>JBAMCL010000207.1:705000-1075000 GCA_037075165.1 Hirtodrosophila histrioides
CCTCACCAAACTCACCCAAACCGAGTCTCTAAAGAGTTTATACAATCTGACAAAATTTGATCAAAATCGGGTCACTATATCATATAGCTGCCATAGGAACGATCGGGTGAAAAATGCAATCTGACCTAATTTAGTCAAGTTTGAACCACTATTTCGCTAAATCAAACTCTCTGTCTCTCTCTCTCTCACTCTCTCTCTCTCTCTCTCTCTCTCTCACTCTCTCTCTCTCTCTCACTCTCTCACTCCCTCTCTCTCTCTCACTCTCTCTCACACACACACACTAAAGTGGACCTCCAAAATAAGCTATTGCTATTCACAAAAACTAACAGCAAAATGATAAATTGTAGTGGGGTCCCTTGAATTCTTGAGAATCGCAGAGAAGGGCGATCAAAATTAAAAATCTGTTTTGTATGAATAACTTTGTTGTTTATAAAGATATCCTCACCAAACTCACCCAAACCGAGTCTCTAAAGAGTTTATACAATCTGACCAAATTTGATCACAATCGGATCACTATATCATATAGCTGCCATAGGAACGATCGGGTGAAAAATGCAATCTGACCTAATTTATGCAAATATTTCATTCTAACTAGTTCTAAGTTTAAGTTTTGTATTATTATATTAATATATTATTATTATTTTTTTTTTCATTGTTAAAAATGTGAATATTATATTTATCAAATATTTTAACCAGCGTACTATTACCAATGTGGCAACTTAAGATGGTTATACATAGAAACAATAACAAAAAGTAAAGTAAACGATTCGCTTGAATCGTAAACTTTAAACATATTTTATATATTTTACATTTTAAATATTTACAAGTTTAAATATATTATTAATATATTATTAAATTAGTTCCTGATAGGGTATATAGCTTCGGCACTCCGAAGATTGTCATTGTCAACTTTAATTTTGGTATTTTTTCTACTTTTAAGACATAAAATAAAATTATATTCCTTTCCATATAGAATAGTAGTACTTTGTTTTTATTATATTAAGTCTTATCTTGCATTTCTCGACTTGAAATAATTATCTCTAGTGTAATAAATAATTCTGTAAAATCTTTTTTTTTGTTAGAGTTTGTGATATTAATTATATATACATATATAAGAAAAAATGTTAGAGTACTCTCGCAACATCATTTACTTTTATTTGGCCTATTTAGCTGCAGAGTGCAAATTGATTTATTATGGTCCGTAAATATTTGATGAAATTAGTTTTCAATATTTGTGCGCTGTTTGCGCCTTATGAACAAATTGTTAGATTTGTGCACCTATGGCCAAAAATCAGATAGCTGCCAGATAAAACATATTTTCATACTGATGCTGGCTGGCCAGAGTGTTGCTGCCCCAGGGCCAAAGGCACACACACACAAAGGATGCGCCAGGGATCATTTAATATATTTGCTCATTTATTTGAGGCAATTTTTGTTAAAGGCCAGGCGACCCCTCGAAGGCTCACAAATCCACAACGTTTGGTTAAACATCTTAATAACAGATTTGTAAAGCTTAGCTGCAACAACAATGATAAAAGAGTAAGAGAGAGAAAGACCCAAAGCGAAAGCCTTTAGACGTGTCCTTACCGCTGCCTTGCCGTTGATAAGCAGACCCTGACTTTAAAGAATTCACCGAAATAAATACTGAAACATCTCTCTGCCCCAAGTGCCAAACAATGGCCAGACAATACACAACCCCTTGTTGCCAGTCCCCCCTGTTGCACCCACACATTCCAGTCTGTTCCACATTATTGTGTTCTGAGCTCTGCTTATATTTTTTTGGTGTTGTGTGGTCCTTTCTTATTTGTATTTTTTTTTTGTATTTTTGGCGAGGTCATGGGGTCATCAATTTTGAAAAACTGGCACAGCTTGCGCTGGTTTCACGATTCTGAATTAATAAAAAGCCTTGGCGACAATATCGCGTGAATGGATGCGGAACCATCAAAGCAGCATTTGGATCAGACCCTGAAGCTGAAGCTGCCTTTTAATTGTCGTTTATTAATGGACGCTTTGGCATTTCATTTTTTTTCCACTTTTTTGACCGCTTTTTATTTTGTAAAATGGCAAAATAGTTGCCGCTGTTGAGTGGGTTTTGAGTGAGCTCCTTTATTTATTGTAGAATGGAATTGCTCGACAATAAGGCCATTAAATATATCGCCATAATATTGGGCTCATTTTAATAAGCACTTGAGTTTTGAATGTTCAGTTGAATTTCTTGTTGTAATCCGAAAGACAAACAACTTTATAACTTTCTTTGGCTTCCCCTTGCCGCATTAATATTGCAACTCAGCTCAAATCCGTAACTCAAATAAGCTTCAATGCCAATAAGCCGAGGCAGTCGGGTCTGTACTGGTTGCAGGTAGTACATCTTGTGCTATTCCATATCTTAAGAGCTGCAATAAAGCGAAACAAACGACAAAACAATAAATATTCTCAATCCAGTGCACCCACTCAATCCTCAACTCAGTGAAGCATTGTCATAAAGATGCGAATATAAGTAGATGATTTGAAAAACATCTGAAAACTGTGACAGGCATGATGACAACGAGCAAGCTCTTAAAAACAAAATCATCAACGCAATTGATGTTGTTAAATGCAGCCAGCGGGGCGGCAGAAAAGGACTCTGCAGGAGTACGGACTAGGCAACATGTTTTGCATTTTTCAAGTGTCTATACATGTTGGTGTGTGTGTGTGTGTAAGTATGGTAGTATGTCCCGGTTTATGATTAAAGTAAAAGCCTGAATATCGAATACTTGGCATGACAGGGCGGCATCCTGGCAGACGCGTATCCTGGTACACGGCTACTGCAGGCTTCTGCAACTTCATCATTGTGATAAATGAGCTTTGGATGTTGTGCGCCAAGAGCGACAACATCAGAAACAACAACAACTACGACAACAACAGCAACAGCAACAACTATCGACAGCAACAACAATCAAAATGGCAGCACACATTTTACCAAACAACGTAGCAAAAAATAGAGGGAAAAATTGTAAAAAAGTTTCGCCGCTCGAATTGTTATTAACAAGTTTTTAACAAAAAGTTCAAAGCTGAAGGATTTATGCCACATCCCACATTCAACATTCAACATTCAACAACCAGCGAAACGAGGCGAAACTAACTAACAAACAAACTTTAAACATTTCTATGCGTTTTGATGACTCCCAGCGACAATCATGGCAGAAAAAGGACCAGATCATCCAAATCATCCACTTTCCAATCCACACGCCAAGCTCATGCAAATGTTTGACACAAAAAAAAAATAAAAATAAAATAACAAGTTATACTGCGAGCAGTTGCCGATGCGCGACTAGGGAATACCCTAAGCCAAAAACGATTTTTTTTTAGAATTTAATTTTTAACACAGTTGACATTTAAATATTGTTTAGCTTAATAAAATACCCCCAGTTTGCTCTTTAGCACAGTTTAATTTAAGTTGTTCAAAAAATAACAGCATAATTATATGGAAAATGGAGAAAAAAATACAGAGAATAGATTAACAAAAAGCTTCTGTGTTTTTTAAGCAATCGCTATGAAATGTTTAGGATATAAAGATAATATATTGAAAAAATACGATCTATAACTTTGAAACTGAGGCTGTTATCAGTTAGGGAAATATTTAGATTACAACTTCATTCGTCAAGGAATTATTAAGAAATTTTGCAAAAATTTAAAGAATCTTTTTGGCTGCCCCAATAACTAGCCAGTTTTTGGATGTTGTTAAAAAACCATTATGAGTGAGTTTTGCGGGGTCTTGAGTTCAAAAACTAATGCCTTGGTCACTAAACTACTATTGTCCAAAGTGCAGCGTCAAGAATTCACTAACATCCCCAGAACTATTCATAATTCAAAGTATGGTAAACAAGAAAAATTTAAAAAAAATATTAAAATATTTTAAAAAGTGTCAGAAATGTGTATATATCGGCGAGAAATGTGTATATATCGGCGAGAGATTACCGGTATTCATATTATTTACCATATTTATTAACTTATTGTCGAGTGCAGCGAGTCTCTGTAGTTGCCTATTCACCATGTGCTTTTTCAACGACTCCCGGCAACGTTCCCAGAGCCACGCTCGATTAAATAGCGTTGCCACTATCATCTCACTCGATACTAAACAACCAACACTGTCGATATACAGACTTATCCAACACTACATTCTATCGATAAGGTGCTCAATTCAAACAAATCATCTATTCTCCGACATATACATTATATTTTTTATTTTTTTCTATATTTTATTTAAACAAGTTTTTCGCTAGCTTTAGTGGCAACTTCATCTAATTGTTATGCTGCGTGTTACATAATTTCGCCTTGCCCTATTATATCTATTGAACTCATTTTAATTGTTACAGGGTATAGCGAAAAACATAAAAATCAAATAGAAAATGTTAAACAGCATACTACGCGTTTTAAAGGGCGCTCTTTGGGTGCTTCTTTGGCAAACGACTTTGCCACTTTGCCGCCACTTTTGGCACGTGCCGCTTTCTGCCAACGCTGGGTGCCCCCGCTTCTCGCGCTGCCACAACATTTGGACAGGGGCAAAGCCGAGAACCCTTGGCCCCAGCTAGTGGAAAACTTAGTTAGTTTGATTTTGAATGGTTTGTTGGCTTGGTTGCATCGGTTGGCTGCTTGGTTTGCCTGCTGTTTGCCTGGCTCCTCATTGTTATCAACCAATTTGCCATGCGATGGTGCGTTCCTCATCCTGCGTGTTGACAGTATGCACTGCAGTAGCAGGGGGAGTGGGGAGGAGTGCGCTGAAGGCTGGCAGCCAGCTCACAAACTTGCTAAGTAAAAGCGCGTTGGCGGTTCGGCTTTTTGGTTACATTTGCAAACAGCATTTTGAGCGATTGCCAAGAGCATTAGGAAGTGCACTGAATGACTGTGAAGGGGGGATTGGGGCGGGGGAGGTGTGTGACATCCTGTGTGTGAGTAACTATTGAAAAGTGGGCTAAATGGCTTACTAAGTTAGTGGCATTTCGGGAATGTGCATTACGCTTTTGTCAAAAACTTATCGAAAGTGCAATAAAATGCCAAGCAGATGAAATTTGTTACTCAAATGATTCGAGAAGTTTCATATTTACTTAGCTCATAATAATGCAACTAAAACTGAGTTGAAATATTTTAAATATCCTTTCATTCAGTTAGCAGTTTGCCTGTATCTATACCTCAGCTATTTACAGCTGCGTTTTGGCAAATTAATTAGGCATTTTAACCTATTGAATTACCGTCTGACACAAGATTTATGGTCCAATTTGAGTGGCCACCAGCAGCCACAACAAAAAGGACACACAAATCTAACATTTTCAAATGGCAGCGTGCCGCGAACGTGGCCAAGTGTCAATGTAATCTTTTTGGCAGCAACAACAATGAAAAATTTCAGCTAAGAGAAAAATGAGTAGGTTGAAAATATGTCTATGGACGCGGTCAGAGAAAGAGAGAGAGAGAGAGAGCTCTACGAAATTATGGTCCAACCACAAGGTAATTAAATTCCTTAACGTAAGTACGGGCGGTATCCTTGTACGCCTCCCGTGCCCGTCTACGCCTTCGGTGCTGCGTCCTTGATGCCACCGGATACCAAAAACGCACAATGAATGTCTCTGTGGTGGCATCCTTGCAAGTGGCTGTCTGTGTGTGTGTGTGTGTGCGTGTGTGTGTGTGTGTGTCGGTATGATACTGACAGCGGCAACGTTGTAGATTTCGTGGTTAGCACTTGAGCATTTAATTGAATTTTTTGTGTGCGCTTCCGGCGACATCGTCGGCATCTTGTGCGTGTCCTGTGTCCACCCCGCCACCCCGCCACTCCACACCCCCCTAGCCCCCACCACCGCACTCCACCTCACCACAGCGTGCTATGCTTTACATAGTTTTCCAACAGCGTCGCTACCAAAAACGTCATAAATTATCAAATAAACTTTTTATTTTAACGAGCTCTCCGCACATTTTTACTCTCAAATTTTAATTACTTTTGTACAAAAATGTTCCTTTAAACCAAAGTCCGCACAAACAAAAGCCAAATGCTGCTCTCAGTTTATCCATCTGTCATTTGTTCAATATTATGTTGAGCATCATGCACAAGCTTCAAATTCACCTTGCCTTGGCCGGGCACAAAATGTCCTTGGCTTTGTAATTATCAGAAAATTTCAAACAACATTTTCACTAAATAAATAATTTAACAAAAGGGGCGTTACAGCATTGTGGGCGTGGTTAGCAATTTAATGTTATATAGATGCTTTTATAAGATTTAAAAAGTAATTTAAAAATATTTGTTTTAATAAGCATTTACTCGGATTTCATTTACTTGCCACCTGTGGCACAGAACTTGCAACATTTTGTTGTAGCTATTAAATCTATATAATTGCCGTATTTGAATATTCAACTAACCAGCTTCAATGGGATTCTGCGTGGATTGATGGCCTTAAAGAGAATATTGAAGTAGCAAATATTGGAAATATTTTTCTAATTTAATTTTCTCATTTAAGATCTTACTCATTGTAGTAGAAAATAAGCTTCAACTAATTTAATTTTGAGCAATAGCTAATAAATTTCCCAACTGACCGAAGGACCCTTATTTGTAGTCAGAAATTAAAAAGGAGTATAAGCTTTAGTACAATCAAAGTAACAAAAATACAATTAATATTAATTATAAACAGGTTAAAGTAAATATGCAAAGAAAGCTTGTATCTAGAAGTTTATATAAATAGCAAATATTTCATCAAAAACATAATTAAATTTAATCTTAAATATTGTTTGTTTAATTAGAATTAAATTGCAGTTTATTTACATATTTAAGGTAGCAGCTAATTGCTTTTATGACCTAAGGGCACTTGCTGGAAATTGTAATTGTAGTCAGAAAATATGAGGTACATTGAATTTAAATTCACATTAAATTTCGCTAAAAATATGGGAGGCTTTAAAGGAATTCTTCCAACTGAAAATCATAAAAAACTTGATTTAAATATTATGCTTTTTAAGTTCGATTTATATGCAGAGTTGTCAAGTGTTCGTGTATTATTTTAATTGACATAAAACCCTTGAGTTTCAGCCTTAAACGCGAACAGCAACAACAAGCAACAAGCTCCTTTGAAATGTCAAGGACCTCGCACGCGCATATCCTTAATGGCTAACGAGAAGAATTCATAAGAAACAGGTTTCGTTTGTCTTGGAAGACAAGAATAAAGTGAGTCGGAAAACATAAGAAAAATGGAAAAGCAGTGCATGTAATCCAATTGCAGAAGTACAAGGATACAGCGACACACATACAAAGGCAGCGTTTAATTTGAAGGCGTGGCATACACACACACACACGCAGACACACACACACACTTAGTGGAAAATGTGTTAAATAAATATGAGCGGAAAAAACGTTAAGGAAATTTACATGGCTGCTTTTGCTTTACTTTTAAGTGGTTTCCCTTGTTGCCGATTGTGTGTATGTGTGTATATGTGTGTATGTATTTGTTGTGTGTGTGTGTGTGGCCACACTTTTTGGCTGAACTCGTCGCATGCCTTTGTTGTTGTTAGGAGGCTTTGAAGTAAGTGCATTTAACTTTGTTCCCAGCCTCAAAGTGCTAAGTGCGCTCAACATTCGCCTTGGCGTTCTAGCCATGCATCCTTTGCAGGACTCTCCTCAGCGTTGTTGACGCTGTTGACTTTTGTGTGCAAGTGTTTCTTTAATGTTTTTACACCCATTCTTGTTATTGTAATTACAATTCAGTGACACTCACAAAACCAAATGGAAATGTGAATGTAAATGCATATTTATTATGCAAATTTCACCAGTTGACCCATTGGCCGGCCTCTGGCTTTAATGTCGTTTTGATATCTCATATTGCTGCCATCTTACAGGATCTTTTGCTGAACTTCAATTTGCTCAGACGCAGTTGCTACGTATGTATGTACATATATTTATATATAATATATATCTTTATATGTAAATACAATTCATGTTTGTAGCCAGGAAATGTGCCAGGCTGCTTGACAAACGGAACACGTTGTCCGTTCTGGCCATGTCCAGTGGGCCAAAGGTCAGCCCAACCAGTCATCCAAGCCAGCAAAGCAGAACATGAACCGACATCAGAGATTTTACATTTGTCGGATTTAATGCGTTGCATTTAAATGAAATTATGCAAATTACGAACTGATTTTCTCTATATGAAATTTCTGGCAGACAAATTTACAAATGACTTGTTTTTAGGTTTGCCAGATTTCATTTCGTTTTGGATCCCAAAAGTAAATTATAATATTTGGCCTGCATATGATTTGCCAAATGCTAAACGTAATTTGTATGTCATTTGAGTCAAGCCGTTAGCATTGTTTACTTTTTGTTAATTAACATATTGAGTTTGCATAATACATACGAGCATAACATATCTAAGTAGTTAAAACTCTTACTAACTTTGACACATCTATAACTTCGATTAGACTGAGCCTATTTAGTTGTGGAAAATGTTTAAGAACTTGATTTACCCTTTGTATTAGTAGGTTTTATCGAATTCCAAGACAAAATAATATACAAACTTTTTTTGGTATATTGACAAGGGTCCCCCCTTACACATTTTCAATAATTTTAATTTTCAAAAAATTAGAATTTTTAAATATCACTTTTAATTGATATCGGACATCAGTATTAAGTATGAAATGATATTTCAAAATTTATTCTGAGGAAGTAAATTTTGCGGCCAAAATTCACCCCAATAAATCAATAAATTTCAACTTGTAGAGTTTTTGCCTACCCTATAGTCCAGCCTTAACATCAATTAATTGATTGTTAACTGGTGGTTAAATCGGCCGATTTTAAAATTATGATTTTTTTATTTTTGTTTTGTTTTTCACCGTCAAAGCCAGTCCCACATGTGTCTTAAAATTATTTTTATAATGAAACGCTTTTTTTATAGTCTTAAAAAAGAAAATAAACCCTATAGACTAATAGTCCTGCCGCATTATCAGCCAACTCCAGTTAGGCACATTCATCACCACCCCAAACTAAGAGCTTGACTTTATAATCTAGCAGGTGGTAAAATCGGACAATTCTACAGATATCTTTCACTGTCAATGTCAGTCCTTTTCTGTGTTTTACATTATATTATAATGGAAAACATAGAAAAACCTCCTTTAGATGATTAATTTCCATAACTCTTTTAAAACTTAAGCGATTTCCATACGGAATGTCTTTTTGATCATGTTTTGTACTCTGAAATGATTTGACATTTACATTTTATTCATTATATAAAAACAACTTTTGTGTTTTTTATACCCTGTTCCCGAAGGGAAAAAGAGTATATTAAGTGTGCGCAATGTCCGTCTCTCCGTCTGTCCGTATGAACGCCATTTTTTTCACACCCTTGAAGCTAGAGCAAGCAAACTTGGTACACATGTTGGTGTATATCCCCAATTTATGAAGTGTCAAGATCGCCCAGAGTATTCTGCTGTCGGGTACGTCGGACTGCAACGATCTTAATTGTTTGTTTTAAAGACTTGAGTATATTTTTTTCTTTGGTCAAAATTCCTGCAGGGTGTCTCGTAGTCTAGTCTACTCGACTAAAGCATTCTTAGTTGTTGGAAACTAAATGCCATTATTCAGTTTACACTGTTCTAACATATAGTATTTAGGAGAATTACGTTCATGGTGCCTATAATTGTTGCACAAAGGTCAAATGCAATAATTTAAGACCCTGCTGCATCCAAAATATATCATCTGAAATTTTGCCAATAGCTGTTGTTGTTGCAGCATTAGCAGCTGCCATTGTTGTTGTTGTTGTTGTTGTTAGTGGTGGTGTTGGGCATTAGTAGCTGCCATTGCTGTTAAATGTTAACAAATTAGTGACGGCGGTTTTGGCCAACAACGCGCGTGGCAGAGGCAGAGGCAGAGCCAGAGGCAGAGGCAGCAACAGAGCGTGTTGGCTACTTGGTCAATGCCGTGGTTGTCGCCTGTCGTTTGTTTGGCTGTCAGGGATTTAGACACACCCATACACACACACTCGCACACATGTGTGTGTGTGTGTGTGTGTGTGTGTACTTATGGCTGCTGTCAGTTTTTGATTAGTTGGTGTAGCATTGCACAAGAGCTGTCAGCTAATTATTGCCGACATTTGTTATTATGGCATGCAGCTTTTCGCTTTTACTATGTTAGCCAATTTGGCAATTTGAGCCATTAAACAACTTTGCAAATGTCGCATTGTCGACTTTTTAACAGTTTTTTGCTTAACTTTTGCTTAATGCGGGGCAAAAATAGCGCGTTTCGAGCAATTTTCCATTGTGCGTATCTGCTCATCCTGCTCATTTCTATTGTAACTGCTCTACTGTGCTCAATGCAATTGTAATCCTTTAAGTATCTTGTCGGGACAGTTGGGGTAAGCAGGACAGAGAGAGTGAGAGAGACGGAGTGAGTAGGAAAAGCTGCAAAGAAAAAATGAATGCATTGCGCTTCATTTAAAATTTTCTTTTTAAGAGCCAACATCTTATGCAATCTTCAGTTCGTTTTGTTGCTTGTTAATGCTCCTTTTGTTGTACTTTCTTCTTTTTTCATTTTTTTTGTATTTTTTTGTAGTAGTAGCTGTTGGTTTTTTATGGTCCTCTTGGGTGCTGCAGCTGTAGCTGATTGTTGTTATCACAATTGACTGAGATTACGTTTATAGTGCACATAAAAAGGTCACTTAGTTTAGTTAAAGTTGAGACTACAAGTGCTAGACTTTATTTAAGTGGCTTGTTTTTAATGTTACTGATTAAGTATTGTGTTTTATTTTTTAGTTTTTATTGATGTTTCTAAAGTGTCATTTGTTTAATGGACTGCCACAACAAAATCTGGGCCTAAAAACAGCCCCAATAACTCTGCAATTTTCTATTAATTCTCTTTCAACTCTTTTACCATTTGCATAGCTTATTTAAATATTTATAGAAAGTTCTTTCATTTAATTGAAAAGATGCTAAAATAGTTGCCATACAATTTAATGCCACTGCACTAAATATATTTAGTTTTATGTATGCGCATAACAAATTGTGGCCGCAAACTAGTTGGCAGCACTGTGCGAACAGTGTGGCCAAATGTTTGTGTGCAGGTTTTTGGCGCTGCCAAAATGTATGCACATAAATATATATATATGTATATATAGTCGTATTTATATAGTAATTTGTCTCGTTTGTGTGCTTAATTCATTTGAAGCGAGCGCAAATGTTGTGAATTTTTGATTTCATTTATTTACCATATGAAAGGATAAACTGATTTGTGCGCTGAATAAATAGCATAAAATGTCATAATTGAGTACTGTATAGAGTTGGAAAACATTGATGGATATTTGCTGCTGCTATACTCTGCAAAGTCTTTAAGGATATTTCATAAATTTCGCGTTTTAAAGCTTTTCGCTCAACTATTCATTTCGCTTGGCTTATTAAAACGCCCCCACTTTGTGGGTGGGGTTGGGGGTGGGGAAGTGGCGCAGTATTCTCCAATAAATCAACTTGAAAGTTATACACTCAGCCACCGCAGCTAACCCACACTATGATGTGCTTTGACACATAACCATTTGATTTATGGCGTCAATGCAATTTCAGTTCTTCTTATTTTTTTTTTTTTGTAATTTTTTTCCTTTTTTCAATTTCGTTTTTGGAAAGTGCAGTTTTGGCCAAAAGGGCTCGGCGCCTGCTTTCCGTTTTTGGCTATTTGGAGCACTTCATAGATTTGCGATATTTTATCCTGGCCCCGACGTTGACCATGTGGCCAAAAGTGCGCTGCCATTTCAGTGGCCAATGCCAATTGCCATACATCTGCGCCTGAGTTTCAGGTTGAGGCTGAGTTGGAGACAGAGACGGAGGCGAAGAGACTGTGGCCCGTACTTGGTCTGAGAAACGCCCTCTAGCTTACCTTGAATGACTTTTGGCTTCCAAAACCAGGTAGACTGCAATATTTGCGGACTCTCTGACAATGTCTGGCTGGCTTATTCTTTGATATTATTCCCTAATGCCTTTTCACTGATTTTCGATAAAGTCAAACTTCAAATATATATCAAAAGCTAGGAAAGTTACTTTAAACTGCTTTTTAAATTGGCGAATTAATATAAACCATTTCTTTAATAAAAAATTTCATAATCTGTTTGATATTTTAACAATTTATGGTTCTTATATGATATTTAAGTGTGTTAAACCAAAGAATATTTATATATATACTTATATATAAGTATTACTTATTAAGTATGTGCTCAACAAGCAAAATGTGGGTACATTCCAATGGGTCCCCCTTCTGTATTCTTTGGTTAAACTGAAGCTGGTCAATCCTCTTTATATAATGTTATGCTTCAATTAGCTCAACTGAAATTTAGTATGCTATGCTATACAAGTGAAAATAGTATAAATACTTATGGATAAGTACGCTTCGTAGAAGTATGCTTTGGGAAATGAGTCTAATTTAAAGAGATTGAGGTTTGAAGAACACTTGAAACCATCTACATTATGCTCAAGCACTTGTTGTTGCTGCTGTTGCTGCAGGTTTGCTTCATTATGGCACATTTGCTTAGTTTCTGCTTTTCAGAAAAAGGATATACTATATATATACATATATATTGAAGTGGCCAAACTGGGTGGTTGACTGGTCGACTGGTCGACTGCTCGGCTGATTTGGTTTCTGGTTCGAATTTCGTTTAGTTGCTGGACTGTGTTTAGCTGTTTGGCATTTGGCCAAGAGTCATAATGCCGCGATGTCGTTGTTGTCAACAACTTTTTGGCTGCGACTGCCATGATTTGGCCACAATCAACGCTGCCGATAGTCAAACCTAATTGCAATTGAGTGAATTTTTATGGCCTGTGCCCATTGTGAGCCTTGGCCAGCGTGTTTTTGGCATATTTCACAAATGGCTCAACTGCAATTCAATTGAATGCACATAAATTTTGTGTATTGTACTCGTATTTGTTATAGGTCCTGCCAGCCTGATGCGGCATGCAGTATGCGCTCCATTTGGCCCTGTCAATGGTTGGGCCTGTCTATCAGGCGGTCTAGCTGCTAAGTTCTTCATAGCTAATTAACTGCATTTTTGCGCATGTCAGGGACGCACAAAGGATGCGGGCGGCATTGGCGACCAAAGGATGCGCTTGTCGCATGCATTTTGAGCGTAATTAAGGTCAGCAGAAGTCAACTTGCAACTTGATGCTGCCGCCTGCAACACCATTTGAAAGTGTCAAGCATTTTGAGAGAGGCGGAGGGCAGGGTCCAGCTTTGGACCACATCAACAGCCCCAATGGCTTTTGGCAATTGGGCCAACCACGCAGAGAACAGACAGTTTGTGTGCAGCTATTTATGTGTCTGTCTGTATGTGTGTGTGTGTGTGTTTGTGTGTATCTTTAGCTGCATTTGTATCTGTGTGCATAGTTCGTTATCTCAGTGTGCCGCATACTTTGCACTTTTCGAGATGACAAAGATTTCACTTTGCGCTAATAGTCATGGCAGCAGCAGCTACCCTTCCACCCTTCCGCCCTTCCACCCTGCTACCCCGCTTGCTGCTCCCTCTTCCCTCTCTGATTTGCGCTTTTGCTCAACATAATTGCTGGTTTTTATGAGGCCACAAATAATTTGTCATGCAGTTGCAAGTTGCAAGTTACTCCCAGTTATATGCACTTTATCAGCAACGAGATACGAAACTTGCAGTTGCAAGTTAATGTGCCCATGCCAGGCGGTTGAATGAACGATTATTTTAATTATCTATAAGTGGAAAGCTGCTTTACTTTAATTATCTATAAGTGAACAGCAGCTTAATGGCAACTTGGTGTTATCGGCTTAAGATATTTAAAGTTTACAAGATTTACAAGAGCTTTAATCAGCTGTTAGCAGAAACACTTTATAGGTGAACAAGCTGCACCTTACCACTCATAGCTGTGGCACATTGTGGTTGCAAGGATGCTAAATTAAGAAATAAACTAAAATAACTCACCATTATTTTTCCTCCCGTGCATTATGATATTTTGTATATGTTATGAAGAACTTAGCAACCGATCTAACAAAAACCTTCCCTCACACATTTCACCCTAAGCCAATTTCCCGTCCGTGTTGACGGGTGCAAGTAGATTTTTCAAGTTTCATACAACAGTTTTACGCCCGTGGGGGTAGTCCCCCGCCCGGTTCCGTGGGGCACACATCAGTCAGTCAGGAAGTCAACTTAACGAGTACAAACACACAAAAAGAATGTTAATTTCCAAACATAGATACATTTCGAAGCCTTAAAGAAGACTACCACCGCAGCGCCACCTACCGGGTAGAAACTTAAGAGACAACATCCTCGCCACATATAATCAAAATATGGTGAGATTTGCTCCAGCACTTCTCGAGTTATAGAATAACTAACACCGAACGATAGAAATCATTAGATTAACGAACTTTCTGGTAAAACACAAAAACATTAATACAATTTTGGCAATATCATTTCCTCATTTCCTACTCCAATCAAAACATTCGATACTGAATTTATTAGCTGTTTTGAATTCAGAAAAACGATTCGATATTTTGTTTAATAAGTGGTATGAAAATCAGTGTACTTTCAATCGAAATATTGTTTATTAGCCAAGATATCATTTGTTGCATCTATTGTTAATAATCTTAGTATAGCCTGCCAATAGTATCGATAGTTGGCAATCAAGAGTATCGAACGTGTCTCTACTAATAACATAATTGATTGTTTTTGAACTCTAGTATGCTATTTATTAGCAATTTGGACCCCACGATATAATCTTAATCAGCTATAAAATGTCTAACCCCGCAATAACTATACAAGCACTCATCCCATCAAATATTATTATACCTCAGACAAATTTTGCTATAAAAGCAACGCTTCAATATAAATTGCAAATTCCCATTTTGATTTTTTATTACACATCTCGCCTTTGCCATTGGCCATGTCTACCCTTTTGTTTCGTTTGCCCTCGGGCTGATATCCATTGTTTTGGGGGTTGTGATGTTGGGATTATTACTTAGTTTTAATCATAAATTTGTGTGGTGTTACCGCCAAAAGATAAACAGAAAAGTTACCGCCCATTTTATGGTCAGCTTATCCGGCATTGCGTTGCACTTAACGTAGTTCTTTATGGGATTTCACAATATAATATGCAATGGCTAACAAAAAAATATTGAAGCTTAAATGCTGTAAGTATGTTGGAGCAGTCAGTCTGACAGTCAGTCAGTCTGACAGTCAGGCTGTCAGTCAGTCAGTCAATCAGTGCGGGAGCCAACTTGTGCAGTCTGTCTGTCAAACGTAGCTGGCTATAAATTTGCTTAATAAAGTTTTCATATTTGCAATTAATTTCATTTCATTTTTTGCATGAATAACAGCCGTACCCTCTACGCTGTACGCTGTACACTGTACACTGTACGCCGTACTCCAAGCTCCATTTACGGCCTTGCGATGCCAACTTTGGCTGACTGCCCGCTTGCAATTTGCGCGCCATTCAATATAATCAGAAAGGGAGAGTGGGGTGGCTGTTGCAGCAATGTATTACACCATGGCGTATGCGTAATACGCATTTCTCCTTCTCTTTTTTGCAAATTAAGTTGATTGCAATAAGTTTTGCAGGCGCTGAGAGATGCACAAGTCCAAGTTCTCACTTTAAACTTGCACACTTAATTATTTTTGCCGGACTGAGACTCCGGCTTAAACTACGGCTCAAACTCTGGCTCAGGTGCTTAATGTGTGCAATTACCGATAAATTAAAATCATTTAATCAAATATGCAGTTCCATGGTGGGTGGGGAAGGATAGGACGGCTGCAGCGTCTAGAAATCAGCTTAAATATTTACATCTTGCAAAGTGCTGTCTTCTATTTGACTTGTCATTAAATTGCTTGCCTACAGATGCATATGTATCTGTATGTATCTGTGTGTATCTGTGTGTGGTTGTTTTAATTATGGCGCATAAATCGTGCCTCGTCTCGTCTCGACTCAACTCGACTCGACTTCACTCTTCTTGCCCCCGCTTCATTGCGTCTCTTTACTCTGTTAGCCTGCAAAATTGCTATTTAAACATTTTAAGTGCTTTTGGTGTTAATAACACATCAGCGCATGTTTCATTTGCCTGAGTCAACAGTTTAATTAGAGTTTGTGCATAAATCATTTGCATCGTTTTCCTAGCTGCAGATACATTTATATCTGTTGGTTTTCAATGCTTCTGCTGCTGCCCCTGATGTCGCATCAAATTTAATGTAAAGATTTGCATTCGGTTTGCGCTCCAGTTGACAGTAATTCAGACATTTGAGCTAAAAGCCTACAACTCTGATTTGATTGCCCTGCTAAAATATGCCGAAATTATGAAGATATTTTACATTTAATTGCTAGCTTTGAGTAGAACTCACTAAGGTACAAAGAAGGAATGCATTTATTTCATTAAACTGTTTTGCAAATGTTATTAAATTAGATGAAGGTAAAAATTACTATCAAAAAGTGTACTGATGGTACTTATGGTACTTTAGTAAATTGTATTTAGTTGATGTTTCCTGGTACTACAAGCTAAAGCTTATAAGTTAGTCTACAAGTCACTTTAATTATACAAACTATTTTAGAACTGAACTATACATTTGGTCATTAGTTTTTATTTTTGTAAATTTATACTACACATTAATGTAGAACATGATTTAAACAATCTTTTGAATTCGAATATTTCTTATTTTAATTCATAGTAATGAAAAATGTCATAATAATTTAATGCCATGTTATATATAATTTAAATCAACTTTTGCATTAAAATATTATTTATTTCAATTCATAATAATGAAAAATGGCACTTATTATTATTTAGCAATGTTATAATTGTTTGAATCACATCTTTAACTAAGATATGATTTATTTCATTTCATTATAATGAAAAATGATACTTATTGTTATTCAGTAATATTATACATGTTTTTTTTTTAATACTTTTAACTAAAATTTTATTTATTTCAAAAATATAAAAATTGATTATTTAGTATATACAAATATATGCACCCAAAAACTCAAACTCATTTATTTATTTAGTCTAAAAAATTAGCTAGTTTTATTGATTGGTTAGCATTATACTAATAAATAAATAAAAGTATTTTGATGGTTTCGTAATTTAATTAATAGGTATTGTTAATGTTATTTAATGTTCATTTTATTTATTAGATTTCATTTATATGGTTTTTTTTTAAATCTACTTGCTAAAATATAAATTATATATGTATTTAAAATATACTTTATTATTTTCAGTTTATCACTTTAGTTTTTGCCTTATGCCACTTTGTTGGCAAAATTAAAAAACAAAAAATATTGGGACAGTTTTATGTGGGGTAGAATAGATCTTATACTAGGTCGTAGTTCCCTTGCCCTCCTTTTTGATAATAAAATGTTTGTTAATAAGTATAATACATTTAACATTTCTTCTTAGAGTTTCACACCTATGGAAGTTCTACAAACACTGACAGCACCTCGAACAATTGATGTCAGGCAACTGACAACTTATTTACACTAAGTCGAGTATTCTCTTAACTTTTGTTAGTTGTATCTGTTTTTTGTTTTGCTTCACTGCACTCTGGTTATGATTGGTTAGCAGCCTACCATATGAATCTGCTGTGGCAAGCTGCTGCCCGAAGTTGTTATTTGTATTAACACAAGGTCGAATAAACTCTGGCCTGCCAGAGAACATCTGGCAGCGCTTTACAGCTGACTGGTCGAAAATTCGAGATGTGGCCAGTGTGTGTAGGCTGGTCCTTAAGGTGTTCTAAAGTACTTCAGTAACCTGAAGTGTCCTATGTGTAATATGTATAACTTGGCTATGCTTCATCTACATTGCATTGAGCGTGTGTGGGTGGTGTATTAATGGACCATGGAAGGCCGTGGCAAGTGACAGTGCTAAAATTAATAGAGCACCTCGACTTTAGCTCGCCTTCAGTTGCTCTCAAGCTGGCCACGTGGCGTATGCGTGATTTATTCCATGGCAACCGCATTTAATTGAAATCGAGCTGAATCTTAAGGATATCTGGGTGTGCGTGTGTGTGTGCGTGTGTGGCATGTGGGCGTTAATAGCGCCACTCGCGGCGTGCCGCCATCATCATGTATGAATGATATACGACATATGTAATCAGGGCTAGCTTGGCTTTTCGATTTTGATTTGTACAATGCCAATGCCATGAATAGGCAAATATTATGGTTGGCCTATTCTAATATGGCAGCTCGAATTTCGATGGGGGCACAAACAGACACACACACAAACACACAGGATGACAGGCAGTCGGTTGGTTGGTCAGATGTCTTCTTCTGCTTCTTCTTCTTCTTGTTTCTCAGGCTAATTAAAGGCAGTCGAAACACTTGACGTCACGGCCGCCAAAGATGAGCGGCCCAACAACGGCAACAGCTGTTCAAAATGCAGTCGTCTCCACCCAGCCGGAGCAGAGATCCAGCAACGCCTCTTCTTAGCCTCAGCTTCGCCGCCGCTTACCCCGCCAGCTAGATGTGTGTGCATGTATACGCATTTCAGTTGTTGAGCCTCGGCGTAGTACACAGCTCCCAAAGAGTCCCGGCATTGGCTTAGGCGCACGCGTGTACAGTCGCCGCCAGCAGTTACACTCTCAGGCAGGCGCCTTAACAATGCGTTCCACAAGCGCTGCGCTGCATCTGCAAAGCGCGAGAGAGATAACAGTAGAGAGAGTGAGAGAGAGCGAGTGAGCGAGAGAGAGAGAGAGAGACACTAGCCGGCTTTTGGGCTCTCAAACAGCATTCATATTTAATAAGCAAAAAATTCTGCTTTTTTTTTTGCCCTTTTGTTGTAAAAGTTGGCGTCGTCGACTGTTGCTGCCGCTGCCTGCTGCTTGCTGCTTGCTGCCTGCTGCTTGCTGCCGAGCTGCCTGCTAGAGTGGCGCCATCTGCCGTCGGCGCCTGCTACTTTGGGCCGTTATCAAAAGTTAATTAAAACGCATACTTAATGCGCTGCCTGCGACTGCCTTAGACTGGGATTTTGGGCCCGCTAGCCGCATGACCAGCCGACACGGGCCCAAAGCCCAAATGCGAGATCCCAAATGATTGTCAAAGCACACATACTTATTTAGCAAACATATGCACACACATACATACATACATACATATGTGTGTGACCGCATACAACTTGCAGCGACTGTGTGGCATTGGGGTTTTGATTAATTGAAGTGCTGTTAGAATTCCGGTCTGACCTGCGGCCTCAAATGCGCGTTTTGAGCACTCGAAAATCCAAAAAGTGTTCAACTGTACCGAATTTAAGTTTAGGTGCTGTGATTTGTTATAATGTACTGGGAATAAGCAGCAGATAATTAAATACTAGGTATACCCTGCCGCACTTCGCTGTGGCACATTGTTTTTGCATAGATGAGAAGGTTAGAAATGAACAAAAATATCTAACCACTATTTTCCCTCCCTAAGCTTATGATTTTTTCTATAGGGAAGGAAGAAATTATAAATCTATCTAACAAAAACCTTCTCTCGCACATTTGATAAGATCAAGCGCATTTCCCGTCAGGTGTGATGGATGGAAGTAGATTTTTCAAGTTTCATACAACAGTTTTCCGCCCGAGGGGGTAGATTTTTTAAAATTCCGGGCTCAATCTGTGCAGAACCTTTTGAATTTGTGATAACTACACATATTAGCATCACATTTTTCTATATATGTAGTAGTCTTAGTATTTTATACATAAGCTAGCTGATGTTGATTCAATAAACAAGTTTACAACAAGTTATGCAAAGCTGTTGACTTTCTAATTTCTCACCCACATCATTTAGGTTCTTAGCTTGTTTTATTTTGTTAAATCCCCGAAGCATACCTCTCTCTAAATTTAGGCTAATCATAGATTATACTTACCAAAACCCCAACCTGTTGTATGTGCCCAATTCCCCAACGCAGCTGGCTAAAAACCTAAAGCAATTCCTATGCAAACGAGCCGAAAGGTCCAGTTACCAGTTTCCAGTTACCAGTTCTCAAAAGTTCCGTTGTTATCGCCGTGTTCCATTGCTCATAACGGGCATACATTTTTAAAATCACCCAAGAGACTATTAAAACTATTATCTGACCGGGTGCGGGGGGGTTACAGAAGTTGGCCAACCCCTCCTGCTGCCTACCACTGATGTGGCATACGTCCGTTTTTTTACCATTTTCTTTACATATTTTTGTTATATTTTTTTGTTGCCTTCTAGTTTCTTTTCCGACACCCTTGCGCTTTTTGGCTCGAGAAATTAGCCAAGTGCGCAAAATTTAAATTAATTTCATGCTTCTGCAAGCCGAGCAACTAAAACTGGCCAACACAAACAGCGAGGGGCAGAGAGCGCGACACACACCCGTTTACACACATCACAAACACACACGTCACACACACACACACACACATACACACATATACTCAAATTTTTACCGCAAACATTAGCAATTCTAATTTTTCGTGCAACGCTTTACTCCCCATCGTCCACATTTTGTCCAGCGGTTTTGGCTGGGTCAGTCATAAAAAGGTTAAGGGAAACACACTAACACACACACACACACACACACACAGACACACATATACGTATATATGTGAGCGCAAAAATTCATTGTTTAAAATAAAACCACATGCACATACACACATCCGGTTTCACGGGAAACGTTTAGCTGTCTGCTCCAACCTGATACCCTGCATTAATATAAAAACAATTTCAGGCATATTATTAGTTGGCTGTGCAGCGTGTAACATGCAGTTACCAAAATTGAGAGATTGGTTTAAGAAAATGCATAAATTGGCTCCACTTTTTCTTTTTTTTGTAAGCTGAAAACCTAGCCTTAGCTTTATAGTAGAAATACAAGTATATTTAACCTTATAAGTTCACTAAATATACGTATTACATTTTCAAAATTCAGCTTTCAAGCTAAGAATTCGGTATTACTGAAGAGGTCTTTACATTATTAATATAATATCTGATAGAAGAAAAGGGTGAGAACTTGCCATCTACAGATTCTTCATAGAAGAATGAATAAATATGTGTTCAAATTTTTAGCAAGCAATAATTCGGTACTTTCACCACAATATAGATACTTGATATATTGAAATACAGTAAGAATTTCTGTAAGTTTTTGGCAGCTTTATGTTTATCAAGCGAACCTAAATCTATTGACATTTTCCAAGCTTCTCGAAGATTGTTATCAAGACGAAAACTTTTGTATTACTATATTTATTATTTATTATTATACAATTTATAAATTGATAAAAAAATTGATCAAATTTAGAACAAAGTAGGTCTTTGTAAAACAGAACTAAAGATCTCGAAATCCAACGCTCTTTTCTTATATTTAAAAAGAATATTTTTATTTTTTAAAATATATTATAATTAGTTTTACTCACTCATATTATTTATTAATTAATTTTTGTATTCAGATAAGCTACTAAATATTATTCTTCAATAGTTTTATAATAGTACATATCTTTCTTTATGCGTATACTATTATGTTAAATATTTGATTGCTTAAGTATTATTATTATATATATATTAAGAAGATCAATTCAATTTTAAAGGCAGTTTCCGCTATTATTTTGCTCGATTAACTAATAAAACTTTAATAAAACCCTTTTTATAATTCATTAATTAAATGATTCATTACTTTTCTGCCAAGAATACTTTATATTTCAATAATATATAATATAAGACTCTTTACCAAGCACATATAAATATATATATATATATATATATCAAACAATCCATTTTCAAGCAGCTGATTAAGAAACCAATGCTGTATTCTTATATATATTTGTTTTTCGTCACATAAAAAGCTCTTAAAATATTGGTATTACAATGATTCTCTGTGGGTTGCCCAGATTCCGCATACGCCATGTGAACTGAAGCAGAGCACAGTAATTGTCCTTGGTAGCGACAAACTTGCGACAAACTTTGACCATCGGCCGGGAGATGATGCCAAAAAGTGGACAAAACTGCGTCAGCTGCAGTTTCAGTCTCAGTCTGAGTTCCAGCCTCAGCATCAGATGCGGCTGCTTAATTGCCATTGACTTTTGGAGAAGATTGCATAGAATGCAGAAATAACAGCGCAGTCAAAGGCAAACAATGCCATGGAGGTGTGGGGCGGGGTGGGGCTCTGAGTTGGCGACGACATCCTTTTAGAGATATTTCACAGCCCTCGGACATGAATGAAGGATGCCAGCGAAAGCAAAGTAAAGCAGTCAAATGGACGCGCCATTTTTAGTGAGACAAATAGTTGGGGGCTTGAACTGCAGCTGGTTGACTGCGACGTTGGTGGTGGGGGGAAGGCAGAGGGGGTTTGGCTTGCATTTCCATTTGAGAGCGAAATTTATTTGACTGCGGCACAAGGAAGAAGTTTGAAGCAGCCTCCCGAAAACGGAAACGCTGCAACGGAAGTGCAGCCATTTCTTCTTTTTCTATGCCACCATCTTCTTTTTGGACCGCTCTCCGCTGCCATTTCGTGGCTGCTTTATTTGCTGTTTGTCTGTCTCCCTTCCCGTTCCCCTTCTCCATCCGACTGTTGTTTGTTTGTCTCGCTGTTTTTTTTTTTTTGGGCATTTTAAAGAAATGTGACTTTTACTGCGACAATTTGTGTATCCGCAAATTGTGATTAATTGCCAGTCAGGGGCACACAGCAAGAGTGACCAACGATTTTGGCTAATGCGTCTCTCTGCGCTCGTCCTTGCCCCTCCCTCAACTCTGACCACTTCTGGCCATTATCCTTGTCTGCACGAGTAATTCTGGCTTCATATTGCCTAAAATAAAACTATTAAATTGATGGCATAACCCAAAATCAAAATTAAAATCAAAACAAAATCATTTCATTTCAATAAAATCCTTTTATTTAACAGATTTATTATGTTGTGACAGGCTGGGAATAGTTTATAAAATGCACATAAATTTTGTTAGATTTTTGAGTTGATTGCTATGAATATTTAAAATACTTAGTTGAATATATTGATATAAAATTCATGTTGGTAAAATTTAATAAATAATATTACAAATATTCAAAATATTTGTGTTCAATATGTGTACAGAATTTGAAAGTTAAAAGATGTTTACTTTCTGGTATATAGTATCTTATCAACTATATAAATAAATATATATAGTTTTTTATACATGAACTTCTGGTCTAAGTTTAATGAATTTGTGAATTTATATCATTAATTGTAATGTTGATGTTAATTAATTGAATTTCTTTCAATTATTAAAACACACATAATTCATATATTTAATTATTATTTAACACACAATGACCGCATTTCTGGGAATCCACGTAGTTATTTCACTTATTTGTGACAGCTTGACAATGTGATTAAATCAAACACAAACTCATTATTATCATATTCAATTTAGCTTCAACTCCCACTGTGCGTGTGCGTCTTCCCTTTGAGCATATCTGACATAAGGAGATAATGCAATTGTGCCCATTATACCAGCGCCCACATGGAGAGATTTGGAGCCGCAGTTGCGACAGCCGCAGCCAAGAATGGTAAGCATTAAAAGCTTAAAGACTTAAAACATTATTACACACACAACACAAACACACACACATACACACACACACATAACAGCATTCCAGGCATAACCAAGGAAAACTATTTACTACAGACAGAAACCTGCTAAGCAGAAAGAGGACGGCAGTGGAGCTCATGATAAAATTTAAATCCGTCAGGTGTTTTTAGATATAAGCATTTCTCGGTTTGGCAGCACACCCAGGGACACACACACATACACATACACATTATATACACCCGTATATATGTAGATATATATATATATATATATATACAGACAGACAGTTGACAGACATGTGTGTGCGCCCTGGTGTAATTTATTATGCGCCAAATCATGGCAAATGCATTAAAATTTCGTCTACACCGTCACAATGTGGCCAAAAGTATCTGAGTTGGGTACGGGTAGGGTTCCGGGTTCGAATACGGCTACGGCTGCGGGTTTGGGTACGGGTTCGGTTCCAGGTGCGCTGTTTACAGCTACTGTTTGTCAAATTTCTTTGCGTGCACGAAAATTGTGCGGAAATAACTCTCAGGTGGAGCAGCACCAACAATAAACAGAGCTACGAGTGCGGCAGTCGAGTGTGCTCGACTAGACGATGCCTTATATGCAACTCAAAGAAAACGATCTTAAACAACTTATGAAATTTTGTATACTGGTAAATAACATGCTTAGTTATCTAGGTACCAAATTTAAGAACTGTATCTTTAAACTCACATTAATGATTATACGAATGGATCTTAAACATCTTTCATCAATTTGAAATTTAGTATATAGGTAAGCAACGTGCTCACCTTTATAGGTACCAAATTTAAGAACTGTATCTCACACTATCAGTCAAAGTATACGCTTTTAAACCAATTTCAATCAATATGAAATTTGGTATACTGGTAAATAATATGCTTACTTATCCAGGTACCAAATTTAAGAACTCTATCTTTAAGCTCACAATAATGATTAAACGAATGGATCTTAAACAACTTCAAGCACTATGAAATTTAGTATATAGGTAACTATATGCTTACTTATATATGTAGGTATAACATGTAAGAACTGTATCTTTAAACTCACACTATCAGTCAAACTAGAGATCTTTAAACCAATTTCAATCAATATGAAATTTGGTATACTGGTAAATAACATGCTTAGTTATTTATGTACCAAATTTAAGAACTGTATCTTTAAACTAACTCTTTTGATCAAATGAATGGATCTTAAACAATTTCAATTACTATGAAATTTAGTATGTTGGTAAATTACACGCTTACTTATTTATATACGAACTTTAAGGACTGTATCTTTAAAACTGTGTGTGCTATGCGGTTTCAACGATTTGTGTGGCATGGAATAATCCAAATTTGAACAAAAACTGATAAGTAGACGTCTATGGTTAGATTGACGCAGCTGTTGGTGGTTACTTTATCAGATTGAAGGTGACTTTTTTAGACGTTCATACACACTTATATAATATGTGCACAGCATTTACTTTGGCCTTTTTACCTAGCCCAAAGTATAAACAAAAACCCTTAGCTCAGCAACAGCAACAGCAGCAGCAACAGAAGCCAAAGTAACCGAAACCATAGGATTTTGTGTGTCTGCACAGTTAGGTTGCATACTTATTGTGGGCACTGTAGGTGGACGGGTTGGCTGACAGTTTTGGTCTGTTTCTGTTTGTGTGCGGGCAGAAATGTCAACAGCCAGATTATGACCATATGCAGTAGTGGTAGTTGTTGTTGTTGTTGTTGCTGTTCTTGGTTAGCCAGCAGCTTAAGCATAAAAACTTTACTCTGTTGCCCAACCCCCGAAAAAGCTGGACATCCTTAGTTTCTATGTATTCGCTGTACATATATATATGTAATCCATCAATTAATAGTCCTGACAAGCGTCTAATTAAATATGTCCTGACAGCTGAGACGCGCCACACAAATGAAGCAGGCAACATACGAAATGAGCCAAAGGCCAAAGAACCATCTACAAATTTGGGGCTCCAAAAGGGATTTTGCTTATGAAAAACACTCCTGTGAGCTGGCAAAGGACTATAAATGAGCTGCCATAAAAGTTTTGTTTTATTTCATTTGTGACATGCGCGAGCATTCATTAAAGTTTTAGTTAAATACAAACGGTATAAATAAATGACTCTGGCCATGGGTTAAGTTACGACATGGCCAAAAAATGTTTAATGCCCGTTGTCAGGAGGACAATACCAGCATTCGAAATGCTCGTTTGTCATGGTTTATTGACACCACAAGGAAGCAAACGTCTCAAGGATGCTCAGGATATAGGCGAACAAAAAACCAGATCAACCTTATGGTCATTTACTCCCTAATACGCTACAAAGTAGGACGATCTTATACATATATTTTATGGTTTTTCTGTAAAATGCACTAAACACGCTTAATTATATATTAAATAAGAGATTTATTAGTTCTAGCATAGGATTTATGGCTTCACTTATTATATAGAAATAATATAATAATAATAATATAGTATATAGAAATTCATGGTAATGGAGCTAGAAAACTATCGAAGGAAGTCTTTAGCTCTAGCTATATAACGATTGAGTTAATCTTAAAACTTAAATCGTTATATGTCTTGGCGTAATAGTCAATAGATGCTATTTGTACTCTGTGGAAACTACAATAACAAAACCGTTTAAATATTAGAAAGATTTAAAGCAAGAAATGTACTCGCAAAGTGGAGAGATCTGGAATAACTAGACATGACCTTATATCATAACTTTTAGATAAAAAGCCAGTTAGAATCCAGTTTCCATTTCCTCAACTTTATGTTCAAGTAGATATTTCTAAGTTTGGATTATCTTTCCCAACGAAAACTCATCGTAACTAATATTGAAGCATTTTTTTCTTTTTCTTTTTAATCTTGCTGTTATTTTATGTAAACATGGAAATTAAACTTAAAACAAATTAACAAGAAAAACTTAGTCTAAAAAAAAATTAAGTCTAACAAAAAAAAATAAGAAACAAATAAAAATAAAAATATTTACGGTGAGCTCCTTGCAAGGTCAATCGTGTGAGACCTCTTAATTCTACTCCACAATCTCCTTCTTAGTATTGGCACGTAGGTTATATTATATTCGATTATAAGTAGATCATATTATATTTATAACTGTCACATCGATTGATAGTTCGAGAAACTTTCTCTGCACAAATAACATTATTAAATGCAATATTGCGTGACTTAAATCCATCTGATTTATCTCAGAGAATATTACAAGCGACTTGTGTGTTATATTAATTCTCTTACTTGTATTTCGCTTATTTCTGAGGCTCTCAGCTTTCTGAGCCTGCTGCCTGCTGCCCTGGAACGCATTTCGTTGCTCTTAATCCTTTATGCACACACTCTCTCTCTCTCTCTCACTCACACACACACACACATGCAAACGTGCAGTCAAACAAAAAAAACCTTGATAATGGCAGCTCGACAGGCACTCACACACACACACACACATACGCACGCACGCAGACAGACAGAGTGCCACACAGGACACAGTGGCTGTCATATATGGCGTCCTTATATCCGTTTGCGCATATATGCCAAGGATTAGTGAACATGAATGTTGATAGGCGGCGTTTCAGTGTTTGACAGATGAGTTTTATGGGTTTTGCGCTTGTCCTGCGCTGCACTGTGTGCTCCTGTGTGCCCCTGTGTGTGGGTGTATGTGTGTGTGTGTGTGAGTTGTCTTCATCGGCGCCATAATAGCGCCCAAATTGAAAGCATAAAACTCAATTAAAGCAACTTTATGTGCAGTCATTTCTCGGGTTTATGTTGCAGTAAGCCCTCGCGACATGTCTGCTGACAAGTTGCGCACCTGTCACCCCAATCCCCGTCAGCCCCCCTCCAATGCCCCGCCCATGCCAAACAGACATTTCCTAATTGCGCGCACCAGCAACAACGGATATTGAAAGTGCACACACACCAACACACACCCACACACACCCACACACACCCACACACCCACTGAGAGTGGCAAATTGAAACTGCAAACAACTTCATTTGATGCCCAACAGTTTGCTAACTATCAAACCCGCCAAATATTTGCAACTGCTCCTACCTCCTTCTTCTCCTCCTTCTCCTCCTGCTGCTGCTGCTTCTACCTATTTTCTATTTGACTCTTAGCTGCAATCTCGTCGCGCATACCTTTGCCCTGTTTGGAGCAGCTTTTGGCATTCTTGCGTAATTTGTTGTAACTGCATCATTTAACATTTGAAAGACTGCTGCAGCAGCTTTACTAGCTGTCCTGGCTGTCCTGACCATCCTGCCGCTCCCACTCCTCTGGCTCCTCTGACTGCTGCTCCTTGGCATTTCAGTTGCCATTTGCCAAACGACAGCTACAAGCGTTTGAGCAGCCACTGAGAGATGCCTCAGAGTGCTCCGTTGGCCTGTCTCAGTGCAATTGGTTGCTAGTTAGGGATAATGGCAACAGACAGCAGTTAATGTTCCGAAAAAATCTACTACAACAGTGTGAAAAAGGAATTGCTCTGTTGTTTTATATATGTACTTCAAACACATTTCTCGCAATGCTGCCTTCTCCAATGCAACTGCAAGAGAAAAGCAGCTGGAATTTAATTAGATCTCAGCTGGGTTTACCTTGCTTAAACCGCTGAGACTTCAAAGGAATGTCTAATGAACAGAAAAAGCTATATTTGTAGTATTCTCGGTATTTAAGTATTCCACCTGATTTTTTAATTGACTTGTTATTGTAGCTATACTATATATTAGCGAAAAGATCCTAGCCAAATTGTGTTAACTGTGAAGTTATCAACGATTATAAAGGCATGAAATTATATAATTTTCAATTAAGAAGTAGTTCAAATATATGCTTATAGCTAGAACTGACTAAAACTTGTATTTGGTAAGGTACGATACGTTATTTAAGGGCGATATATTGTCGGCTATATATATCGGCCTTCTTCAATATCGCGATAATATCAATATCGATAACATATATCAACAATGCCAGTTTGGTCAAGGTACCCATAATAAGAAACCCATTACTTACTTGAGAATCACAGAGACATGCGATGATTTGTAGACCTCTAACATAAGGAAATGAATTGGACTCCCTTTAATTCTTGAGAATCGCAGAGAAGGGCGGTGAATGTCAATTCTATTGGACTTCCTTTAATTGTTGAGAAGGGAAGAGAAGGGCGAGAGAGACCAACAGAGAGAGAGAGAGGGGGAGAGAGAGCGACAGAGAGAGCGACAGAGAGAGAGAGAAATAGAGAGACAGAGAAAGAGAGAGACAGAGAGAGGTGGAGAGAGAGAAAGACGGAGAGTAATAAGTAGTAGACCTCCAATATAGACAAATGCCTTGGACTCCCTTTAATTCTTGAGAATCGCAGAGAAGGGCGGTAAATTTTAATTCTATTGGACTCCCTTTAATTCTTGAGAATCGCAGAGAAGGGCGGTAAATGTCAATTCTATTGGACTCCTTTAATTCTTGACAAGCACAGAGAAGGGCGAGGAATAGTAGACTTCCTTAATAGGCTAATTCCTTGGACTCTCTTTAATCCTTGAGAATCGCAGAGAAGGCCGATTAACAGTAGACAAGGAGATCTTTTATAATCGGATTTTTATTGGATTCGACTTACGATTATATGAGTGCATAATATAACTACTGATTTTAAATTCTATCCAGCACCAAAACATTAACTACAGTTTTTTTCGTGGAATTGTTTGTAAAGTGGAATTCGGAGCAGTTCCAATAGAGAGAGAGAGGCAAGAGGAGAGCTCAGAAGGCTCAGCACTATGTCCTTATCATAAACATACTCTATGGTGTTGAAATGCCAGTTCCTATTACACTTTGTAATAGTTCTGAACTCTACTTAAACATATTAAATGAATTGTTTGTGTTTGCTGGTAAGCAAATAGTTTAAGGATAATCCCTTAACTATAAGCAATCGCCAAGTTTGCCACACTCAGTGCAGCCGCTGGTAATATTCAATTAAAACTGTATTTATGCTTGGCCAAGACAAACAGGCTTGTAAACTACTCGTACACGTACTTGTACTCATATATGAGTACTCGCACTCGTACTCGTAGTCGCACTCGCAAATGCAGCCCTTGAGCGTGTAGCGACCCGAAACTTCTTAACTTATTAAATCTCTCAGAACTTGGCATACAAATCATTTGCGTCTTACGGGGGAGGGGGCGAGAGGTGGAGGCAGGGCGGGGTATTGCCCAACAAGGCGAAAGTCGGGCAAAACTCGACAACAAATAAGTTTAAGTATATTTAACTTTTGTGACAGATACGAGCATACGCAGATACAAATTTGAGATACAGTTTTGTGTGCAACGCCTACGTCACGCAACGTCAACGCCTCCGACCGCCCCTCCCCCGCTGCCCGACCAGCCACGAGGGGGAGAACTTCTTAAGTAGTCATTAAAAATCAAGCAAAAGTTGAGAAACGCTACACAGAACTACAAGTATGACATAAAACTTTGTGCAATTGCATTAAAGATCTATTTCGCTTCATTATAGAAGCTAACAGGGGTGGGGTGGCTGCGGAGGAGTGGAGTAATTGCGGCAGGCCAAACTTTTCGCATACATATTAATTAAGAGGAAGTTATCAACAGGACAGTTTACATGTATATCATCAGACAGTCAGCCGGGCGGCATAAACTTGCCTATTTATTGGTAAGGGGTGTGGGCGCTCAAGGGGCACGGCAGGACACGGTAGGGCAGGACAGGGGGGCCAGGTAACATCGCTCAAATCAGTGAGCAGGTGAAAATCAACTTGGCAATTGCCGTAAAAGTTGTTCTCTCCAAAGAGAAAAGATAAATGTAAGTTATTAATTTGTCCTCCTTTTTTTTTGTTGGTTGGAGGGTAGCTGGCGGGATGCGGAGTGCAGGGGTTGACAGCGGTGCCATGTGTCACTCCATCAACTTTGGGACACATTAATTGGGGTGTAAAAATAATTTGCCACGTTTCGTTTGTTGTTCCTGCAGGCAAAACTTGTTGGCGGTTTGGGGGGCAGGCTAATTGGCGTTGCTAATTACGTGAGTTGTAGTGTAAATTAGTTAGGGTATTCAGTTTGTCTTTATAGAGCTGCGCATCAGAGTGCCTGTGTGTGCCAACCGAGAAAGTTTTTATATAAATGAATACCAAGTTTGGAAGAAGGACATGCCTTCCCAGGCGACTGTTTCTTCCTTTAGCCAGGGCGATGCATTCTGTTGGTATATGCAATGAGGATTATTCATCCTTAATTTTGCAAAATCAGCTCACAATTCCTACTTTAGTAAGTCTCAGTCTACAGAGAGTGTTAAGAAGAGTAAGAGAATTCTTCCCCTTTGGCATATTTTGCTTAAAACTTTACAGATTATATATAATTTCTTAGCTGAAGGCCTCTTGCAGGCAGCGCTATATATATAATCACTTGTTAGACTAAGTTTTGTAGACTATCAATAATAATAAATATACAAAAATATTTAGATTCTTGGGAGTAGCTTGGGCGGTCTCAGAATATTCCAATTTAAATGCTATATCATTTCTTTTTTTATATATATATTATTTATTGTCGCTGGAAGCGTTCAGTGCCTTCTGAACTTAACCTAACGTATGAAGGGAAGGGAATATGGTTACACAGGGATGCCTTACTTACTATATTTACAAAAAATTTATGAGTTTACAGGATTAAGGGATCGTGCGGGTGGGGAGATCGGTGGGATGAAATCTCTTTAGGCGTCGGAGGGGTAAAGGGTCGGCAAGACTATTCGCCAGCGAGTTTGGGTGCGCCGCGAGCTTGTCGGCGTATCGGCTGCTGTGGTGGTTTATTTGGTCCCCGACCAGTACAAGTCCCAAGTCTCTCTGGATAGCGCAGTTGGTGACATACCAGGGAAGCCCGGATGCACGCCGAGCTGCGCGCGTTTGGACGACCCTAAGCCTGTCAAGCTGGCTCCTTGAGGCAGTGCCCCATACCTGGATGGCGTAGGTCCACGTGGGCGTAATAATCGCTTTGATTAGCAGAGCCTTGGTAGACAGCTGAAGCTTGCTTGAACATAGGAGCCAGTCAAGCTTCTGGAGTTTTTGCAAGCACTTGGATTTGACTGCCGTAATATGCGCTCTCCATATTAACTTGCTGTCCAGGTGGACACCCAAGTAGCAGTGGCTGACGTTATTTATGGCGTCACCGTCGTAGGAGAGGCTGGGTAGAGTCCCGCGTCGCCGAAGAGTGAAGGTCACACAGGCCGATTTCGCGCAATTGATGGCAATGTTCCATCTGGCAGACCATCGCTCCATTGAATGCAGCCATTCCTGGACTGCTTCGGAGGCAGTTTGCAGCGATGGGTGGGACGCAAGCATGGCAGTGTCATCCGCGTAAGTGGCCAGGAGTAGCTTGGCAGGGGCAGGATCTTCCGTGTTGTTGACGGGGGCTGGCATGTCAGCGGTGTACAGAGTGTACAAGAAATGTCCGAGAACACTTCCCTGCGGAATATATCATTTCTAAAATATACCAGGCGAACAGCAAACGACAGAATGTCGCCGTTTGAAAGTCAAAAAAAAAAAGTGTAGCATACTTTTATGATGCTGTTAATAGGCCATCATCTGGCTCTTAACTACAGAATGTTATTGTCATTATAAGATGTTATTGTCATCAAAATTAACATCCAAATGTGGCTGAATTTCGTTGATGCATCATTTAATTTCCTGCTGTAATTTAACTATATTATTATAGTACTATCCTGTGGTGCTCTATTTTAACTAACCCTAGACTATTAGCTGTATAATTTACTGCACAAATTGCGTTAAACTAAAATCTTTTGTTAATTTTGGGGCATTTTTTACCTCTGTTGCTTAAAGCAAATGCTAAATCAGATTTGTACAAACTACATATTCACTTCATCTTCTTGTTACATTGAAATTCACACCTTTCCAGATATCCACCTTTTAATTGTCCAACTGCCAGGCAAGTCTAATTAGAATGCAAAGTAGCTTTAAATTTCTCGACCTGGCAATTATCTATGGGCACTTTATCAAATGCCAAACACACTCCCTATGCTAGCCACTAGATAAAAAAGAATATATATAGGTTGAGTTACGTTGGACAACTCAAGAAATCCGCTTACAACTAAAATGAAAATTTCAGAGCGTATCATATAAATCAGCTTATAAAACTTTCATCGTATATCAACACACTAATTATGGTAATTTTATAATTTCTAAAAACTACGCCACTGAAAACCACTAAAGCAGACCAACAGGCTGGCATCCCTGGAGGCGTTTGCTGTTGATGTTTAATAAGCCAAGACACACACAAAGTATACACACAAACACACTCACACACACACACACACACACGTATATATATATGTACACTTTGGCTGGCAAACATTTAGGGAAACCTCCAAAGGCAGGAAAACAAGTTCTTTTCATGAAATTTGAACATAAATTCCAATGAAGGAAACAAGACCAAAGTGCAAAGCCAGGCACAAGCATACACCCACTACACTTGCCACCACACCATGCCACTTGCCCCTTACCCCTTACCCCTTTGCAGCCCTTTGCCTAGCTTCTCTTTGGCGCTGTGCTCGCATGCAGTTTAGTGTTACCAGGCCCCGAGGGATTGGCATAGGCGTATGCCCCTGCATGGGCAAGAAAACTGCCCAGTCGCAGTAAGAAAATGCCGGCCAAATAGCAAACTATAAAATGAAAATAGAAAAACCAAAAACGAAAAGACGAAGACGAAAACTACGCTAGCAGGCAGAGCAAAACAGAGCAGAGCAGGGCCGAGCAGAAGCACATAAAGTTTGTGCAGGACGCTGGCAGGACGAGGCGACGACCACTGGCAAATCAACTTTGCAACTTGAGACTGTTGCAGTCTATTAAAATTACGCCGCCGGCAAGTGGCTCTCTCCCTCCATCCTGCTGTGGCACGGGGGAGGGATGTGTGTGGGCGTGTCAAGCGCAAGCACAGGACTGGGGCGCTAAATTAAAGACAAGCAGCAATGGCGAGGCGAGGCGGGGCAAGGCGTCCGCTTGTTCTTCTAGTGCTGCGGCTGCTTCTTCTTCTGCCAGTGCCTCTGCTTCATGCAGTGCTCTGTTTCCGGCCGCCGCTGGCAGTTAGCAAATGTTTCCCACCCCCTCCACAGCCACCTTACACTGCTGCTGCCCTCAGTACCATTTCCTGCTGCGCTCTCAGATACGCTTGGGCTGCCCTCTGATTCTGATTCTGTTTCTGTTTTGGTTTTTGGCAAAGTTTTTCTACCCTGACAAGGAGTATTATAATTTTGTCACCGACTTATAGCAGGCATCTTGCAGCCCATAGAGTGCATATAGTATTGATCAGAATAAAGCTCTGTCTGTTTCTATCAGAACTAGTCCGAATCTTATCTGACAGCTGCTATTCTTGCAGAGCAAACGATATTGATCGGTTCGGATCGGCTCACTATATCATACGATACCAATGATTAAGACTCAAGATATCCCAACCAAGCTCACCAAATCTCAATGTATTTGCTACGATTTCCTTAAAACAATTGGTTCAAAATTGAATTGTGTTAACACTCTGTTATTTTTCAAGATATTCTAGGCAAAGTTAATCAAATAATGAAGCTTCTATGTTTACATTAGTTGATTAATTTTGATTAAAATAGCAATACTATATCTTATAGCACAGCCATGGCAATTACCCTGCTAACTCGTAGATTGAACTTTAAGTTAATAAATAATAATAAATTAAATAAATTAAATTAATAAATACCTTATAAAACTAAGCTCTTGAGCACAACGTTAAATTTGTATTATTATTGTTAATATTTTTATTTAAATGAAGTAACTGCTTGAAAAGACTTCATTTATGATTATGGCAGACTAAATAAAGGGTATTTATTGTGCGGCAATACGCAAAACTGACTGTACGTTTTCTGTTTTCTTTATTTTTAGGGGACGGCCGTGGCGCATCGTAAATTTAAAGGGTATGCAGCTACTTGAAAAGTTTGCTGCAAGGCGTTGCCACGTAGTTTACGGCAGCAGGACCACAACATGACTGGAACAGGCCAGGAACGTTCCGATAGGTGTGCCATCATTTTCATATCTTATAACAGTAGTTACGACTATATTGCGAGTGGGCTGTTGCACACTTTTGCATACTACACATACACACACAGCAGCCACACTGATTGAGCAATTTCTGATGATGATGTTGGTGCTCGACTCTGGGGGCCTCTGCACCACTGGGTGCCCATGTGGCGCCATCATCAGCTTTATTATTATTGAAAGGCATCAGCGCTCCTGATGGGGTTGCGGTTGCGGCTGCCCAAGATTTGTTGTGCCCGTTCATCGCAAAACTCATCTTAACTCAGTACCCCCAACCAACCCGCTACCCGCAACCCGCTCCACCTAGCCACTGCTGACAGCACTTTATGGTGCATTGTTCAAACATAAAATTGATATTTTTATGGTTTTTCGCTGGCAGCTCCTTCCGATTGGCTGGCTTAATGAGCGCAACTTGCTAAGGACTTTTGATTTTCCATTTTATTTTTATTTTTTGTTGTTATTGTGTGTGTGTGTAGGTGTGTGTTTGTTTGCTAGTCAGTTGAAGGTTGCTGTTGATGAGCAACAATGAAATGTCTGTCTTGATTGCAAACAGATCGGAAGTGCAAGTCGAGATATGTTGCACTTCCCTTGTAGATCATTAGCCGGGCTTAAAGCAGTTTATTCGGCTTCAATAAATTTGAAATTAGGTAATTATGCATCATATTTAGAAAGAATTGATATGTCTGCCTTAACACCTAATTCTTACACAACAATCATATTCCTTACAAGCTTTTCAGTTTAATTTGCAAGGCTATAACTTATGTTGGACAATTATTTATGTTCCTATTAAAATTAACTATAACGCATTTAAGAAAATATATACATATATTTGAATTTATTATAAGAAAAGAGCACAAACGTCTATTGTTAATTCAGTTTGTGTCAAGAATATTGGACTATTTTTTTGCATTTTATTAAATAATTAATTTGTGTTAAGCCTTCTGCTAAATGAGGTTTTCCATTTTTTCGCATGAAATAAAGCTTCTATTGCGATGAAATATACTTTATTAAAATCAAAATTACTTTGTAGAATGAATATTCAAATATTTATGTATAAATACCTGAATAATCTGAATTACTCTTTAGAAACAATTCCACAGAAAAATGTATAGAATGTTTTTGAGTACGTTTGTAAATATGCATTTACAAGAAAGCAATTATATTTTCATTTATTATAAATTTATAAATTTGAATTAAAACGAGTGTAGCAAGAAAGCAGGATTTTTTAATTATATTTTACTCTGAAAAGTATGCTACGCGCTTTTCTGTGGAATTGATTCAGAGTGGAATTCGGAACAGCTCTTACATATATATTTATTTAATTTAAAATCTTTAAAATGTGCTTTGTTTAACTTCTTGCAAAGCTTTGCTACTTAGTGAATCAACCCTAGTTTAACTGTTTATACAGCTTATAAGAATTTGAGTTGCATTCTTTGAGGACCTGTGGTATCTGCAATCTGTGGCAACAACAAATTCAATTTGCTCTACGAGTTTTGGCATTTGAAACCAAAGCAAAGTTCGCTCTTTAACACTTCATTCAAATCCGTTAACTTTTTGGCATACGCCAAAAGGCAACTACAAATTTGGGTTACCTACTCGTATTGACTTGCAGTCTGGCCAGCCATTTGTTTAGGCCAAGAACATACACACACACATGCACTTAGGCCAAAAGGCAGTGGCTGAACTGCCCACATACTCGTAAGGACATACACACGCATGAGCAAACTCTCGCCCATGCACACACACACACACACACACACACAAACACACACGCTGATATAACCTTCTCAATGACCTTTTATTGACCTTCTACTCAGACAGCAGCAATGGCAGCAACAGCAACAAAGCGAACATAAATGCCAGCACATAACAGTAAACATATTTCATGCACTTTTTATTCGATTGGCCACCGCATAACCAGGAGCTGAACTTGGATGGCTCCTGGCCTGGTCCTGGTCCTCATCCTGGCCCTGGTCAGGGTCCTGGCTTTGGCTCTGGTCCTGTCCATGCTCTGTCCCTGCACTGTTCCCGGTTTGGCGCATTTTACGAATTTCAGTTACATTTTTGCATATGCAATTCTGATCTCCGTTTTGCGGTTACAATACTGCTGCCTGCTGCCAGCGATTGTTGCAATTGTTGTTGTTGTTGCTGTTGTTGTTGTTGTTGCTGTTGCACTTGTAACTGACATGAGCAGCAGCAGCAGCAAGTGTTAAAGGGCAGCCACGTCAACGGAGGCTATGTTGTGGCTTTGGTACGAGTCCTCGTAATATCCTTTTGAATAAACGCGTGGCCAGCAGCCACTTTGGCAGTTGCCTTGCAAAATGATTCGCTGTTGCTGCTGCTCCTGCTGCAACTGTTGTTGTTACTCTCCTGCACAGGATATTTATATTTATTTATAAGCTATGCACTGCATTAACAATTTGCATGCCTAAAATCTATTAAGCAGACAAGATAGATCAATTTGTGCAGCTTAATTTCATATTATCTAAACCAGAAATTTATATGATATATTATATTTACCTGTTATGGACTTCATCAACTTCATAGGGCGAGTTATAAAATTAATAAACTCTTTGTTTTCATTTAATTTAAAGATAATCCAATAGAACTCATTTATGGAAAATTTCAGAGGAATTTATTTTACACTACATTATTAGCGGTATACTGGCTTCAAATCTATATATTAATAAATATATAACAAGCATACAATTCAAGCACACATATACACCTTGTAAAACTCATAATGTCAAACTACATAATATAACATACACTGTAAATAATGTAATTAATGATTATCAAATGTAAATAAGTCAAATCAAACCTCACTAGCTAAAGACCCTGACAGTCATAGCTATTACCATATTAACTTTAAGTTAGTGTTATATAAATAGACTAGACTGGCAAAATATTTAGATTAAAATGCATTATGTGAAATTGGACGGCATTTGTGAATCGTAATCCATCGGCAAAGAGCTCAATCGGAGCTGTCCACTCCGTCGCATGGTCGCCGCACACAGTACTCCCAAATAGAGGACGAGTTCTAGTTCTATGGCCATCAGCTGAGGGACACGCCGAACAGATCGGCTACTCTGCGTCACAACAATTGATCAAGCTGGATGAGGATGCAGTACAGCTGACTTCAAAGAGGGGCTAATTCCTTGTGCAGCTGATCTAGTGATACGTTAAATACAATACGAACTCAGATTTTATGTATATTTCATGCAAATAAACAATAATGTTAATTATTATTTGACGTCTTTTTGAGAAATCTTTTATTTTTCGTTGACTGCAAAAGCTTACGCTTACCAAAATTGGAGTTGGCGTTGTATCGATCAGCGCTCAAAGATAATGGGTTCATGTTACTGATCAAACTACTGTTAAAGTAGCAGATTGAAGAAAATTTAGTATACTTTTGGGAACAGCATGCTGTTAACATTCTGCTAAAATTCTGTTAACATTCCGTTAACCCTCTGTTAACTCGCTGTTAACATTCTGTTAACTCGCTGTTAACATTCTGTTAACTCACTGTTAACACACTGTTAACCTTCTGTTAATAACAGACTCCTGTTATTTACATAGTTGTATAACAGTCGAGTGGCTGTTATATTAATCAGCAACTGTTATACTATTTAGCGAGCTTCTGCTGATTTCTGTTCGCCTGGTATTTCTGGCCATTTTTTGGCAATTTGCTCACAAATTGGAGGAAGTTGAATTCTGAAAACAAAACTTCATTGACACCGCGAAAATACCAGGCGAACAGAAATCAGCAGAAGGTTGTTCAAAGTTGGCCCCTAAAAGTATGCTACAGTTTTCCCATTATTAAAGTTAAAAGTATGCCGCAAGATTTTTTAGCTTAAGATCAGCAGCTCAAAAGTATGCAACAAATTTTATGATTTTCTGCACAAATCGTACTACTATTCTCTATTAGCTCCCATTCAGCCATATCCTTGCAGATTCTAAAAGGACCTTGTGCGTTAGGATCGTAAGGATCTACTCTATCGATTGGCATTCAAGGATTATAGGGTCATCTAAGGACCATCGACTTGTAAATTTTCAGTCCGATTGCGAAAGGAATCGTGTTCAAAATACAAAATACATAATATCTTGGAAACTACAAGGACGAATTTAATGTCCTTTTGCCAGTTGGTAGCCCTGATAATGCCAAGTTGTCTGACACAGGACTCGTCAGGATATTCAAGGATACGGCCGAGATATCGCTAGTTTTCTGTATACAGAAAAGTCCTTATTTCTCAGCTCCTGTAAGGATATTCGTCCTTTGTTGATTATATTCGGATTTGGGATGAAGTACTCTATCTTTTGGCCAAAGGACATCAAAATCGTCCTTGAAATGACCGAGTTACAGGCGATCTTGTGATTTTTGATCAATTTTGCTGACCTACCCCCTTGCAAAAAAATGAAGTGTTTTTTTCGGTGAAATCCTTGAAATCCTTGAATGCCAATCGTTAGTCCTGATCCCTACGAGTACAGAAATGTATGGGTTTTCGAAATCCTTCAGGATTTGGCCGAGCTATAGCTAGAAGGATGCCGCAAGATTTTGTAGCTTAAGATCGGCAGCACCTAAAAGTATGCAACAAATATTTTGAATTTCTGCACACACATATGGAACGGTTTTCTAGTACCTCCCATTCAGCCATATCCTTGCAGATTTTGAAAGGACCTTGTGCGTTAGGATCGTAAGGACCTACTCTATCGATTGGCATTCAAGGATTATGGGGTCATCTAAGGACCATCGACTTGTAAATTTTCAGTCCGAGGGCGAAAGGAATCGTGCCCAAAATACAAAATACTCAATATCTTGGGAACTACAAGGACGAAATTGATGTCCTTTGGCCAGTTGGTAGCCCTGATAATGCCAAGTTGTCTGACACAGGACTCGTCAGGATACGCAAGGATACGGCCGAGATATCTCTAATTTTCTGTATACGGAAAAGTCCTTATTTCTCAGCTCCCATAAGGACCTTAGTCCTTTGTTGATTATATTCAGATTTGGGATGAAGTGCTCTAACTTTTGGCCAAAGGACATCAAAATCGTCCTTGAAATAACCGAGTTACAGGCGATCTGGTGATTTTTGATCAATTTTTCTGACCTACCCCCTTGCAAAAAAGTGAAGTGTTTTTTTCGGTGAAATCCTGGAAATCCTTGAATGCCAATCGATAGTCCTGATTCCTACGAGTACAGAAATGTATGGGTTTTCGAAATCCTTAAGGATTTGGCCAAGTTATAGCTAATAATACGCCGCAAGGTTTTGTTGCTCAGCAGCTTGTAAGATCAGCAGCCCAAGAGTATACAACAAATATTTTGAATTTCTGCACAAATGATCGGAACGGGCTTGTAGTAGCTCCCATTCAGCCATATCCTTGCAGATTTTAACAGGACCTTGTGCGTTAGGATCGTAAGGACCTCCTCTATCGATTGGCATTCAAGGATTATGGGGTCATCTAAGGACCATCGACTTGGAAATTTTCAGTCCGAAGCCGAAAGAAATCGTGCCCAAAATACAAGATCCGCGATATCTTTGGAACTACAAGGACGAATTTAATGTCCTTTTGCCATATGGTAGCCCTGATAATGCCAAGTTGTCTGACACAGGACTCGTCAGGATACGCAAGGATACGGCCGAGATATCGCTACTTTTCTGTATACAGAAAAGTAGTTATTTCTCAGCTCCTGTAAGGATATTCGTCCTTTGGGTTATATATCCGGATTTGACAGGATAAGTGCTATCTTTTTGCCAAAGGACATCAAAATCGTCCTTGAAATGACCGAGTTACAGGCGATCTTGTGATTTTTGATCAATTTTGCTGACCTACCCCCTTGCAAAAAATTGAAGTGTTTTTTTCGGTGAAATCCTGGAAATCCTTGAATGGCAATCGATAGTACCTCTGTCTGTGAGTACAAAAAGGTATGTCCTTTTAAAATCCTTGAGGATGCAGCCAAGATATGGCTACAAATGGGGTATCTTCTAACAAACTGGAATTGGGAAATATTGCAGCATACTTTTAGGGGCGCCGGTTTGAGAATCCAAATTTGAAATGGGAACCTAACGATTTCTGTTGGTAATTCTGGCCGATTTCTGAATTATACCGAAAATTAAATCTGAAAATAATATGTATTCCCATCCTTGAATTTGTTCTCAATAAAAAACTATCGCTTGATTGTTTGACGTTTATTTATTTAAATTTTCATTTTTGTTACAATAGTGATGTGAAATGTAAACAACACTTACCATAAATTATATTATTTTTTTTTTTTATTTTACCAGTATCGAATTATTTATTATTAATTTATTTATTTGTTTAAAAACTAATCGTATACTCAAAACTATATGATAATTGTATATCAGCAATGGCTGCCAGGGCTAATATTCCATTACTTTTAGACTTTATTCAACACAAAGAGTAAGTGCTTCCTTATAAACTTAACTCACAATTGTATTAAAGAAAGGGTATTCAAACGGCGTTGGATTTCTACGTCCAATTGCAGTTGCTGCTGCTGCATTTGGTGTTCCTGCTGCTGCTGCTGTTGCTGTTGCTGTTGCAGGCAGTAGCCTTTTACAGTTGCAAAAACTGTAGTGCAGTGTAATGCATGTGCATGCCAAACACACCCACACAAACATGCACAGATAGCCGCGCGCACACACACTTGGACACCCATACATATCGTGCTTGCCCGCCCATATCCTGTTTGTTTTTGTTCGTTGTTGCTGTTGTTGTTGTTGTTGTTGTTGCTGCTGCTGTGTCTTTCTGTGTTGCTTGTTAGCCAAAAGCGACGGCGTTGGCGTCTAACACGTAACGCATTTGTAGTTGTTGTTGTGGCATTTGCTTGTTGTTGTAGTTGTTATCAAGTGCAGTATTTAACTGCAGCAATTTTTACAGTTGAATTTGTAGCTGCCCCTGTTGGTATGCAATGCAATTTAGATTTCAATCGAAGCATTCGCAATATGTATGTGTGTGTGTGTATGTGTGTGTGTGGTGTGTGTGTTAGTATAGCACAGCATAAGCATTGAAATTTATGCATTTTTATGTAAAAGCAGCGCACATTGCACTAATCATGACTGACAACTGGCTACTAAAAATATTGCTAGTATATTATACGAGCAGGTGTTTCCCGGCTTCGCCCGACCCAAGTCTATTTCATAAACTTCTTTCCTGTTATATAAAATTCTCCTGCTCATAAATATTTCACTCCTAGTTCTGTTTGAGAGGAGCTACACAGAGTTTCAAGGGCTGCTGTGACTGAAAAAGGGATTAAGCTGTCACTAGAGGTAGCGGAAAGCTTGTACTAAGCTATACTAAGAAATAACCAACGTCTTACAGAGTCAAGGTCCACCTACCAAATCCCCCAGTAAGGGTCAGTTATGAGCTTCAAGTCGATTGGATGGTAACCTAAAATGTTTCATATTAAAGTTTTCCGCGAATTTATACCTTTCCAAGCCGAATTTTCTGGAAATTATTTCAACCTACGATTTAGTAGGAAGCTACTTTAAAATTTGGTGCTCTCTAGCTTCTACAGTTTGGACAGCCCGTCAGTCAGTCAGGTTAAAGAGTTTTATATATATTTTATGCACTTATACATAGCTCAATAGTTGGTATAGTAGAAATAGTTATCAGTTTTGTCGTCCCAAGCTCGTCAATCACTTTAATTATAACAAATCTGTCACGTACTGAACATTTTGAAAAAACCAGCAGACAAAAGTACAAAAAAAAATAAAATAAAAATGATACCAAAAACTGGCAAAACGCATAAAAGACACGAAGCGTCAGGTAGAATAGCAAAGGCTGAAGCTGTTGGTCCTGTTTTTCGTGCTGCTCCTTCTGCTGCTTGTCCTGCTGGTCCTACCACTTCAACTGCTCCTACTTCTCCTGCTCCTGCTGCTGATGATGATGATGATGCTTGATTTTATGACAGTGGCGTGGCCGTAAGCGATTTTTAAATTGCTGCTCTGCATAGAGAGACAGGACTAGGAAAGGAGCTGGAATTGGGTAAAGGGTCTGCCTGGGCTGGGCTGGGCTGTCTCAACCAACGGCACGCGGCAGTTGGTGTCGTTGTTACAATGTGAGTTCCGTTGCCTGGGCCACGATTCGAGCGAGCTGGAGGAGGTCAGGTAAGGAACGTGTTGCACTGGTCAGACACGATAAGCCGTTATACATATATAGCATATCCTTAAACCGTGCTCTGTCCCATTGTTCAGAGGTTGCGCTTGAAATTGCTCACAAATTGAGTTTGTTAATAGGGCCAAATGCTTCGAGCTCTGGCTAAAAAATGCAGTATTATAAGTTTTATTCGAAGAGGCAGAGTCAGGGGGAGGAACAGAGTGTGTGAGTGTGACAGAGAGAGTGAGCGAGAGGGACAGAGCGCTGAGGCCACGTTCAAGTTGCCAAATACGCAGTCAACTTTGTTGCCAAATCCAAGGCATTTGTTGTGTGTGTTTTTAAGTGTGTGCGTGTTTAGTTGGTCGAGACACACACACACACACAGCTATAGAAATAAAACTCAAACGCATTCAAACGGAAATGCAAATAAATCTTAGTCACTGAAAGGCAATTGGCTTTGGTCAGTGGGAAAAGCACTTGGAAATGGAAATGGCAGCATTGCGACTTTTCCGTATATATATATATAAAATATATACGACTATAATACAAGTTTCAAAATACATAACAAGCAGTCAGATAGTACTACTACTATATGCATTCAATTCATGGCTACTATACGAGTATGTTGGCCAATTGCAATGCTCATTTTGACTTATGGCCCTTTACTGCTACTGCCCGCTCACATATATTTATTAGAATTGCATTTTGTATAATTTTAGTGAGGTTATTTAAGTCATAAAACAGTGTTTATTACAATGCCAGATAAAGTACTCAGTGACGGCATTGAACATAAATATTTAATATTTATTTCGTTATGAATTGGAAACGAGTAAACCAGAAAAGGTGAATAAAGCATATTATTATTCATTTATTTTATTTTTACGATATTTATAGACTCGATTTTAATGTTTTTAGACTTCATAAAACAGTCTACAAAGGTGGAAATTATATTAAAATAATGAGACTTCTATGTGGTTTATAAATGAATGCGTTAGAAGTGGGAGAAATATTGTCAATTTTTTAACAAACAAAAAATCATCAGAATTATTAAATTAAATTAACTCAAGAATATAAAGTCATTCAATAGGCGCATCACAGGCAAACATTTCGTCGATTTGTTTTCACGTTTAATGATACGGGGTACATTCCAATGGGCCCCCCCATAGACAATTTTTCGTTGTAGTAGATGAGCCTCCTGTATGACTTTATATTCTTTGATGAAACTTAAATGCCAATCAATTTACTGTACAAAACTTAATCAATTGAAGTTTTGACTATATTATTTGAGTTGGCAATCAAGCAGGTAGAGCTATTGTGTTGTTTAAAACTCTACAAGTCGAAATTTCCCTTTATCAATATTTGAAAATATTTCCACAATTTGTATGTTGTGTTACACATTTAGTAATGAAATTATAATACGCTCTACAAGGGTATATATAATAAATAAATACCAAATGCTTGAGTTTTTACTTGGTCCACACAATTGAATTTATTCTGCAAACTCTTCTAATCCATCGTGGCCGTATGAAGTATTTGAGCAGCTCTAGTGAAACATTATTGCCTAAAATATTTATCCATTTAAATCAATTGGTATTAAATGAAATGCCACAGTTTGCCGATTCTTTACAAACACACACACACACACATATATATACATATGTCCTGGAACTGTGCATGGAAAATCACCAAAGATTTGCAATCAAATGAATTTCAATGCAGTCAGTAAAACAATTTGGAAGATTTGTTAAGGATTTTCACCCAACTCAACAAAAGGCGACATGGCAATATCCACTGGCTGCAAACGTACAGAAAACAGAGAAAATAAAATACCAAATAAAAATAAAATTTAACCTAATGCTAATAATGTGCAAATTTCTCCATACACGAGTAAATATATATCCAAATAGTATATATGTATATATATATTTTTTTTGCTGCCCCTGGGCACTAGTTAGTATTTAAGTATGTGTCTGTGTGTGTCTCAATGGGCTTAGATGGATAGCTGGAAAACAATCGAGGGCATTAGCTGTAGTAGTCTGGCCCTCCCTAGTTTGTTGTCTATCTGTTGGCCAGAATGTTTTTGGCCATAGTCGTGTTTGTCTTAACCTTTTGCTTGTCGCACAACCTCTGCCTGATCTGCATATTTAAAATGGATAAACTGTACGCAGGCATATGTTGCTCTACAATCCAACACACAGCCCACCTGGGTGTGTGTGTGTTTGTGTGTGTGTGTGTGTGTTCAGTCTATGCAATGTCCTGTGTCCCTTTGGCCCTGGCCAATGGCAGTCTGGCCGTCTGACAGTTTGGCATGCATAAATGCATACGGACATGCCGTTTACTCGGCCCTCGGGCTTTATTTTCACAAATACCAAATACACACACCGCACACCCCCCGCACCGCACCGCACCGCAAAAGCATTAAATGCTGCCTGCTTGAGCTCTGTGTGTGTGTGTGTGTGTGTGTGTGTGTGTGGATCTTGTGCATATATTGCTTATAAATATTTTGCCATTTTCAACAATAAATATTTTAAAATATTTAAATGCGCAACCACAGAAACAAATTTTCGGCTGTCCCATGTCCTTTGTCCTGTGTAGTGTAGTCCTGTGGCAGCTTCGTCTGCTCCTTTGTTTATTATCTCTATCGCCATTGCTGTGATTTTCAACAATGCAGTTTAATTTTATCAACACATGCACATGGCCAGTGCATTGTTTTAGCCCATTTTGTTGTAAGTTTTCCTACTCTCTATGTTATTGTTATTATGATTGTTGTACTTGTTGTGTGTTTACATAGCTCTATTCTTCATCTAACTTTGTTGCAATATTTGCTGTCGATAAGTGCCCAGCATCTTCGTTGCACACAAATATTGTTTCGATAGCCATTAAAGGAAACGTTTCAATATAGACCCAACAGTTTGTCTCTTTATAAAACTCGAGCTGTGACTATGCAAAGCAATTCTGGCAGATTTACGGGTGCAGTTATTGAAAACAATATAATATTCATTTTATTTGGTATATACAAAATCAGAAAAGCATTCATTTAAAGTCCTATGAACTTGCTTTGAGAAGTGTGCTATATCCTGCAAAATATTGAATATACATCTATTTATCTTCTTCCTTATGTCAGTTTCAGCGCCTAACGACTAAGGACACAAAATAATATTATTTTTTCTTTTTAAAATTGCTTACTTGTTTTAGACTTTGGAAACTGTGTTGATGAAATTTGGCATAAGCATCTTAATAATTATTTCTGCATATTTAACGCTTTAATGTTTAATTTTAGATCCACCAGCCTAAGCATACTCCAAAACTAGCCTGATAAAAATAAGAATCTTTTACTAGGTCTATGTTTATGAAATTTGCTGTCTAAGGATAGCAAAAAGTAAATTCTAATGCAAAAATAAATATTTTTATTTGTATTAAATGAAATTTGGTACACATATGCAACTGAAGAGATGGGATCGTTGCAGGAGTCCTGTGTGTTCCGATAAATTCTGTGGATTGTCTTGACTAATATCCCGAACATCCTGTTGGTCTCTAAATTCATCACAATCAGAACTTACCGCACCGCAACTGCTTCTAATTAAATGTTGCATGTTTGTACATAAATTATGAGTTAGCTCTTATTTTATTTCCTAGCGTTAATATTATATTAATAGTACATACTATAGTAGTTTTATTTTTAATATTTAGAACTAGTTTAAGCTGCCAAAAATATAACAGCACAACAAGTTAAATAAATATGCAAATGTTTGTTTAAAAACCAAGATTATTTCATACATTTTTTAAAATATTGGGAAATATTAAATGAAAATTATAAGTCAAATTTCTCGTGTTACAAGGAGCTTCGGACAGGTTTCAAGACCCGAGGAATAGTTTAAAAATTAAAAACCGTACGGGAATTGATTTTCCAGCCCAATCTCATCTCTAGTCGGAAACACAGCTTCTCATATAAATAATAATAGGAAAAAGTTGTTTTCATAGTATTTTTGCAAGGATATTTAATCTTTGAATAGGCTTATTTCTTCTTCCTTCGGCTTGACAATTTGACATTTGCTCTAATTGCCTTTACATTGTTTGTGCACTCCATGTAAATTGTTATTGTATTTATTGTTGTTGTTTTTGTTGTTGTTGTGGTGCATTGAATAGTTGCATTCAATTAGGAAGTTTGCTCTCCTGTGGCGCTTACATTTTGACACTATTATGCTAATCCTGGAAGCCTTACTCAGTTGTATTACATTCCGCAATAGATTTGCATATTACAGATGGCTGTGGGGCGTCCTGCGACAATTTGCAGCCCATTCATATGGTTTTTTGTAAGTATTTTCGTTTATTTGTCTTCGTCATTTTTGTTTTTGTTGTTTTCTTTTTTTTATATTTGACGTAATTTTTACATTTACGAGCCATTAAAAATATTTTATTGCATTTATATTTCGCTGGCTGCTTTATGGCTGCCCTGCAGGAGATTTTCTCGCGTATGTCCTGATACTTTGTTGCCTGCTGCCAGTGCCAACGTTCTCGTCCTTTGGCGCAGGACGCACTCATGTGGGCTCTGCTGCTGCTGATGATGATGATGACGTTGATTTATTTGACTCTTGTTTATGGTATGCACTCTACAGACACAGCCACACAATCACACACACATCACACACACACATACACAAAGTTGTGTGCCGCATTCATTCTGCTAACAAAATTCCTTTTGGAGACCCAAGCCAAATATGTAGTAGTAGCTTGGCAAATACTTTTTCCAGGTATTTTATACCTTCAATACGTTCAAATTTCCATTGAGATTTTCGCATGCAAATTGCAACTGGTTGCACACTTTGAGTATTTAGCTTTGCCTTGTAAAGAGCTAGAAGAGATTACAAATTATTATATATGCTGCAGAGCTGCTGCATAAAGGGTAAGTCTATCCAGCTTGGATAGACAGCATAGATACACAGCAGAAAATATTGGATTAAATATAAGACCGTTTCAGTTTATACTATATACTACTTATAATAGAGCTTAAAAAAGGATTCAATTTAAGCCATTTAGGTATATGTAAAAAGTGGAGAACAATCCTCTCATTTTAACTTGTTTTCAACTTAAAGCACATTTGGATGAGAATTTAATACAATACTTTTTATAATAAGAGTATAACTCTTTTTATACCCAAGCAGCGGGTTTTATAGTACTGTCCCGAAATGTGTAATAGACAGAAGGAGACGTTTGCGACCCAACAAAGTATATATTTCCTGAATCAGCATGAATAGCCGAGTCGATATAGCGATGTCCGTCTGTTTCTATGCGAACTAGTCTCTCAGTTTTAAAGCTATCGTAATAAAACTTGGCACAGATGCTTCTTTTTGCTGCAGGCAGTACATATGTCAAAACCGGCCGGATCGGACCACTATAACATATAGCTGCCATAGGAATGATCGAGCGACAACTATGTTTTTGTATGAAAAACTTTTTTGATTATAAATGTATTCTCACCAAACTTAGCCAAACCAAGTCTCTGAAGAGTTTATACAATCTGACAAATTTTGGTCAACATCGGAACACTATAACATATAGCTGCCATAGGAATGCTTGGTCGACAATTATGTTTTTGTATGAAAAACTTTTTTGTTTATGAAGATATGCTCACCAAACTTACCTTAACGGAGTCTCTAAAGAGTTTATATAATCTGATCAAATTTTGCCAAAATCGGACTATTATATAACATAGCTGCCATAGGATCTGGTGAAAAATAAGTTTTTGTATGAACAACTTTTTGCATTATATTCAAACTAAGTGAGAGTTTTAATTTACTTCAAATAGTTTTCTATAATTTGAATCAATAGCGAACCACATTAGAGCAATCAGTCGAGAATTGTGATTTTTATAAAAACTATAGCTTCGGCACTCCGAAGATAGCCCTTCTTTCTTGTTATTAATACTATTTGATCTCAATCGAACTTCGTTTAGATAAATTGTCATTAATGATACTTTATTTTCAGCACACCATAGACAACTATTATATACTTTAATTATTGTTTAATGCCATGCAAATCCGCTGGTAATATCTAAATATATATGTTGGTTGAGTTTGTGGAAAGGCAGGTTTTAATTTTCAGCAAGCAAATAGCAGCACAATGGTTAAGCTAGCAGTAACAATGGTTAAGGCATGGAAAATGCCTTTAACCACATACACACACACACACGCACACGCTCAGGATACACACAGACACATTATTATGGGCCAAGCTAACAAATTAAGGCACGCATAGCTAACTCGAAGTAATTTTACAAAATTATTTGTGCTAAAATTGCTGAAAAACACGGCATGGAAAATGCGCGCGGCTTTTGAAGCGAATGCCGAGACGCATTTGAAAGGGAAACAAAACTGTGGCTGGATTTTACACACACACACACACACACACACACACACACATATGAGACTCAGTGTGTGTGTGGCTCACTTGTTTATGGGTATTTGGGTTAGAAGCTCAAGTGTTTTGTTATTGAGTAAACATGTCATAAATACCGTTATACAAAATACGTGTTCGTGCCACGGCGACGAGGCAGCGCGCTGTTGCCGCTGCTGCCGCTGCTGCCACTGTCTGTGTTTGCATAGAAAAATACGGTGTTGAAAATCCTTTTGCTAAATACAAACTACATACGCACGGCAACACGTAAAGCCGTTAACATTTACACACACACATCCTGACACAGAAAATACGCGTCTCATATTTCAGCATCATAAAAAAGCATAAAGGCGAAAGGTTGTGTGTGTGTGCGTGTGTGTGGTAAGGCATTCGAAAACCGCTAGCAGTCCTGGCTATAGAACCGTTAAGGATCCAAGTGCTATACGCAGGCGTTTTGTTTGCCTTGTTGGTGTATTTAAAAATGCCCGAAAGGCAATGGCGAGAGTTAGTTGAAATGGGTTTTATTTGAGCAGCTTGAAGGTGCATTTGAAGTAGAGGGGGGCTGGATGTGGAGAAAGCTGTTGAATTTAAGTTACAGAAATTTCAAAGTTAAGTTTGTAAGGATACGTATTTATATACGAGTCCTCGCTGCTTGTTGTGTTTATCTTTCGTGGCCATACCAAATAGAATGTTGATTTATGTCAGAAATTTGAAATTAGAGCATTGCCAATATTTATTTAAATATTTACAAATATTGACGATAAATTATGCATTAAATAGATTGATATTAGACTATTAATTATATTTATTTAAATATATATAAATATTGTTGTTTAATTTGACAACTTTAAGATAGCCCATTTTTGTGATTTTTAATGGAATTTGCTTATTATTATAATAGAACCCTTCTTGGCTACTCGCCTAGCAGGGCCTTATATAACCAGAAGGCTTGTCTGACACCATCCTTTGGATAATTGATTTTTTGAAAGGACTCCTGCAGTAAGATTATTGCAATTTAGCTAAGCTTTGTTCAATCTGTTAGAATCTAGGTAGAGCTCTTTAATACACTCTATTAGATCCCTGCGTTTATCTGCACTTTAATCCGATATATTCAGCATAAAAAATAAATATTAGTTTTCAAAATGATAACCACTTTAACACTTTAAAATGTATAAACTTTTTATTGGTATTTTAAACTATACAATAATTAAATCAGAAAAAAAGCCTTTAAATTTCGTTTGTGTTAACATTTTGTGTATTTATATTTATCAACACTCAAATTTTAAATATTTCCATTTAATTACAGTAAACAAACTAGTAAATTTATTAGTAGCATAGACAAACAGCTTTACACACACACACACACACATTGACAGACAGCTATTGGGTCTTTTGTTTGCTCAAAGGCAGCGCATAAATTAATTATGCACAAAATTTATTAATTGTCAGAAACAATTGAACGTGCGCCCCATAATGACAACAGCAGCAACAACAACAATTATAATGACAGCGGTAAAACAATACACATCCACAAACAACCACACACACGCACACACACACACACACACATACGTATTAACATGCAGGGCAAAGGCAAAATCAAATGAAATCAATTATGCACAAAGTCAATTTCAACTAAATGACAAATTGAATTTAATTGCCAGTACACGTGGCATATTAGTGTGTTTATGTGTGTGTGTGTGTATGTGTACGTGTGTGTGTGTCATATATAAGGGCGTTTGTTTGACGTACGCATAAATTTAAAGCGGCTTTCAATTATAGCTCCTTAAAGTATGCAGCACTTTCTGTTTTTATAGCCTTTCCTCCATTTTTTTTTACTTAATATCGCTGGCAACGTTCAGTGCCAAAGAGAAGGGAAGGGGATATAGATACAGAGTGATATCTTACCTACTACTATATTTACAAAAAATGTATAAATGTACAAGGTTAAGAGATCAGACGGGTAGGGAGATCAGTGGGATGTATTTTCTTCAGGCGTCGGAGGGGTATAGTTCTATAGCACATTTATCTGTATGGACATTCATTATATAGGTAAGGTAGAACCGGTTGACCACCACATGGTGGTCCCACATAGACCAAGCAGGTCTTTAGGATCGCCGAATACTGAAAGTCGTTAGGAGGTTTGTTGATCCTGTAGAATTCGGGAGCATTGGGAGTGTGTCTGTCCGCTTCTTTTAGCGATGTGAGCCAGTGTCTGTTGAAGTATCGATGTCTTAGTGTTGAGAGTGCTAGACAGCTGCATATAAGGTGTTCCAAAATTTCCACAACTCCTGGTTCTTTACATTTTCGGCAGCCGTCTTCCGTTAATATCCCAAGCTTTTTAGCATGAGCTGTTACTAGGCAATGTACAGTCAAAACTCCTATCATTAGTCTGCATAAATAGTTATAGTATTTCAAAATAAATATCTATACTCAACTTTGATTACTAAACTACTATGCTAATATTTAATTTATACATATTGATATTCAATTAGATATATTGTATTTTATATAATAGGAAATTACACGAAATTACATTCGTATCTAATATTCAATTTATGCCATAAGTTCGCTAGGGTATTTAATGTTCGACTTATCAAGGATTGCGTTTGGTTGTTGTTATCTTCGCTCTAGGATGAAACACAATTACAGCAATTTTCTGGCCTTAAATGGTGTTTGCACTTAAGCCCCTGCACCCGGAACATATTTGACAATGACTCGATGTCCGTTTTTGGCGGCAATTTTTGTCTGTTCTTATTTTTTTTCGCATTTTTTTTGGTTGCCAAAGTGTTGGCTTGGGCTGTTAAAAAAGCGCAGCACTCAGCTTAAAAATGTTTGTCGTTTAGGCACTCACACTGCAACAGGAATAGCAAGAGCAACAGCAACAGCTATGTAGACACTATCCTGCATGGTCCTAGCTCGTATCTCTCTTATGGCATCACGATAGGAGAATGACGTCCATGCTATGGACAAGCACAGAGCTGCGAACTTTAGACTGGGAGCGGCTGGGGCTGGGTAGATGGACCGGTCGTCGCCAGGCAAACTCATCAACATTCAACGTTATTGTCACTGAAAAATACACACAATTATCGTTACAAATTGCTGTTAACTCTCACTCGCTTTCAGTTGCTTCCAGCTTGTCCTGGGCCAGGAAGAGGACCAGCACCAGCACCAGGACCAGGCCCAGGCGCAGGACCAGGCCAAGGGATGTTGTCGTTAACATTTTTGCTCGCTTTGGCATTGGGCGGGTTAGGGGTAGCACAGCTCGGTTTTGGTGTCAATGGAAAGTGCTATTGAAAGTGTGACGGTGTGTGGACGAGCCATATACACATTCAGATACAACACACACACACACACACACACACACACACACACACAGCCACACAGATACACATGCAAACAAAGCAAAAATAAATAAGTGTGTCGGAAGTTGCCTTCAAGGCATGCGGATTGCACATTGTTGTTCTGCCAAGGATGATGCTGCAGTCGCTTTGACAATTGAATACCAGAAAGAGTGAGTGAGCGAGAGAGTCTGTGTGAGAGAGAGAGGTTGAAGACAGAGGGAGAAGGAACTGTAGGATGTGACAGATATGATATAAGTAGTGTTTAAAAATGACTGTCCATCAATTTAACTGTGCTACATTCGCCATTCCCGCCTCTGTTGCCATTCTTATGACTAGGACATTAGCATTATCCTGCAACTTGCACTCAATATCACGCAATTGCTCAAAGTGATTTGCAGCGACCAATGCACAACCCACAACGCATTCAACACACTTTGCAGTCCACTCCTTGAAGAGTGCTTTAGTTTGCCGCCTAATGAGTTCATTTGACTTTATGAGCAGCTGCAGCAGCAGCAGCACCAGCTGTATTCGCTTCACTAGCCACTTGCCACATGGGGCAGCTAATTTGCATTTCATTATTGCCCGCTGTAAGGGTTATAAACGTGGGCTAAAAAAGCTGTTGAATCGTCAACAATAAAGAAAACACCTACTCTTGGCTTGCCGCTGTTTAATACCCTTGCAGAAATGTTTTTCATACAGAAAACTTTATTTGTGACCAATTATTTCCATATATTTCTATATATCCAAAGTTAGCCAAGCTATAAATCTTAAAGGAAACCTGAGTTTGATTGAGATGCCTGTGACAAAGTTCCTATAGCAGCTATAATATATAGATCATAACAAAACTTTGCTTTGCTGAGTTTGAAATCATATTTTGAAATAATAATATATGTTGAAAAATTAAAGGCTTTATTATATCCCAAATAAAATATTGATCGATTTTTCCTGCGGAAATATAATTTAATTTCGATATGCTGGCTGATTTCCGGCTGGTTTCAACTGTGAGAGACCAATTTTGATAGGCTGATCAAGAATATTTATACTTTATAGAGTTGGAAAGGTCTCCTTCAATGCGTTTCCCATTTCATGTTGAAACTAAAATACCGTCCACAAGGGTATAAAAAAGGCAAAAAAAGGGAGAAACTGCAAGTGCCAAAATCATTAACATGAAGGGAATTCTTGCAGGTCTCATTTGCCTGGTACTTAAGTTGATGAGCCACTTTTGTGAAGTCATAAATGTAAAAGGGGTATGAAAAATATAAAAGAAACGAAAACATATAATAAAAAACCTAATCCAACCCTTCCTTTGTACTTATTATTCACAACTACTGAATAATTGTAGCCGCTTGGAACAAGTCTTATATATGTAGATGTTCTTTCCAGGCTTTAACCTATCGTAACTTTGTCAAAACCAATCCGATTTTTTAAAAGGTATGAATTTTTCATGGTTTGACCCTTAGACTTATAAGTCATATCAGTTTTATGCATTTTTTTAAGTCTTGAAGAGACTGTAACTTTAGCGAGATGATTTTCAAGTTTCATACAACAGTTTTCCGCCCGTGCGAGTAGTCAGTCATTCATGTGAAAAGTTTTATATATATTGTTTGTAATTTTACTACAGATTCACAAACAGTCTGTTTGACATTTTGAGAGCACTCCATTTGAGGTAGAAATACTGCTAAGCCATGTCATACCAATAGAAACTATTATCATATCCTGTGATGACGAGAAATTGGTTTGTTTTCATTGGGTTCTCCATAGCACATTTCATTGTGTTGTTTTATAAATGTTGCACTCAACATTAAATATGTTCTCCTCTATTTGTGCTTTTGGCGGATCCACATCTTTAATCAATAATTGTATTTTTCAGTTAATTGTTGTTTAACTTTGGCCACCATATGTAAAAATGCTAGTAGTTTTTTATGTTTGTTTAAAAATGTATTTATACAGCACTGTTGTGTATACAAAATTCATTTGCTTTGCAGCATTACAATTTCATACACCTGTGGCATTTATTTTATCCGCTGTCATCGCGGTTCACGGTTGAGGCAGCATATACAAATATTACACATACGCCCGGTTGTCATATAAATTAAAAATATTGCCGCAAAAATAATATTTGCATAGTGTTTAAAATGCGAGCAAACAAGCTAGATGCAAGGCAACGTTGTCGCAACATTTGTTAATTTTATAAATTTAATAAGGCCCTATTATAAATTTTTATTATATTTACATGAGGTAAGGTACATTGTAGATCTACACTCCATTTCCAAGCTGCTGTTGGCTGAGATAGGCAACTGCGTTAAAGATGTGGACATGGAGCACTTTTTACTGATGTTAGTCCTGTGCTACCTTCACTTTTTGGGTCCTTTTTGCTGTGCACAGACACACACAGACACACACATACACATAAAAAACACACAAGTGGAGAGCACACACTCTGGCAGCTTTTGTCAAAATATATGATGCTCATATGTTAGCTCTGGCCCGGCACTCAACGTGTGCCGCATTATTCACTCATCAACAGCCCCAGCCCTGAGGATGCCCATCATCATTATCATTGTACTTCTTGCAGTTGTTGTTTCACGTTGTTCTCCAGCCTGCTGTTGTCTCTTTGTCATTCACATGGCCCGAAAAGTGTTTTAAAGTAGACTTTGCTTTGTTGCGGCTAGGCAGCTGTGCTTTTTGATATAGTATGCATGCACAATGTACGAGTAGACTTTGTAAGGCCCCCATGGCGAGGCCTGGCTATCTGACTACGATTTTCATTTAAAATAGCAGGCTTACATTTTATATATACCAGCTTTAACATTTTACAACAAATATCGAAAATGTTTGTTTTACTTCAAAGTAGCGAGTAGCCTGAGTTCAAGCTGGCCACATTTACTATTGTTGCAAACTGTTTAAGAATTAAGTTACTTTCAAGTAGGGAATATCAGCCACGCTTTCAGTCACATAGTCTCGTTGCTTCCCGCTCAATTAGCGAGTAACGCCTACTCGCTGAGCCAAAGAGTAGCGAGTAACCTGAGTTCAAGCTAACAACATTTACTATTGTTACAAACTGTTTAAGGATTAAGTTACTTTCAAGTAGGGAATATCAGCCATGCTGATCTGCCGAACTGACTTGCTCTCGTTACTTCCCGTTCAATTAGCGAGTCACGCCTACTCGCTGAGCCAAAGATAACTCGTTCATATCTTTTTTTCTTTTACTTCAAAGTAGCGAGTAGCCTGAGTTCAAGCTGGCCACATTTACTATTGTTACAAAGTGTTTAATGATCCAGTTTAAGGTTAAGGCCCAGCTATCTGAGTACGATCTTTATTTAAAATAGTAGGCTTACTTTTGATATAGTATACCAGCCTTAAAATTTTCGTTGTTTCTATTACTTCAAAGTAGCGAGTAGCCTAAGTTCAAGCTGTCAACATTATTATTTAAAGATTAAGTTACTTTAAAGTAGGGAATATCAGCCACGCTTTCAGTCACATAGTCAATCTGTCGAGCTGACGTGCTCTCGTTACTTCCCTTTCAATTAGCGAGTAACGCCTTCTCACTGAGCCAAACATAACTCGCTCATATCGTTGTTTCTTTTACTTCAAAGTAGCGAGTAGTCTGAGTTCACGATGGTAACATTTACTATTGTTACAAAATGTTTAATGATCCAGTTTAAGGTTAAGGCCCAGCTATCTGAGTACGATCTTTATTTAAAATAGTAGGCTTACTTTTAATAGCCTTAAAATTTTCGTTGTTTCTATTACTTCAAAGTAGCGAGTAGCCTAAGTTCAAGCTGTCAACATTATTATTTAAAGATTAAGTTACTCTCAAGTAGGGAATATCAGCCACGCTTTCAGTCACATAGTCGATCTGCCTTTCTCTCGTTACTTCCCTTTTAATTAGCGAGTAACGCCTTCTCACTGAGCCAAAGATAACTCGCTCAAATCGTTGTTTCTTTTACTTCAAAGTGGCGAGTAGCCTGAGTTCAAGCTGGCAACATTTATTATTGTTGCAAACTGTTTAAGGATTAAGTTACTTTAAAGTAGGGAATATTAACCACGCTTTCAGTCACTTAGTCGATCTGCCGAACTGACTTGCTCTCGTTACTTCAATTAGCAAGTAACGCTCACTCGCTGAGCCAAAGATTACTCGCTCATATAAACACTCGCTTACTATTTTTTTGTTTTTTTATTTCTTCGATATTTTCTAGTGCTGCAAGCTAAAGCTCATAAGTTAGGACACTAGTTACTATAATCAATCAACAATTGTAGAAGTGAAATATACACTTGGTAATTTTGGATTCTAAATATGTAATTTTATACATATTACTTCAATTTAAAATGAATATAATTGTTGTAGCTTAAATTGAGTTATTAGATATTTACATTCGACTTACGGTCATAAAATAACAGCTTAACGAGTTCTAACGAACTAACGAGTTAATTTCTCAGCGAATAACGAGTAGCCTTCACTCGTTGTGTTCAACTGACGACTTGCCTTAGTTTTTTTACAGTGTACATATAATCTATATTAAGTAGGCACAACATTTACTGTTCAGCATCATTTCATGCTCTTGTCAGCTAATTATTTTTCACTTTGAACACAAATGCATGCTAGAATCTGCGAGGCTGCAATCTTTAGTTGTCATCTTTTAATTAGAGATATGAGTGTGTATCCAGGACCTCTGCAAGTCAGACTCATAGAGAAAGAGAACGTGCTTTTTTATTTGCCGCCATTTAATTTCATAATTTCTGAACTGTGTGCGCTTTTTTCTTTGCCTCCTCCACGAATATATCCTTGTACCCCACTGCCAGCTGCCTTCTCTCTCACTCTCTCTCTCACTCTCTCTATCTATCTATTTCAGGCACTCAAAAGGCAAAACTAATTTCTGTTGCTGACAACCATTTAAATTCAATTTGTTTGCTTGCCGTGCAACAATAGGAAATGAATTCCCCGTACCCCAAAACACGGCCCGCGGCCCCAAACAAGCCACAATACGAGAAGGCCACTGAGACTCGTCGATTATCTTGGCCAGGCGCTGGGAAAGCGCTGTGAAGAGTACGTATGATTATCCAGCGTCTTATTTATGCTGGCTTGCTATTTTGGCCACCTTTATTTTTATATTTTTTCATTTTCATTTTTTGTTTTTTTTTTTTGGCCGTAGCTGGCAACAGCTGTGGAGCATTTTGTGTGCGTCCTTTTTCCGCGTGTGTGGCATCGGCAACATTATTAAAAACTACTTAAAAAAGGCTTATGCATGCTGCCATCTTTGGACTGGGTTTTGGGTTTGGGTGTTTTGGACCGCATTCACATGTCGCATGTATTTTGGCAGCCAAAGAAACTAGAAAATGAAAAACAAACACATTTGTTTCACTCTGATGCTGTTTAAAACATCAATGGCAACAACGGCAAAGGGTTTTCTATCTGGTACACTCAAAACAGCTGCCGTCAATGTTTGAATGATGACATGAATGATTGAACGAATGACTGGCCGTCTAGCTGTTTGGCTGCCTGACTCTCTGTGTGGTGGTCCTTGCTGGCTGTTTGCTGTTTGAGTTGGCTCTTCTGCCAAATTGCGATGTGGCTGATGCTCCTCGAACACAGATGGCCTTATTTATGCTTGCCGGGCGCAAAATGAGCCAAAAGCTGCGGGTCGGCGGCCATATTTGCTTAAAACAACAACAGCAGCGGCAAGTCCTTTTGCTACTCTGTGTGTGTGTGTGTTTGTGTGTGTGTTACTGTTGCCATGCGGCATCCTATCGCTGCCTCCATTCCCAATTGTTGCTGCAAAGTACACATGAAAAATATTTACAAAATGTCCGCTTCGTTCTTTTTCTCCTTTTTGCTGCCAAACAATTCGGCGCCATTAGGAGGAGTTATAGGGACACTAAAGGGACGAATTGCGGGGCGCATTTGAAAGTTTAACACGTTTTGGTAATTTCATCAAGGACATGTGCATAATATGCATAAATATCCTTAGGCAAACAGCCAAGCGTGAAGGCATGCGAATGCCAAATTGAAAATTCTAAAAACGGCAAAATGTTATTTATTTCAAATTTATAAGAAAATTACAATTAAATATATTGATTATCCATAGTATTTAATTAATTTAAGAACTAGCACCACTTTTAGTTGTAATTCTTCGATTACAATTAAGATTTCCTGTAAAATTTATTTATTTATTTAAGAACTAATCATATACTTAAAACTGTATGATATTTTTTGGAGGATTGTCTTGATTGAAAGGCTTCCTATAATATAATTATACTTTATAGTGAACTCCTTGCAAAACCTCAAATTTAGGTATACTTCTGTCTCTCTATATATTCTTCTTTATAACTTTATGACAAAGAATTTTATATATAGTTCTGGCAGTCGAAAACTCAATTATTAAATGGCTTTAATTCCAAAAAATTTCATTTCCGAAATACTTGAAATAAAAATCAATAAACAGCAAACGAATCGAATAGAAAAGAAATGCATAATATTTAATTCTTGTAAAGTATAGATTGTTTCTATGAATAGTTTTCAACAAATTTCGGAATTTCTTTAGATAACACAAGTATCGTTTAAGACTATTCACATTGCTTGCCAGAAACTCAGTCGGTAGACAATTTGGCTATTACACCAATTAGATTTAGCTCGATTTGGCTGCTGCATCCATCACAGACACAAACTCAATTTCCTACCAATAACGGAAATGTTCATCAATGACCATTTGGCACTTTCAGTTTCAAGTCAAAGGCCAAGGGGGGCTATTTTCGAGTTGGTTGAAGCCAAATCAACTGCTACAGCGACGACTGATAGGCAGACAGACAGACGAACGGATAGACGGACGGACGGACGGAGGAACGGACGTATAGATAGACAAATGCCAGTCGAATCTAGCGAACCAGCAACCGAGCAATCAAAAAACTCTCAGCCAGGCCAGGAGAGAACCAAGCCCAGCATGAAAAGGACCAATGGAGTGCGGAAGTACAACTGGAAAATTTAATTATCACATATGTACATATACACGCATGTATTGAAGGATGAGAAAGGAAGCGGATGCGGGTGCGGATGCGGGTGCGGATTGGGTTGTGTGGTATGTGGTAGCCAAGTGATGCCATGTTCTTGTGAATTGTCAATGTCAGTTGGTTGTTGGTTTTGTTAGCGATGCAAGCCAGATCCTTGCGGAGGCACAACTTGAAGTCCTGATGTGTCGACAACGCCTGATGCCTGATGACTGTGTGTTGCACTCACGATTTTGGTTAGTCTTCAGTCGCGTGCGGTTTTGCCCCCTCCCTATATCATTTCTTGTGCTTGTGGTTTTCATTGCATTCGTAGTATAATGTCAACTTTTGACAGCAGCTGTACTCCCAAAAAAAAAGAGTTCCACATGAAGAGCAATTAAAGCCATGCGTGTCCACTCGGCCGGCTAACTTTGAATATAATTTTAATTAAAATACACCACATTTTTATGGGCTGGCCAAGACGCAAGAGTTTTGGTGCAAGTTACCATTCGTGCCACATGGCGTATGCATATATTTCTCGTAGTTAGGCAAATCCGTTTAAGTGCAAACTTTCATGGCATGGCGGCTTTCAAGGATGATCATAATGACGCTTTAAAAAATTTGATGGCTCCCAAAGTGTGACACTAAAATTCTATAAGAAAATACTTTCAAGGATATGAATTAGTTTGGCTTAACGAAAGACTAAAGATATAGGAACATATAATATTGTTGTACAAGAAAATTGACTGGAGGTATTTTTATAAATCCCAACACAAAACTGGCTATAAAACTCCCTGTATCCAGGTTAAAAATTTCCGATCGCATCTTCGTACAGTTACACATAAACACACACATACACAAATACGCACATACACAAGCGACAGCGCAAGCGAGGCATTTCAAGTGGTGGCTGTGCTGCTTCTTCCCTATGCGCTGCAGCACTGAATCTTGTTTGTTGAATAACTTCCTTGTTTATTATCCAATCGAGTTGAAATTTAGAAAGTAGAATAAGAATGACTTTAGTATTGTACATGTCCAATCCCAAAACGATATCTTGAAAATTGTTAGTGTAAAACGGTTTTTATCGAATAGCCTGGGAATAGGAGGGAGGGGGAATATCACGGAACCTACAATTCACATTTGGTGTCTCTAGCTCTTATAGTTGCTGAGATCGACGAGCTCATACATATGGACGGACAGACGGACAGACAGACGGACATGGCCCAATCAGACACTCTTTTGATACTAATCAAGAATATATATATACATTATAGGGTCGGAGATGTGTCCTTCTCGAATCCGGCAAGTCGACTACTTCAAATTTTCTTTCTTTAATTGGTGGCAACGAGTTTGGTCGATTGGTGTTCGTTCGGGTTATGCTCAACTCGAGCTTGGATCGTGCAAAGTCATGGTTTGACATGTAGATTAATGTGGCATTTCAGTTTATAGCAAATTCTGAGATTTATTTCTCGAGATATTTTGAGTGAACGCATGAAACGCTATTTTATCCTAACTTTACAGGCTCCCATAACTTTCCCAAAACCGAACCGATTTTCATTGTCTCATTTATTTATTTCATCTTAGGTAGATATTTTGGGCAACAGCTAGGCTTATATTTAACTGTGGCTAAAATAATTTAGCAGCTCTGAATTCTTAAGAGACTGCCATTTATAATTATTTTAGCGACGCCTGCCTAACACATTCAGCAGGCCAGCGCGAAACTTTGCCCATAATTAAAACTAAAAAGCGAAATGTTCTTTTTATTCAAAAGCCAGAAAGAGGGTAGTATTCAGAGCCGGAGTTTGGGGCGGGACAAAAGAAAGGCCCGCTAAGTGCAGCTGACAACAATTGCACTGAGACTTTGCAGCTAAAACAAAAGGCGCCGAAATTATTCAACAAGCGGCGACGCCTGCTGCCAGGACGACTGCCAGGACAACTAGTTTTGGGCAGACGCCTTGTTCCTTTATTGTGCGCGCTGCTTTTGTGTTTTAATAAGTTTTGAATTTCACTAGAAGTGCTCAGTGAAAAACAAAAAAAGAGCACATCTTTAAATTCAAGCCGTTCCTTTACCCGCCTTCAATATTCTTTTCCTTATACTATATGTATTTTTTTCCTATTGCCACGAACGAAACGAAGTTGAAACCAATAATTAATACCTAAACCATTCTCGTTTATTATCCGTTGCGTCCACCATTTTTTTATTTCTTTTTTTTCGTAGGTTTCTCCATTTTCTGTTGTTGGCCTGGCAAAAGAAATTCCTGAAAATTTAGCCATTGGACACTGCTGTGGCTGCAGCTTCGTTAGTTTCATGTTCACATAATGCCCTACACTCACACACACACACTCACACTTACACGTGCACTCGAATACACTCACTTCACTCATGCAGCTGAATTGCAGCCGTTTTAGCCTTGTGCCATGTATCTTCAATTCTTTTTTCAATTTTTTTCACTCTTTTTACTAGTTTGCCGTTTACTTGTTGTTTCTTCGTTGGATTCAGTTTTATACATCACCGATTCGTGAATAACATTAGCTATGTCAACAAGTTTGTCAGACGTCTGGCTTTAATATGACTAAAGAAACAAGCCGCATGTAAATTGGTTAAATATTAACATTGAATATAGCTTGTAGGACCCACAAGCTGTTTGATTAACTCTTTTAAGCCTGAACATTTAAACTGTAAGTTGTATACACAAATTGTTATCAACAAACCCAAAAACTCTTTAGATTTCAAATGGCGCCCGAGCAGGGACATTTAATATACTTTACAGAGTATTTATCTATCGGTGTTATATTAAAACTATTCTATTTCAAGCCTGAACATATAATCTCTTAACTCTATATACAAACTGATATCAACAAACCCAAAAACTCTTCAGATATCAAATGGCGCCCGAGCAGGGACATTTAATATAGTACTTTAGAGAGTATTTATGTATCAATGTTATATTAAAAATATTCTCTTTTAAGCCTGAACATATAATCTCTTAACTCTATACACAAACTGATATCAACAAACCCAAAAACTCTTCAGATTTCAAGTGGCGCCCGAGCAGGGACATTTAATATACTTTACAGAGTATTTATCTATCGGTGTTATATTAAAACTATTCTATTTCAAGCCTGAACATATAATCTCTTAACTCTATATACAAACTGATATCAACAAACCCAAAAACTCTTCAGATATCAAATGGCGCCCGAGCAGGGACATTTAATATAGTACTTTAGAGAGTATTTATGTATCAATGTTATATTAAAAATATTCTCTTTTAAGCCTGAACATATAATCTCTTAACTCTATACACAAACTGATATCAACAAACCCAAAAACTCTTCAGATTTCAAGTGGCGCCCGAGCAGGGACATTGAATATACTTTACAGAGTATTTATCTATCGGTGTTATATTAAAACTATTCTCTTTTAAGCCTGAACATATAATCTCTTAACTCTATATACAAACTGATATCTCAAACCCAAAAACTCTTCAGATTTCAAATGGCGCCCGAGCAGGGACATTTAATATAGTACTTTATAGAGTATTTATGTATCGGTGTTATATTAAAACTATTCTTTTGCTTCCGTTATATTGCGGCTGCTGCTGTTGATAACTTTGTTTTATAGACTTTTGTTCTCGCTGTTGTTACCTAGCGACCCAAATACCCCGTTCAATAGTTTGTACCGGTTTTTTTCTGACCAGCCTCGATGCTTTTTTTACAGCTCGGTTTTCTGTGTGTGTGCTTCGAGTTTTGGGCTGTCCTTTTACGTTTTTTTTGTTTGTAAGGGATTTACATAGCGCAAATCTTGTGTTAGTTTGCAAACAACTTTTTGTGTGTGTGTGTGTTCGCTTACAACATCTAACAGGAGAGAAATTATAAATGATATTGCTTTAGCAGTGCTTAAATGGATTACAACTAAATTTCTAATGTTTTCTAGCTCCAGAGAAACTTATATTGAACTTCTTAATACTTATTACTTATGGCCATCTGTTGTACACCTAAGCTCAAAACATGGATGCACCATTTACGTAGCAAACTCAATTTAAGGCCCTTAAAACGATTTCTTAACGAGACTATTAGGTGGAACGATTTCATCGTAAGGAGAAGTTCTTACCGAGCTTTCCCAGAGTGCCAGCTAAGCTCATGATGGACTTTACTTGGCAGTGATTTACAATTTTGCAGCGATTTTTTTCTCCCAAACAATTCATATGTCCGAGCTGGCAAGCAATCCTTGGGCTTTAATTCTTATCAAATCGCCGTGGGCAAAAGGCGCTTATCAGCATCTCTGCTGCACACAGCTCCTAAATGGACACTGGACAGGGCTTTCAGGCTGGACAAGTTAGAAAGCTGGAGCAGAGTAGAGCAGAGACAGAGTCAGAGCACTTCAATGATTTGCCAGCACTTGTGGCGTCATTCGGTGCTCAATAAATCACTAAATCGCTGGCAAGTTCAGGACTGTGTTGCGTGTTTGTCTTACACATCCGTATCCTGGACAAATACCGAAGCCAGCACGCAAATTGATCCAGACACAAGCATGGTGCAAGAGCCCGAGGTGTGGCACATCCTTATGCCTCGTTCTTGTTGATTGTGTGTCGCCTGCAAAAATACAAAACTACTCGCTTACGTTCTCTGAGCTGGAGGCATAGTTTTGCCTTATTGCGGTGCCAACAGCAACAACAACAACAATAAACCATAATAAAAAGAAAACTCACCCGCTTTGATAAGAAACTGTAACTGAGATTGACACTCAAACTGAAACGGAGACTGAGACGGGACAGAGACAGAGATAGAGATAGAGACCGAGGCGTTATAACGTTACACGATATTGTACTTAAGATATGTCAGTCGGTTGCCTAGTATCAAGAGAAAGAGATATTTTTATTTCTATTATTGTTTCCGTTTTTTATTGGACAGAATTTTCCATTTGTGGGTTGCTCCGAAATTTGTGTGTTAAATTATCTGTGTCAGAATTCAATCGCAAAATATTTATGTGTGCTGAAAATAAAATAAACTTTTAATGCTAACAAGTGGAGAGCGTAATGATTTAAAAGTGTTATGAATTTTGGGAATATAAAGAAAACACGACATCTTAATATATAAAAAAAACGAAAACTGTTGTATGAAACTTGAAAAATCTACTCCCATCCGTCACCACGACCGGGAAATGGTCTTAAGGTAAAATGTGAGAAATGAGAGAAGGCTTTTATCCGATCTGTTTCTAAGTTATTCATACCCTATATAAAATACCATAAGGATTGCTAAATTATTATTGTTTATTTCTTACTTTCTCATCCTTGCAACCAAAATGTTCCACAGCAAAATGTGGCAGGGAACAGCAAGGATTTAATAAGAACTTAAGGCCCAATCGTTCACCTCAAATATTAAAATTACAGAGACGTTAATTTTAATAGCAACTTTAACGATTTCCAAATCAACTATTAATAGATTAATTAATAGATTAACTATTTATAGATTAACTAAAGAATGCAATCGCTTTTCGTTTGTTGATTGGAATCGTAAATGGGAACAGTACCGATTGCTTATAACTTATTTACTAAGTTTTAGCATACAAAATAGTACTATTCAAGACTGCAGGTGATTGTTGTACGCAACCAACTGTTGGCTTTTCAAAGGCTCTGGCTCTTTCCTCAACAAATATTTACACAATAAATAACTCGAAACGCTTCTTAGAGACGAAGGCAAGTAATTCATAATTATATTGAACTCGGGGCCCAACCAGAAAAACTAAAGACATCTGCAGGGCATTTTGTTGTTTGTAGTGCACTTTGGCGTCTTGCCAGTTACCATTCGGGGGAGCATCGTAAACTTTAAAGTACCCAACTAGGAGCACTCAAATATTTGCAAAGGCAGGGCCCCACCAGCCTGTTTCTAATTTGAAATACGAAATTCGCTCCGTTCGTTATTTGCCAACTAAATATTTAACTTGTGAATTTCAAAGCAATGCCGACAACTTCTCAAATCACGGCAGTCCACACACCTGACGGCATATCGGGTTGCATACGTATTAATTTAATATTTTTGGGCTGCACTCTCTTTTTGTCGCACACACACAACCATACATAGAGAGACGTACACAGGATATTTGTCATGCCACGCCCCAAAAACAACAAAAAATACAAAAAAAAATGAAACTTTGGCCTGGCCGCTCATGTGATGCCACCGCAATTTGTTTACTTTGTCGGTTTTTGTGCACGCAGCCGAGTGTCCAAAATTGAATTTTAACTTGGTTAACGCCCACCCCGCAAGCCCCAGCCTATCAGCCCACCAACATCTGAGCTGAGTCCCGCGCCTGCCCTGCCCTGCCTCCTGCCCGCTTGCTGGTCCCCGCAGTGTCCTAAGCGTCGCGATGATGTTGATAACGTTATCCATTAGCCAGCTCCGGCGCCAGCTCCTGCTCCTGCTCCTGCTCTTGATCCTGCTCCTGCTGCTATTCCAGCTGGCATTGGGCGTGGCAGTTGAACATAGGCGGCATTTTCTGCAGAAAAAGTTAGTTAGTTTTGCTGCAAAGCGCGCTTTGCTCGTCATATTTGGTTTTGGTTTCACTCTACTTTTTGTTTATTTTATTTGTAGTTTTTCATTTTGCCTGCATTGAAACGATTTTTAAATGCAATCTTTTAAGTGCTTTTTGGTTGGCGCGACTTTTAATAGCACTCGGCTCTTGGCCTCAATTAAGTATATATTTCCTGAGCCAGCCAAACACAAAAACCCTCCCCCAACAAAATTCATCTTGAAAATGTTTTATGAAACTCGGAAATATCAAGTTGAAGTCGCTGCATTTAATTGAAAATATATTAATGATCTGGCCACTCGTTTTTCATGTAGCAAACTTCAAATAAAGAAATGTAATAAATATAGTTTTATGGCCACAATGTTTGGGCTCTGTTTCTACCCGCTGTGGCAGCTGCAACTTGCAACAGCAACAATAACAACAGTAACAACTAGTATATCGATGTTTCCTGCAGCATTCAATGCAATTTTTTGGCCATAATAAATTTGGTGGCTGCCTTTGGCCCGAAGAAGCTGCATTTTTGTCCTCGACAATCGCAGGCAACGTTTACTTCTCGCAAATTTATTTATATTGTTTGCCAACATGCTGCTTAAATATAATAAATTTTACTTTTATTTTTGGCTTATTTCAGCTATACTACAGCTGCTGTAATTGCGCAATATTTGTGAAAACTATTGAAGACTATTGAAATGCCTTGCCCAAATGCATTTATATTTCTTATCCCTATTACTTTATGACAACTGCATCAATTTCTATGCATTTGATGAATTTTCAGCTTTGTTTTATGTACACTTAGAACAATAAATGACCCTAAATGTAGAAAATAGAAAGGCTGTGAACCTTGCTGAATATATTCTTCAAATTTAGAAATTATTTCTATTAAACATAGATACATGAATAGATAGTCATGAAAACAAATGGTTAATGATTATAATAAATTCGTTTAATTGTTATAAATCTCACACTTCCTAACGTGGGATATAACTCAGACTACTTCAAATACACTTTCCAAACACTCAATTCTGGAATACTGTAGAAAATGGACATCTCGAAGGCACCTAATCCACGCAAGCTGCAGCTCTGTCGCACCTACTTTATGACCGGCTTCGCTTTTCTGCCTTTCGTTTGGGCCATAAATGTTTGCTGGTTCTTCGAGGAGGCCTTTCGTAAACCCCCATACCCGGAACAGAATCAAATAAAACACTATGTTATTTACTCGGCAATAGGCACGCTTTTCTGGACACTTGCTCTCATTACCTGGATTATCATATTCCAAACAAGTCGAGAAGCTTGGGGCGCAACCGCCGACTATATTAGCTTCATAATTCCACTGGGCAGCGCATAATGTATATATATATATTTAGGGAAAATTTAAATACTTGATATTATAAAAAGACATAAACTAATAAATTAATCATTTGAGTGTAAAAAAAAAAAAACCAGAAATTTGTTCTGTCTTTTAGGGTGAATTTGATTATATGGCGATTTTCTGCTTACTATGGCATTTATTTTTCTGGGTGTTGCCTTCAAATGTTATACATTTTGCAAGTATCCTATTTATTCTGTCTTAATATCAATAACTTTGTTAAAGCATTTTCTATGTCAAATACATTTTTGGTCTGCATTTGACATTTTAATCTGAAAATGACATTTATGCAGCAACAAATACATAAAATTCTTGTAAATTTAATCAGTTTATAGTAAGTGGCCTGGTTTTTTTTTAAATTCCCATAAACTTGTTAAAACTGAAGTTTCTCATTGTTCAACTTTAAATAGAATTTTTAGTATATTTTTTCCATGCTTGGTGTAAAAGTTGTAGCTTGGAGCTGCTTGAGCTGACTTCGACAATTTTCTCAACTCAATAGTCAGTTAAATTTGATTAGCGTCAAATTAGTCCTGTGTTCAAGGACTTGGTTGTGTGAGTAGCTCTTTAGATACTATATTGGCCGTTTTATGAGCCACTTTGGCGAGTGTTGAGACTCTGACTTAGTTTTTGTTGGCCACTTTAACAGAATATTATGCTACACTCTCTATGAATTAATCTTTTGTTTATGGGCAAAGTTTCTGTTGGGGTTGCTCTGTGTTGCCATGGCCTTTTTATTATAATTAGCTGTATATTAGCCTGGATGGCGCTAAAGGTTATTGTTTGAGCTCTTGAACCCTTTTGATTAGCTCATAAAGTTGATTAAAATGCTGTGCTAAAGCAAACTTAAAGCAAACTTTAAGTTACAGATATAAGGCAGAGAAAATCAAATACTTTATGAAGCAAACACACACACACAGATACAGCTAGTGTGAGAGATTCATGTTGGGTTCTCTGACATTTATGAAATATTGAAAATGGCAAAACTCTGAAACTGAAACTGGGAAATTTGCGTTGGTTTCTGAAGTGCCTGCCAATAATAATGAGCAAAGATTTCTGACGCCGACAACAATATCAAGAATTATACAGCCAAAGAGTGAGATGGCGTGAGATTATATAAAAAGAGACGGCAGTTTAGTTGTGAGTGAGATGGCAAGTTAGAGGACGTTTTTGTTATTGTTTTTGGCCTGGCTGCCTTAGGCCATGCCGGATGTGTGTAGAATATATCTCTCTACGTGTGTGTGTGTGTGTGTGTGTGTGGTTGTAAGTGTTTGTAAGGGTTTGCGGGGGTTTGTGCCTAAAGACGCCAACGTGCAGTTCATTGTTACAATTTCATTTCAAGCATATTGGGTTTCAGACATCCTTGTCTTCCTCGCTGGAGCATTTACTGTGTGAGTTACATTCTATAAAAGAATTTAGCGCAAAGGTCACGTACATTGAACGAAAGGATGGGTGGATGTGGCCTGGCAGGGACGGGGGTATATGTGCGATTTCATCATCAGGACAGCTTTCTTCGTGCCCTGGCAACAGATCGAAAACATTTGCCGCTTGTGGCTTAAAGTCGCTGTTAAAGCTGTAGTTAATCGCTTGTGTTAAACTCTTTTTTTTGCTGGTTTTCTGCAGACTTTTGGACGGCAGCTTGAAATGCGGTCAGCAATGTTTTAGAAGTGGCAGTAGTAGTAGTACTGCCAATATACTATGTTCATGTTTAGTCGGCGCTAATCCGTCGCGTAAACAATGCCAGCAAATGCAGGCGCAGCCTGCGCCAGGATATACTACCAGTATATATGGTAGTATGTGTGTGGGCCAGAGGGATGCCATTGTGCCGACTTCTTTTGTTTAACTAAAGGATTTAAAGTTTTTGTTTTGCTTTTCATTCATTTCAGTGCCGCTCGGCGACGTTCGTCATTCATTGTGGCTGTGTGTGTGTGTGTGCTGTGTGTGTGTTGTGTGTGTGCGAGTGTGAGCAGCCATATTAAAATCAATGTTGGGCGCTTCGCTTTGCATTGTTCGCATATTTTTATTAATAGTCGCGCGTTGTCTGCAATTTTCCTGCTTTTCCTGTTGGCCTTACCTCCTTAAACCCCTTCCTCCCCCCATAATTTCCCATACCTGCTGCAGCATTCATTGCAATGCTGAAAAACTTCGCCATGGATTGGGAATCCGTTGGGTTTATGAATTGCAAATGGTTTTTGCCTTTCGCCTTTTGCGCTTAGCAATCATTTAATATGCCAACGTGCCAGAGAAAATGAGTTGTTTATCAAGCGGCTGCAATGCTTTCATATTTATTGCAATTCCTATTGAAGGTTGTACATATTGAGAGCCTGACAGACCGACAGACTGACTGACAGACTGACAGACCGACTGGGTGACTCTGTGAGTGTGAGCATCGGGTCAACCTCCTGTTGTTTATACATTATAAATAATACGCATTTTCAGCGCTTTCCTGAGTAAGCCTTTAAGTGCAGAATTGATTGCTGCGATTCGCATTGCGCATCATTTTATAGTTTATAGCATCACAATAAAGACAGATTCATTTTTAATTCTTCATTAATGGAACAATGCATATCATATTTTTAATAAATACAGAAAGACCGCAAATTTCTTTTTATATATAAACTCAATTTTCTATCTATCATTTCTATGGCAGCTACATGATATAGTTATACAATTCTTATTACATTTTATCTATTTATGTAAGACGTCACGAAAGTATGATTTGGCGAGTTTGGTTAGAATAGCTAAATAAACAAGCAAGTTTCTCATATAAAAACGAAATGTCCCATAGATCATTTCTATGGCAGCTATATGATATAGCTTATGATATGAAATTGCATGTATAGCAGCTTAACTCTTTATTATTGCCCATCTCTGAGATTCTCCAGAAAAAAGGGACTCCACTGCTATTCTCTGTTTTGAAAGTAATCCAGTTTATGTTTAATCTTTAATATTTTTAATAGCTATAATTTTTTGATTAAAAGTTCTATGTATATACTTAGGCAGAAAAGGCTATGAAGTCTGAACTCCTTATTGTAATTAATATTAGGACACACACAAATACACATAATTACTTTACTGTGAATAAATGAAATGAAATGAAATGAAAATGTTTAATCTGTACGACACTTTCCTAGTAATATACATTTAAAATACAATATCACATGCATAAATTATACACAGAAAACAAATTGATACGATATGGATTTCAATTTGGTCTTTCATCAGATCATTTTGTAAGAAGCCACAAATTATTTATGGAAATTGCGATTTGAAGACATTACGCTGTGGAAAGTACTGAGAAATAATTGATAATTGAGCAATAAGCTCGAAAATGAATTTGAAAAATGGCTTGGAAATATAGGAATTTAGGAGTTCAAAATAAAATTGAAAAAATCATTAAAAATATTGTCATAAAATTCAAATTTAATTTAATTTCCGATCAGAAATCCTAAAACTTTCTTCCACTTTCTCTTCAAGTTTTTTATACTAACTATGCTATCCATAAACCTTTTCATATTCTATGTTTTAATTATAACAAACTTTATCATTTAATTATGTAATGATACTTCTTTTTTTTTCATTTATTTCTCCATTTTAATATACAGGCTTTTTTTTTAGTATTGAAATTCTTAACTAAGAGTTCAGTCAACCTGGCATTTTCTACTTCAATAATGGTGTAAATTAATGCTATATGTATACTTATATTGAACAACAGGAACATTATCAGATGGGGAAAAATTAAATGATACTTCTATATCCTCAGAACTTCACTTTTATTTACCTGTGTAATCTATAGTTACTTTTTGACTATTTTTTAATTTATGTAGAGTATTAATGAAGTTTGTACTTATTTATCTGTTCCGCAATCTTCGTTGCCGCACTTTATGCGGCACGCCCCTCGGTCGGTTGGGCGGGAGGTGGGTTAACAAGCCACTTGAATGTACTGCCCGTTTAAGTACATCAAATTCCATGAGAATATAGTATTAAAAATATTTAATGAAATCAATTAAAAAGTCATTAAAATATAGGCATAAAATTAAAATTTAATTCAATATTAAAAATACTCATACAATTTAAGACTTTCAATTATTTTGCGATGTTTCTCAACACTACTTTGTTGGCGCATACACACTTTCCAACACTGGTATATAAGCTGACAGCAATAATAGAACATGCTTGTAGGGGACGCATTTTATTGATTGTTTTATTTAAGAACTCGTAATAAATAAATAAATAAATATTGTTTCATGCAATAAAATAAAGCTCCCCCAACTAAAATCGATTTTTAAATTTATATGCGCATGAAATTTGTAATTCTTATACTTATAAAGTAGCGCTACCCTACAATTATCACTTTGTAAAATATAAACTAATATTATAAAGCTCGACTTAGTCACTCAACACTTGAAAATCTCTCAATCCGCAGATGGTCTCTAAATGCAGTGAAAACATTTGCAAAAGACCACAAAATAAACTCCCACGAAACTTAATGAACTCAGCAAATGCATTAAATTATCAGAGTGTATACATTTCGTTGGATATTTTGAATTCCAGTTAAATGTAACTAAGAAGTTTTAACCCTTACTTGTGCCCATGCTGTGTCTGGCTTAAATAACTTTGCTCAACTTCCACTTAGCTAAGCTTTAATTAAAGCCGTACCAATAAGTATTCGGCACTCATAGAAAGTCAAACTTTTGGTCAAAATTATTATGCACAAAATTGGGCGTTCTGCAGTTCCGACAACGCCTCTCCCCGTTCTCCCCGTCTTCACACACCCCCACAATTCATTTCACGTCTCAAGTAAACTTCAATTTCACACGTTAATTTGCAGCTGCCCAAGGCAAAAATTTTAATGGCAAAGGCAGCAACAACAACAGCAATTACAGCAACAACAACAACAACAACAACGTTGTAGAGCTTAACGCACTTTTTTTGCGTCGGGTTGGGGGGTTGTTTTGGGGGGCGAGAAGCGGAAGCTCAAAGAATGTTGTGCGTTGGCGTCTCTGACTGACGCACGAAAGTATGCAATGAAAATTTTACAATTTGCGCGTGGAAAGTTTATGAACGCGTCTCGAGGCGACATTAAACGTGGCCGTGTGAGGTGGGGTGGAGTGGGGTGGGGGAGGCTGCGGGGGTGAAACAAACTCGGCCGCTTTTGAAGAGGCCCATAGCGTTGACAATGACAAGCAATTAATGTTGCGGAAAATTGTTGCGAAAATCGCCAAGCAACTGGAACACTCAGCGAAAAATAGAGAGACAGCGCACTATGGGCAATTTGTGCATATTTCTTGGAATTAATTCATAACTGGAGAACGAAACAAGATTTGGTCGAGTTCAATGGTAATGGGGCTTAGAAAGGTGGGTGTTTCAGTACTCCAGAGCGAGGGGTAAGAAGCAACGCAGCCACCACTTAAAATGCCTTGCATGCTCTGTTGCTTGTATGCGTGCGTAGTTATGTATGTGTGTGTGCATGTGTAAGTATGCGAAGATATGTTTGGAAGTTGCAGACCTGGATACAGGGAGTTTTGTAGTCGGGTATACTCAACTAGACCATTATTACTTGTTTTTTTCTACAATTCAACAGTTCAATTATTAGCAGTTAAATATCATGAATATTTTATCAAAAGATATGTCCTTTGAAGTTATAGACATTTGAAAACCACATACATAAAATTGCACATAACCTAACACTGTGATCGGCTGTCGAACAGCTGTGCTTAACAGCTGTTATGTTAACAGTTGTTCGCTATGTTAAGATTTCTGGTATGTATGTATTCTGGTATTGGGACGTCGTTTTCATCCAGTCGACCTTCGGGAAAGATTGTTATAACTTTCATTTAAATTTTATTTTGTCTTTCTAAATTACCATAAGTTTTGCGAATACCTATAATTATTATTATTATATTATTTTCCACATTCCTATGTTTAAAACTACATAACGCCTAATCTTTAGCAGCAATAATGGATTTATAGCTTTCATAAGGCTGATTACTATTATAAATAAAAACATCTACAAAAAAAAAAAAAAAAATTCTGGTATTGGATCTCTCTAACAGATTCCTCCCTTAATATATTTAAATAATTTTTGTAAATATTGTGGGCGCCTTTATTTAAACTTTTACTTTTACTTTCACTTAGTTCTATGTATGTATGTACTTTATTACACAGCACACGATAAAGGAATGACGCTCAATCTCTTTTACATTACAGTCCGCGCTAAAAGTTAACTTAATGTTATGTTAATTACAGAATGTATTGTCAGTGTGACCATTACTAGTTTACGAACACAATGTATATCAAGTATGTGAGTGTTTATTCTACTACAATATTGTAAATAATAGATTTTAGTCCATATATTTAACAATAATCCTATAAATGAATCAGCTTTGATGAATTTTTCTTTATTTTTACATGTAAAACTATATTAAGTTGCCACTAAAGGTAGCGGAAAGCTTGGTTAAATAAAATATACAAATTTTATCAAAAAAAATTAAATATAATTAAATAAATCAATACATTGAAGTGCTTTTAAAATTCAAATTAATGCCAAAACAAATGTACAAATTTGCCATAGTGCGACGGAGATAAAGACAGAAGGGGTGAAGGAGGCGGCGGCAGGAACAGAGCTAGAGACAGAGAAAGTGAGTGCAATTGAAATTCACTAAACAGTTTAAGGTTTACAGATCACCCCAAAGGCGCGTAACAGATTTTGCTTAGCATACACACACACACACACGCACACACACACACGCACGCCTGTACAGGTGTGTTTGTACAGGTGTTTTCACGCAATTTATTATGCCGCGCGTCAAAATCTTTGGCAAAATGCATCAGCAACAACAACAAAAGCAGACACGCCAAAAAAGTAAAAAGTTTTAGGTAAAACTTGTGAAAATGTTTTGCCGGGATTGCGTAAAAGGGGTGGGGTACTCCCCCCACCCCACACCAGCCCCAAACACCCAGAAAAAAAAGGGATAAACGACAAATAAAACGGCAAGTGGGTAAAAATATTTTAGGTAAAGTAAGTAAGTAGCTACAACGACAACGACAACGACGAGTGGAAAATGTCACTTTAGCAGGCATAAGTAAGTTGATGTGGGGCCCCAAAAGAGCCTTGTGGCACTGACAAGGGTTCGCCAGGAGCAGGGCACTGTGCGGGAGCGGGGGGGCACAGGCGGTTATAAGGAAAACTTCCCTGTCACCATTGCCGTCGTCTGCAGTGATGAGAAATGAGAAATAGTTGCAGCTGCTGTGACATACGCGTTGCAAGCATTAAAGGATTACCCGCAAGCACAACACTGTGAAGAGGGGCAGGGGGTGCCAGTGGCAGCATAGTGGGTGGTAAAGATATATATATATATAAATGTGTGTGTTTATGTGTGTGTATTGCATTGGCAACTTCTTTGAAAGTTAAGTTTTTAATCATTTTTCAGTCAACACAAAAACACAGTTTTCGTTTCTCCGCTTTTTCGCCTTGGCATCCTTTACATTCACACACAGTCGAGTCCTGTTCAGCACATGTGTGCGTTTATGTGTGTGTGTGAATGTCTTGGCATAATACTTTTGAAGATTAATCATGCGAAGCACATCAAATAAGTTGCATACTGCTTAGAAAATGGCAATTTGCACGCAGTCAGTGGGTGTGAGGCGGGGGGAGGTGGCTTATACTTACATTTTCAAATCCGATCAAATGTGTTTTCTATTTGTTAGTTTTTAGTTATCTATACATCTGTGAAACTTCATTAATAAAACTTCTTTATAAGGTTACAAAGTTTTATATATGAGCGCAACAAGAGACCGAAATCTAGTCTCTCCAGAGATCTTTAGAAATATGGTGTTGTCAAATTTTGTATAGAAGTTCTCACAGTATTAACTGAGACAAAACTTACTTCAATTTGAGGATAATCACTTTATTCTTTCCTAAAACCAATTAAGGAACATGTAGGCATGCTCTAGTCGAGTATACCCGACTTGAAGGCTTCCTGTATTCAGGTTTTAAATTTCCAATCACAACTTCGCACACACAAAAGCGACAGTGCACTGCAAAGTGGCGGCTGCGCTGCGGGGCGAAAGTACTGTATCTAGTTACTCGAATAACTTATGTGTTTATTAACCAATTGATTTGAAATTTGCACAGCAGATTAAGAATGTCCCAACTATTATACATGCCAAATCATAAGGCTATAACGTTCCTAAATTGTCCCATAACCCGTTTTTATAAATTTGCGGGGGTGCGGGGGGAATATCTGAAATCTGAAACAAACTTGATCTGCGTACTCATTTTATGGGTACAGGCAATAATACTCGTAATTGCATATGATCAAAGCTTAATGCTTTGTCATAAGCGTTCTTTAAGCGATACAATTCTTGCGTGAACGAAATTGCGTGCAAGTTCTTGCATAAGAAAATTCCTTCCGTATAAACAGTGTGGTCTAGATATTTCACGAATCCTTTTTACAACACGAATATCAATACTCTCTGCATATCTTATAATATGAAATCTTTCTCGAATAGAGGCGTTTCTATTTCTGTGCAAGTTGCACGAAACACGCTTGCGTGCTAGATTTGCTTGTCATTACACGATGCAAGAAAAGAAGTAAGGAAAGCGAGCAGGACTTCTCTACTCCAAGGAGAGTTTGGATAAAAAGCCATATACTTTTTACGCTCCGTACCCATAAGATGTGTAAAAAGGTGGTACTAAATCTGTGCAAACGTATATAAAGGCGGAAGACATTTCCGACCCTATAAAGTATATATATTCCTGATCAGTATTGTAGCAATATATGTAATCTATGTGCTTAACAATTATACTAATTTAAATGTCAACTGAATAATGTAAAAACAGAATGTGACCACACTTCGTATTCTCAGCAACTCTGTTAATCGATATTAATATATGTACACACTTTTGATCGATAAGAAGAAAGAAGAAGAATAGACTTCGTTGAGATAGACTTGAAGGAGTAACAACGCTGTGTAAAAAAATATATTATAACTGCAACCGGACCAAAAGTAATCTGGTTCTACAGTATCAAAAGATATTTCGATTTGGCCATGTCCGTCTGTCTGTCTGTCTGGATGAACGCGTCGATCTCAGCAACTATAAGAGCTAGAGACACAAAATTCGGAACGTAGGTTCTTGTATCCAAAATATCCTTCCCCCCATCCCCCCGCTATTCGATAAAAACCGTTTTACAGCTAAAATTTTCAAGATATAGCTTTAAGATTTGGCATGTACAATACTTCAGTCACTCTTAATCTACTTTTAAAATTTAAAGTCGATCAGATGACAAGCAAGGAAGTTATTCAACAAACAAGATTCATTGCTGCTGTGTAATGTATAATGCTTCTAAAATAGGGAATCTTCTTTAACTAATTACAATTGCCAATGCTCATGAATTCCATGCGTAATATTTCAATATTTTCATTTGAAAATAGTTCTTTTGTCTGCTTCTGGTATGCAGCCATGTAAAATGTTGATTTTGTGGAATTCAAACATCTAAACGAGATTCACATTAACTTTACTGTGCGTAATATGTGAAAAATTAAATCGCGCATGTCGCAAATTTCAATTTCCCCTTGTTGGTCATAAATGCATAGATCAGAGAATGTTTGTCTCTGAATTCCAGAAGGCCCTCACAATGCGCATTAATATCCGCCAACGCGAAAACCCCCCGACCCCCGTACAGTTTCCCTTCCAGTCAAGTATTCAGCTATTGGCCCATAAATTGCCACTTGGCATTCACAATAAATAAAATTCCATGCGTTGACCCATTTAAAATGTTATCTGAAAACATTGGCACGCCCACACTCCCTTTTGGAGCAGCTAATTACAAAGGCGTTGTGGGCGGTGGCTCATTCAAAGTAATGGCATGTGTTGACCTTTTGCAAATGACCCCGAAATAGATTATGCAGCAGCAACTGCAACTGCAGCAGCGGCTAAATCCGCTGCCAGCTCAAAATGTGCAACATGGCGCCTACGATGCGATGAGCATAAATTGCAGTTCCAATTTCCGGTTTCTGTTTCAAATGTCGCCCACGTATCCAAGCCCACAGTTCGCCATGACGCTGCCGCTGCCTCGTCCCCGCCCTTGTACAATTCTGTTGCTCGTTCTTTGGCTCGATTTCGACGAAGTCGCTTCAAATCAGCTGCCACAGCCGCGCAACGTTGCACAAAATTGTGCAATTCATTTAATATATAAATTTTTGGCTGCTAGCAAGGCATTTGGATAGCGGGGGCGGTGGCTGGGGGCAGAGGCGTGCTGTGTTGCGAGTAACGAATGTGCAACGTTCTCTTAAGTAGCAAAAGTTTCAATTTGTTTGGCCTCGTGCACAAAATTTTGCTGCCGTTTGTTGTATCGCTTGTTATACCCTATAAATGCACCAAATGGATATGATAGAAAATGTGGAGGAAAGAAAACTGTATATACGATCGGAACTCAGAGTCTGTCTAAGCTAGAGTCAGGAAATTTGGTATGTAGCTTCTCATAAAGCACACACAGATCGAGTTTATATCAATTTTCATATATTCCTAAACGTAAGCAAGAAATAGTTATATCCTTTTCCGCCTTTTCTTGTCGCTCGTTTAGTTTTGAGCTACTCCTTGACTGTGTACAGAGTATCTGCTGGTCGGGTGGCATATTGCTTGTAATTGCAGCCACGATTGTTGTTGCCGTTGTTGCAATTGTAGTTCATATATATTTAACCGCCTAAATACTGTTTGCCAGTTGCAGTTGTTATCGGCAGCAACCAAATGGCAGCCAACAACTGCAAAATGAAACTCAACTAAAGGACGTCAACAACGCTGCCGCTGCCGCTGCCGTCGCACAGTGGCTTGTTTTGTTTTTTTTTTTTACTTTGCAGTGATTTTCTGTAGCTTTCAAAAAAGTGTAAGATCTCAAAAATTGCTCAGCAGCATTATTGCCAACAGGAGTTCAAAGTTGAAGTTTTAATGCATGAGAATTTACAGCATGGAAATGCATTGAAAACATGATATTTTTTAAATATAGTCACTAATCCGATTTTTAGGTACTTTTACTTATTTTAGAGCTACGTAAGAATCACCTGGTAAAGGTCATATAGCTGCACTCAGCTGTACTTTACTTTAAAAGTCTATTTAAAGCTTAAAAACCATGTTAAATATAGTGTTTTAGTAATTTATTTATTTAAACTACTATAAAAATTAAGAAACCACAATATTTTTCTTATATTTGCTTTAGAATTACCCCTGCTTTCAATTAAAATAAAGACACTAAGAATCGAGTAAGCAGTTTGGATATAATTCCATCGCAAAGGTGAACAATTTGTCACAAATAATTGATATCAAAGTGGAAACATTTTTCAACTTTCATGATACTCTACCGCCCAAACAAACTAACCAAATTTTAAGGAGTTTTCACTTTCATAAACTATATGGAATTCTCTTTGCAACTGCATTAGTCGTGCTATCCTTGCTCACCATGAACTTTTTGATTTTTGCCACGTGCCGCAACCAAACGGGACACTGTGCAACGTCAACGTCAACGTCGACGACAACATTGCTAGTACATGCAATGAGTATTTGCTATTTGTTGCTATTGTTGTTGTTGTTGTGGCAATTGTTATCGAACAAGAATTCAGCTTGCCAAATTACGAGCAATGTTTTGTTGTCCTCACTTTTGCAGTTGTTATTGTTTTTTCTTTTGGGCCCAAGCAACGCATGTTGCATCATTTATTCCACTGTTGTTGATGTTGTTGTTTTTGTTGCTGTTGACTATTTAATATTTCATCATTAATGTTTTACTTTTGCTGCTGTGTTTTTGGTTTGCTGCTAATGTGTTGATAAGTGCCTTGGAAATTGTCACAAAATTATTGCTGCCTACTTTCAGGCAGCAACAAAATGGCTGCCAGGTACAGTTAACAGCGGAAGTCACAATATAAATTATATTTTGTAGAGTTATTGCTGCCACAATACAAAATGGCTGCCAGCTGGAGTTTCTATCGATATATTTCAACATAGTTGAATGATTTTCAATTGCATTTTAATTTCCTATAGCAACATTTTTAACTGACATTGCATTTAAGTTATGACATTAATTTTATGAAATTTTAAACAATATTTGCAGTTTTATTTATGTTAATATTCTTTTCAATTTACACTAAATATTTTATATAAATTTATTGCCTTTCAGGCATTTAAATGATTCAAAAATAGATTGGAAATTGATAAATTAGATTATAACCAACTTAGGCTTGTGTTTCAAGGATTATAAATCTTAAATAGTTTTAGATGTAAGTAAGAGTGAAACTGCCTAATACAATATCTAATTGTTTGAATGACTATACATTTTTAATAGTTTTTGATTAAAGTAAGAGTGAAACTGCCTAAATACAATAGCTCCATTATTGCTTAATAAATACATCACAAATATAACCAGTATCTAGTGTATTGAAAATTATATAAAATTAGTAAAAGCAAGCTTCTATCATGTTTAGATTTTGGGTACAATTATTCTGATTTCATAATATTTATATATATTATATATTTCCATTAAATATTCAATATAAATTTGTTACTTTTCAGGCATTCAAATGATTTAAAAAAATGTGTCGGAGTTTGTAAGATAAAATAAGATTATAACGAGAATTTTGGCCTACATTTCAAGGACTACAAGCTTTAGATAATTTTGTATTGAAAAAACTGCTTGCATCCAAAAGATAATTGTCAATTTACTTAATAAATCTAGAATCTAGTACAGAATTCAGAATCTATCTATCTAAAAATATTTAAAATTAATAATAAAAAAAATCTGTTAATTCACAACTTCTATCACGTTTATATAATGTTAAGCAATATCCTGATTTTTGGTTTTCTTGGTGTTTTTTGGGATGTGAACGAAATTTAGTTTTAAATATGAACATAAACTTATTTGATTTGAAGTTCTACATTATTATTTTCTATATTTTTTTATTATATCCTTTTATTAAACTAGTTTTCTGCTATCTATCGTGGCAGCTTAAGGAAATTTTGCATAAGTTCTATATTATCAACTAAAACTCTTAGTGTTTCTGATTGAAAATGTTTTAAAAATAACGATTTCATTAAAGTTAAAGTTCTGTGTAACGAAGTATATTCCAAAAATAAAAGAAGTCTGCTTTCTTTCTCAAAGAAAGTTGTTGAACTTGGCTCACTCTTCTGGTCATATTTATAAACTGCGTGCCATTTCATGCTATTTACAGCATATTAAACTAAACAGTTTTTAATTTACTTTAATTGTTTTAAAGTGAACTTCTATTATTCACAGCGTGCAAGAAATAGCTGGCGATAAATGTGTGGAATTTTGCAAGGATGTAATTGCAGAAGTGACCTTTCAGTTAATTGGGTTTGGCCCTTCAATTAGCAGTGCTCAATTTGTTGGCAACTTGCTTATTTGCTCTCTAGTGCAGCGCAATCTTTAATTTCAGTAAATAAAGGACAAGCATAATGTGCTGTCAGTGGACGCATTGGCAAGAGTTCAGTTAAGCACTGACAAAGCCGACAACTAAATGGTTTGGGAATACACAACATCCTTGGGCTTAATATTGGTTGTAGTTGTTGCTGTTGTTGCTAGGGCTTTGAATTACACGAATGTGCTGTCAAAAATGCTTAACACCCACAAAGTAGCTGCTGCTCCAGCTGCTGTGGCTATGTGTCCTGTGGGAGAGCGGATTGTAAATGACAGCTCTCTAAATAAACCCAAAGACAGAATGGCCCAAAACAAGGAATGACAGAGGCCAACTAACCACTTGAAATGGTTAGTTTCATTTTGTTTGGACTGGCTTTAAACTGTCATTATTTATAACGCAGATATTTGGTACATTGATGTCCAGGACTTTGCTGCAGGATACGACTGCCGACTGCCGACTGCCGGCTGCTGGCTGTCTTTTGTCTTTCAGGCCACATTATTATGTGAAGCGTTTTCTGGCATGGAACATTTGCTGCCCAGCCAAGCGAGCATCTTGGCGGGGGCGAACTTTGCCAAGGTGAATGGGCAATGTCCTGTGGCGCGTGATAAACGCAGTTGGCTTTAAATATGCCCCAACTCTTGCCAAGCTAAGTGCCCCATAGCGTGTATCCTTTGCCAGGCTCCATTTCGTTCACTTCTTCTGCTTCTTCTACTTCGTTTTGATAAATTTAATAAATCAAGCGATTGTTGTTGGTGTGGCGGGACCGAGAATGCAATCGTTTGTGTATAATAGATGGCATTTTATTTATGTCCTGCGACTGCGAATCGCTGAATCGCTCTCTAATGAATGCTTATTAATAATGCGATTAAGCTGCCGCTGCCGCTGCCGCTGCCTGGATGTGGCCAGGCTAATAGCACACTCATCTCAACCATATAAGTAGGCTACAATTTAGGACACAGCTATAAATGGATGGTGCGGGGTGGGGGCAGTTCAACGAAATCAAAGTGTCTGCAAGTATAATTCAATTTCAGGACATACGCACCGAAAAGGACAGCTGTAGCCACTTGAGATTGTACTTCTTGTTGCTATCGGAGCAACAAAAAAGGGTTTTATTTTTCACTGCTTATCTGCACGGACACAACGCGCGAGCCGGGCAAAAAGGACAACGCAGGACGAGGGGACGCAGAACGCTGAAAACAGGCCTGGCCCCTTTTGTTCGCACAGCTGTCGGCGCGGTTTAAAGCTCGTTAGCGAAGGTCCTGTTGGTCCTGGCACAGGCAGCACTCAACATTGCGGTCTGGTGGCAACATTTTGGGTCTCTGGTGCGGCAATTTCGAAGTCATTCTGTGGACTCTCGGACTCGAAAGATAATAGAAATACGACCGCAAATATTGCCTACGCCCACAGACAGAGAGCGAGAGAGAGAGAAAGGGGGGCCAGTATGAAGTCCTGTGGCCTCAGCGAATGATTGCGGCTTGTGGATGCGGCTGCGGCTGCTGCTGTGGCCAAGTATTAATACCAAAGCTGATTAGATTGTCAAATGCGACAGCTTGGCGTTGTTTTCACAAGCTTTGACTCTCAACTGCATGTTATTACAGCCGAAGGACTACTGCTAACTAAATCATAATGAAAATCTCAACAGCCTCAATTGCAGCACAATGCAATTCAAGGATATCAATTCAGTAGCAAGTTAAGGCGCTTAATTTCAATATTTTAATGGATTTAGTTACGCATTGCAATTGTTGAGTGGCCACTTTAATAAGCTTATACATTTATAAGTACATACTGATACTAAACTCAATATTAAAGGAGTCTGAGAATTAAACTAATAAGGAATCTTTAATATTTATAATTGTTAAAGAAAAGTTCAAGAAAATAATTGTTATATAAGTTTAATATTGATGGTAAGCTTTAAGAAATTTAAAAATGATTCTTAGGTATAACAATAAAGTCTTTTTTATGAAGAACCTTTTTGTGACAAGTTCGAAAATATATAAAAACAAGATAGAAGGGCTATCTTCGGAGGACCGAAACTATATATCCTTCCAGCAATGTTTATTATACAATAATCAATTTTAGACTGATTGTTCCTATGAGTGCTATGTGGCCCAATTTTGATGAGTTGGAGGAAACTATATGAAGTATAATATAACTCCCACTTAGTTTGCATGTTTTTTCATACAAAAACTCATTTTTCACCTGATCCTATGGCAGCTATGTGATATAGTAATCCGATTTTGATCAGATTGTATTAACTTTCCAAAGATTCGGCTTGTGTGAGTTTGGTGAGGCTATCTTTATAAACATAAAAGCTTTTCATACAAAAACATAGTTGTCCACCGATCATTGCTATGGCAGCTATATGTTATAGTGGTCCGATCCGGCCGGTTCCGACATATGTGCTGTCTGCAGCATAAAGAAGCATCTGTGCCAATTTTTATTACGATAGCTTGAAAACTGAGAGACTAGTTCGTATAGAAAGAGACGGGTAGACGGACATCGCTATATCGAGTCGCCTATTCATGCTGATTCAGAATATATATACTTTGTTGGGTTGGAAACGTCACCTTCATTGAATTACACATTTCGAGACAAAATTATAATACCTGCTGCTAGGGTATAAAAATAAATGAAGCATAATATTTAAAACCAAATTGTAAAGATTTAAATTAAACGTTTGATTGTTGATGTCGAGGTCAGTGCGACCGGTATAATAAGTTATCGAGTTTGTCGTATATCGAGCATAATTTGAGATATTAAGATAGGAAGAAGATCGACACCTTTAAGTGGCGCAAAAAGAGGAATAATTGTGAAAAGGAAAGGCTGTCGCGGACAGATAAAATACGAAATTGAAACGTAATTTAAATTAATTGTCGAGAAATTGTTTTTTAGATATTTATATTTAAGTTCATCATTATTTTATATTCAATAAACTGTTGAAATTCAAACTGTGGTTTTGGTCGCCGAACTTTAACACAAATACTACAATTAATGCTGTGGTATCAAATAAGTTGAGAATTCAGTTTTAACTATTCATAAGGAGTGCTTTCTTAATCACAAAAGCATTCAGTCAGAATTCAGTTTGAACTAGACTGAAAGTATTCATAAGGAGCTTTTCCTTAATCATAAAAGTAAATAAAGCATAATATAAAAGCGCTCCGTCAGAATAAACCCTTCTTTATTGAGTTCATTAGAAGGATATCCTCCCCATCGAATTGTATCTATTCAAATACGCAATCCTTTTATTATCAGCTGCTGCTCGCGTTTATTTGCTGTCCTGGCAAATGATCGATGTACATTGAAATGCAGTCTGTAATTTAATGAACTGACCAGTCAAATTGAATAAGATATGCAAAGCCCGTCAACTTGTTGGCCTTCGCAACAGCACTCCCGTTGCCATTACTTTAAAACGTGGCACATTCCTTCTATAAGTTTAGATATTATATCATGTCTGAGTGGCTTTGTTGTTGCTTCTAGGCCAATCACTCACTCGGGGCTTTGATTTTGGCAAAAACTTTGCCAGGGCTAACCAGCAGCGATTGTTGGGCCATCAGTGTTTTGGACAGCAGAGCGGCTAAAAAGAAACAGCCACAACAACTTGTTTATTTTGGCCTGCAGTTTGTTGTGGCAACATTTGTGTAGAGTCTTTCAAGCATATACCTCCCCAGCTGCCACCACCCCGCTGCCTTAACCCGTCAGCCATCAATCAAAGCCCAGCTAAAAAGTTGCCCGAAAAAAAAAGAAAAGCGCAACAGTTTTTCTTAACCATTTTATTTATTTTTGTATCTGAAATTAATATTGAAAAGATTTTTGTGCCGAGGCAATCAGCTGGAAATATGTTGCAGGAGCCATCAAATTGGCCAGTATCTCAATCTCAAATATGCATACAATGAGATACATAATAATCAACGTGCGGCTTTAATAACAAAATTATGATCAGTCGCTGAGGGCGACTGCCAAAATAAAAGAAAAAGATACAAATATTGCTCCTAATGGATTATTATGCGTAGGTACAGGGGGGTGGGTGTCCTGAGTGGGTGTGTTGTGGCAGGAGAAACCGCAGCATCTGGCATACATATGTGGCCTTAGAGTTTGGCTGCTTCGCTTGCTGGTTTCCACTTTGAGTTAATTCCCTTTACTTGGTCGTAAACTTTACGCATTCACTGTAATCAAATTTTATGAAAATGCTCAGTGGGTGTTGTTGCTGTTCGTTGTTCTTGTACTTTAATGTATTTTCTGTGGTTTCTTCTTGTTGTTGTCTGTTGTTGTTGTTGTCTGTGGGTTGAGTTATCGTTGCTCGGATTTATGCGGTGGTGCTGTGAATGAAAATTTTGCGGCATAGATAATTAAATAATAAATTGTTGTAATGTCTACATTTGGCACACTCTCTTTCGCACCAACCCACACACACACACACACACAAAAACAACAACACCCACTCGTCCTTAGCCCTCGTCCCCCCTTTCTGCGTGTCTGCATCGCCTGAAAAGGCCATAAATGATTTATATGCACATTGAATGCGCCGACAATAGATTTAATTTAACGATGTCTTGGCGACGAAGCCATTTTGGCTTTCGTAGCGCTGCCTAGCTGCTAGTCCTGTTGCCTTATCCTTGTCCGCACCCAACACACCCATCCAGCTCCCCCCCGATCCTCCTGCTGCTGTTGAGGTAATTACGCGTGAATACGCGACGGGGGAAATGTTCCGGAAGCCATTGGCATATGAAACATCAACATCAATATTCCCCACACACATATCAAATCTATGTCATTTTCTATATGGCCAAATTAATTTTGCACTGACACTCATCTAATATAGTATATATATACATATATAAGTACATATTATGTGGCTGGGAATTAGCTTGGGAATTTATGGCTGAGAAGTCAGCTGCATTTCTCAAATGTAAACACATAATTATAACGTAAGTTTGCTTAAGTTTATGTGGCCAGACGGCATTTAACTCAAATTCATTTGCGGAATCGTAAATAAACTGTAGACTAAAAAGTATAGTATATACTTATATAATATATATACATATATATATATATTATAGTACTTCACAGATCATTAGACACAAACAATTTTAAGACTAATGTTGATGCATCAAACGTCAAGTTAAACAACAAAATTTATTGATTGTTCCTAGATGAAACAGATTGGACATTTAAAAACAAATATTGATAGAAATATATACAAAAATATTTTTGGTGAAGATTTAATAACTTTTTGGTAATTTGAACTATTACAATTACAATTAACCGAACCAGAAAAAGCAATAACTTAAAGCAAAAGAAAAACTCGTTTTATCCTCATTTTTCTTGCATTTACAGAAAGATATGCTTAAGTGCTAATATATTCAACACATCTAGAGATCTGTAGTTTTTCCACCATATAACTTTTAAAAGGTAAGAGAAAATAGGTAATAGAAAAATAGGAAAAAAAAGAAATAGGTGCTCAGTATATCTAAAATGTTTTTATAAAAACAATAAAATTTTAAATATTATACTAAAGTAATAAATAAGCCTTTAAAAGAATAGTATGCAAAATTGTATTATTTTATTTTGACCTAACATTTATATCTTTCTCTCTTTCTCTCTTATTCGATTATTCTTTATATTAATAACTCTTAACTCATAACTATTACCATAAAGTCCTGTGTAAATAATAATGTGAATAGCTGTATAATATCTTAGTTCATCTAGACATAGTTTCATTCTTTTAATTTCATACTAGCTTAAGTTGCCATAATAGGTAATAGTATTCCAATCAAACTTATATTTCAATTACTAATAAATAAAAAATAAATAAAAAATTATTTTATAGAACTCATCAGATATCTTTATGGAGCTGGGATTTCTTGGGATATATGAAATAATAGTAGTATTATTATGTTAAATTGAAGAAGTTACAATAATATAACTTATAACCTTCTATCCTAGGATTAGATGTCTCGTTTAGTTATCTACATATAGTACATTCCGTATCCGGCGACACTTAGGACCTGCTCGGTCTATGTGGGACCACCATGTGGTGGTCATACATATATCTGAAAATTGCATATTTCCTATAGCTGCTGATGTCAATATCCTTCATGGTCAGTTTAATATGATGTCAATATCCTCAATGGTCAGTTTACTATGCCTTTTACTTTCAGGACGCAGTTTATGCCTTAATTGGTTTAAATTAAAAATAATACCTATATCTGAAAATTGCTTATTTTCTGGTGTCAGTTTGAATTCCCAACGTTTCTCTAAAATCGAATGTCCTCCATGGTCAGTTTACTCTGCTTATTACTATAAGGAGGCAGCTTATGCCTTAATTGGTTAAAATTAAATGCTTCCTATATCTGAATATGGCATATTTTCTATAGCTGCTGGTGTCAGTTTGAGTTCCCAACGATTCTCTAAAATCGAATGTCCTCCATGGTCAGTTTACTATGCCTTTTACTATTAAGACGCAGTTTATGCCTTAATTGGTTAAAATTAAATGCTTCCTATATCTGAATATGGCATATTTTCTATAGCTGCTGGTGTCAGTTTGAGTTCCCAACGTTTCTCTAAAATCGAAAGTCCTCCATGGTCAGTTTACTATGCCTTTTACTATTAAGACACAGTTTATGCTTTAATTGGTTAAAATTAAATGCTACCTATATCTGAAACCGAAAGTCCTCCATGGTCAGTTTACTCTGCTTATTACTATAAGGAGGCAGCTTATGCCTTAATTGGTTAGGAATAAATAAAAATTTCTGCAGCAATTTTGCCATAAAAGTGCTTTTGTGGAATGACAGGTAAGTTGTGCAGCGCTTTCTCAAGCTTTTCCAAGCTGGCGCTTAATTTTCCCACTTTGACTTCATCCGTCTCGCTCTCCGTGAAGTTAGAGCTATAAATTATACTTGGATCACGCGCCATCACGCGCTGCGTTGTCCGGCTTGGCACTGCGGCAGTGCATGCCATTGTTTAGAAAACTATTTTTGTAACTAGCTCGCATTCCTGGCAGTCGCCTTAGCTGCTGCTGCTACCACTTCCTGCCCCTCCCATCTCTCCCCCATTCCATCAGTAGCTAGATGATGGAACTGCGCTGCTGCAGAACAGCTGACATTTCACTTTTCTGATGCGATTACGCAGTGACACCGGGCCCCGTTTTGTGGAGCGGCGTTTCCTAGCTCCCTGCTACAACACTGCAAATTGCTTACGGTCACGTACCAAGCTGCCTCCTGTCTCTCAGCGCCGCGACAAGAATGTGCTTCAAGTGCAAAAGGGAGAGAGAGAGAGAGCGCAAAACACAACACAAAAAAAAAGAATGGTGCCAAACTTAATGAAAATGCCAACGCGTCGCCATTTTGGCCGCAGAGGCGCATTGGCGGCCCCTCGCACCGCAGCCAGCTTCCTAACTCCAGCCATTTCCCTAATATGTTATTTTTCATGCGTTTTAGCGAAAGTGTTTCCATTGTGAGTGCGTGTGTGTGTGTATTGGTATTTTTGATTTCTTGCTCCATTTTTTCTATTCTTTTCGTTTTTTTTTTTTTGGTTTTGCGCCATTTTTCTTGTATTTTGCTGCTGTTTGGCATTTGCATATCAAGATAGTGTCATTAAATTTGCATATTTTGGATAAATTTAAATTCCTTGCATGTTTTTCTGGGCTACGTTCCGTTTTCATTTTGTGTCCTGCCAACGTTTTTTTCTCTTCTTTTTTCCTCTCTCTCTGCTTCTTTACTGTTTGCTCATTTTGTTCATTCTTCAAATTTCGCTTGACTTTGTTAGTGCGGCTGCTCTTGTTGTTGTTGTTGTTGTTGTAATTTATTGTTGTAGGCATATGCAGAGAGCATTGTTTACACACTGTGTGTGCCTGTGTTTGTGTGTTATGTGAGTGTGTGTGTATGTGGGTGTCGCTTTTTACTCCCTGTACCCATTAAATGGGTAAAAAGGGGGTATTGGATTTGTGCAAAAGTATGTAACAGGCAGAAGGAGACATCTCCTACCCTATAAAGTATATATATTCTTGATCAGTATCAAAATAGATTTCGATTCTGTCTGTCCGTCTGTATAAACGCGTCGATCTCAGCAACCATAAGAACTAGAGACACCAAATTTGGAATGTATGTAGGTTCCTGTATACCATGCGCAGATCAAGTATATTTCCAATCTCTGATATCTTACCCCGTTCCCCCGCAAATCGATCTAAACGTTTTACAGCCACAGTTTTAAAGATATAGCTTTGGGATTTTGCATGTACACTACTCTGATCACTCATTATCTACTGTCCAAATTTTAAGTCGATCGGATAATAAACACGGAAGTTATGCAACAGACAAGATTCAGTACTGGAGCGAAGAAGGCAAGAAGAAGCACAGCCATCACTTAAAATGCCTCGCGTACGCTGTGGCTCGCGTATGTGCGACTTTGTGCGTGTGTGCGTGCATGTGTAAGAGACGAACATATGATTGGAAGTTTTAGACCTGGGTACAGGGAGTTTCGTAGTCGGGTATACTCGACTAGAGCATTCTTACTTGTTTTCTGCTTGTTGTCGTCATGCATCATTTGTTTAGTCCTTTAGTCCTTTGTTATGTGCCAAAGTCGTGGGTGCGAGTTATGCGGAACGAATGGGGGATGGGGGGCGTCGCTGGGGCAGAGGGATAGTCCCAGTGCCCCGTATACGAATCCGGGGGATAATGCTCATATATGTATGTGGGTGTCGCACTTTTATGTCGCGCACTTGTTGAGAATATTAATTTTATTTAAATATTTCAAAATGTCACCCAACTCTGCTGGCTCAACAGTTTCAAGGAAATGTGATGGGCTCCTTATTTTTTTGGGGGGGAGGGGAACGTGGAGAGTTGTGCCTTTTATTGGGATATACATTTGCGTAATGGGCAAACAGATGGCAATGAAACTGCGCTACAAACAATGAAAGCCAAACGAGAAAAGCAACCCAATTACAGCAGCAGATGATTGACAGTGATACATATGGATTCTAGAGAATATAACCAAAACTAACTAAAGAATCGTGATGGGAAACAAACAAGTAAGTAGTCGAGTATACCCGACTACTAGCTGTAACTAGGTCTACAACTGCCAAACATATATTCCCACACATACACAACTACGCATGCAAGCAACAGTGCAAGCGAGGGGCCTTTTAGGTTGTGGCTGCGTTTCTTCTTCCCCCCGACAAGCAGTACTGAAACTTGTTTGTTGCATAACTTCCGCGTTTATTATCCGATCGAGTTGAAATTTGGATAGTAGATTAAGAGTGGCCAAAGTAATATACATGCCAAGTCTCAAAGCTATACCTTTAAAAGTGTGGCTGTACAACGTTTTAATCGAATTGGGGGGGGAGGGGGGAGAATATCTCGAATCGAAAATAAACTTGATCTGCGTATACATTACATTTGGTGTCTCTAGATATTATAGTTGCTGAGATCGTCGAGTTTATCCAGACGGACAGACAAACGGACATGGCCAAATCGAAATCTCTTTTGATGCTGATCAAGAATATATATACTCTATAGGTTCGTATATGTCTCCTTCTGCCTGTTACATACATTTGCATTTAGTACCCTCTTTTTACCCATTTCATAAGTACGGAGAGTAAAATGTATATTGTATTGTATCCAAGCTTTCCTTTCCTGGGAAAAGGTTATAAAAAACAGATAAATTGTTGAGAAAACAAGAAACTGTTTATAGGTTAGACTATACATATGCACTATAAATACCCAAGCTTACATATAACTACTTATTAAATACATATTTATTAAAACACATTATATAATTTACTCTACTTTAAATATTTAATTGTCTGATTTGAATTTAAATATTTTGAAATTAGCCGCCAAGTGTTCTGCCACTGCAAAAAGCTCACTGCTATGTCACTTTACAGTACACAGCTGCAGTCTTTAAGCATAAAATACCAATGCACATTTGTACAAACATATGTACAAGTACATCCGTTCTAATCAGCGTATCGCAGCAGTTGTTTTTGGTTGAATTATTTAAAATTCTATTTGCGCCGATTGCTATTTCAATCCACAATAACAACAACAACAACTACAAGCGCTAAACGCAGCGCAAAAACAAAAACTATTGCCTTTGCCGGGTGCCGGCCCCACGGCAGACGCAGTGGGAGCGAGAGAGTGAGTGCGAGAAACCATATCACAAACAAAAGCTGAGTGCGGGCATGCAAAGACAATTTTTGTATTTACGTTGCGCTCTCTCATTTGCGTTGCGCTCTCTCATTTGCTGTGGCTGTGTTTGCTTTGCTATTTCTCATCCACCACCTTTTCGCATACATTTCGTTGTCGTTGTCGCTGTCGGTTTGTATGTGTTGCGCTTTTTCGCTCGCTCGCTGCGCAAAGTATTTTGTCGTTGTAAGTTTTGCATAAATAAAAATTCATTACGCACCCGCACCGAAACAAAACAAAACTTTCAGCCCCGAATCGCAGCAGCAACAACAACATACCAACAGGCAGCAACAGCCCAGTTACGGCGCGTGTCAAGTGCAAAGTGCGGTCGGTTCGTTACTTCTCACTGTCTGTTAATAATCTGTATGTGTGTGTGTGTGTGCGCGCGCTCGTATGCTGGTGTGTGTGTGTATGTGTGTGTGAGCAAAATCTCAATCTCGTAATCGTAATCAACGTAAAACACGAATAACGTGCAACAGAGCAAGCAGCGCACAGCTGACATTCAAATAGTAAGCAAACCAGCAACCCACACCTACACCCGCCTGCAGTCCATCTCAACATATCAGTCAGCAAGTCGTCGCTCGCTGTCGTAACAAATTTTGCTGCGCGATGCACGCAAAAGCAACAAATTTTACAGCTTTTAGCTAATTGAAAGCGAATCCGAATTTGTTGCTGTTATCGCATGTCATTGCACTCGATAGCCAATAGTTAGTTAGTTTGTTTTGCTGTTGCGCATTTTCAAATTGCATAAAAACACACATAATAAGACAGCGTAAAGTGAAAAAAAGAAACAAAAACAAGCACAACAACAATATACAGGTATGCTCACAGCCTTGCGGGCGCTGCCAGACACTGTCAAACTGCTTGACAGTCATGCAAAGCAGTGTGCAATAGTTGCGTTTTGTGCATTTTGAAATATGTATGTTTGAAGTGAATTTTGTCAAATTTTGTGCCTATTTTTAGTGCAGAAATCTAATCAAATGAACCATAAAGCAAAGTCAGGCGTTTGTGTGTTTTTTTTTTTTTGCTTTTTGCTCACTTGTTGTGCGCGCCTTTGGTTTTTGATTTTGCCGGTGCGCTCTCCCACTCTCACTCTCTCTCTCACTTGTCATTCGGTTGCGCTCTCGTTCAGTCAGCTGCCTGCAGCTGTCACAAAGCAGCTCACTCTCTTGCTGTCTCTTTCGCTCGCTCTGTCACTCGCTTGCTCGATAGCTTGCTGTCGTTGTCCTTTTGGCGCACTGCAATTTGTAATTTTAATAAGCAACAAATAATAACAAACAACAGGAACAACGAAAGTGTCGCGCAGTGTAAGCAACAAATTAATAAAACGCACATATATGTACATACATATAAAATAAGCATTATGCACACATAGAGCACACTTTTTGTGCATATCAATAAAATTGTTGCTCTTGCTTTTTTTTTTCTCATTTTGGCATTACTCTCGGTCAACGTCTGGGCCATTTGTTTATATGTGAGCGTGCGTGCGTTTGTGTCTGTGTGTGTGTGTAAGTTGCCGTTGTCTGGCCCCATAAAAATACAATTTGGCTGTGTGTTATTTTTAGGCCTACAGACAGATATGCAGCAGCATCTTTGGTCAGCAGGGATAGCAGAGCTGCACCCATACATACGCACACACACACATAAAGTGTCTAACAACAACAAACAATATGCATTATAAAATTCTACACATGCGAAATGTGAGGCAACAAAGTTGCCGCCGCTGAACATAAGAGGGCGCTATTAATTACAAATTAGACATGCAGCAAATGATCTGGACACAGGCTCTCTCCCTCTTTCTGGCCTGGCCTGGCCGACTGCCCGAGCAACTGATGCATGTCGTGTGGGGCAGAGAGAGTGTGCTGTGTGTTGTTGTTGTTTTCATAGAAGCTGCTGCAGTGTTGCCGATGCAACAAAAACGCAGTATTTATTGCAAAATAGTATGAAATCAGTAAGCATAGGAGAAATTTGCAGTAGGAAAAGTGTAACTTTATGTGTGCAGTGTTGCAAATGTGCAAATAGTTTATGCTAACAGTTTAACTCACAGTTCTATCTGTCAACTGTTACCCTTTGTTGTTGTAGCTCCGCTGACACAGCGCTTTTCACTTTCTTTAAGCACTTCAAAATATCTAATTTGTGTTTTCGCTTTACAGTTGATACGTCGCGAGTGAATTTCATTTGAAGAAGAAACCGCATAAGCATTTGCAATGCATCCACGTTATAGCCCAGCGCCGCCGCCGCACCACCAACAGCAGCAGCAACAACAACAGCAACAACAACAGCAGCAGCAGCCGCAAATGGGCGGGATGCATCATCAGCAGCAGGCTGCTGGCGGCGGGGGCGCTCATGGCGGCGCCGCTGGCCACATGAGGGCGCCACCAAATGCACAGCAATTGCCGCCGCAAATGCCGCGCTCTCAGAATTATGGAAATGTAAGTTTACTATTTAGCATATAATAATATATTAATATTATCGATACTTTGAGTTCATTTTATTGATATTACTAGGTTGATATTATTATTGCGCCAATTCTATTTATAAGTACTCTAAATATGCGTTTCTATAGCCCAATACACTGTCGAGTCCTTTTCAGCACAAAAATATCGATATAATCGATAACTTCGATTGTTCACTGTAATATATTCTTCCAGCTTATAATGATCTCTGTAATATATCAAGTTTACATTGAAATATGCAAACTATCGATGATCGATATCAAGTTTATATCAAAATATCCAATATATCGATTTAATCGATAACATTGATTGTTTACTGTAATATATTCTTGCAGCTCATAATGATTTTATTTGTAATATATCAAGTTTATAGCGATATATACACAATATCGTGTTTAATATCGGGATTCTATTTTCACTATTACTTCCCATTTATGTTCCTGAATTTTGATATTTATTGTAACATACATTTACATTACATAGTGATGCTTATATCGATAATAAATTTCGATATATTTTCGATGCCCGATATCGATAAAAACCTTAAGATTTAGATCGCTTTATTCAACCTTATGTTTTTAGAATATTGATATTGTACACACATTTTGATAATCTTTGGAACGAAACTAATCAAGGTGATAGTGATGCTTATATCGATAATACACTTCTGTGCCCGTTATCGATAAAAAGCTTAAGATTTAGATCACTTCCTTTCCCTTTATATTTTAGAATACTGATATTAATTGAACTATTTTTTATAATCTTTGGTACGAAACTGTTCGAGGTGATAGTGATGCTTACATCGATAACACATTTCGATTTATTTTCGAAGCCTAATATCGATAAAAAGCTTAAGATTTAGATCGCTTTCTTCCCCTTTATGTTTCAGAATACTGATATTAATTGAAACATATATTTTGAGAATGTTTGCCACGAAACTATTCAAGTTGTTATTGATGCTAACATCGATAACAAATTTCGATATATTTTCGATATCCGATATCAATTAAAAGCTTAATCTTTAGATCGCTTTCTTCCCCTTTATGTTTCAGAATATTGATATTTATTGAAACATGAATTTTGATGTTTTTGATAATTCTTTACGAAACTATTGAAGGTGATTGCAATGCTTATATCGATAATACATTTCGATATATTATCGATGCCCGATATCGATAAAAAGCTTAAGCTTTAGATCACTGCAGTTCCCCTTTATGTTTCAGCGTACTGATATTAATTGAAACATATATTTTGATAATGTTTGCTGCGAAACTATTCAAGGCTATGAAAATAATAGCAGCTTGCATGCAATCAGCGCCACAATGAATCAATCAATCAATCAATCAAATGCATCAATCAAGCAATCAAGCAATCAAGCAGTCAACCGCGCACTCACACACTCATTCATTCACTCGCAAAACTCATTCATTTAAATCGGCTGGGCACCCTTTCGCCTTTTTACCCTCCCCGCCCGCCAAAAGACACTGATTTCCGACTTTTCTGGGGAAACGGGCCTAGGCCTGGGACTGGGTCTGGGCCTGGCCAAAAGGGGGGGCGTCCGCTGCAATCGACATGTGTCATACGCAGCGTTGGCCCATTTGAGTGGAAAATTGCTGGCGCTTGCTGGCAATGATATGGATTTCTATTCTTATGCTGCCCCTACTTCCTCTTACCCTGGCACCCTGCTGCCCTCCTACTCTCCTGGCAGCCTTCATATCAATTCCTGACACTTGCAGGCCGCCTGCGTCATGAGCTTCTAATGCTTACCTGCAATCATTATTCAAATAAATCTAAAGGTTTTTTTTTTCTTTTTGTATTTTTATAGTTTTTCCTCTTTTTCTTTTGGCTAATTTCTGTGCAGATTTCATTGCATAATGCCATCATATTTTATGCATTCTAAAAATAACACAAATGGCGCAACGCACAAAGCCAGTTTTACATTTGTAAGCTGGGAGTCTCTCGTCTAGAGTCCTGCCCCGCCACGTCCTTGCTATCCTATACTACTTATGTACCTGCGTATATCTGTATAATAAACTATTCAGTGATGTTGCCCCACAATGCGGCGACGGGGCAGCTGTGGCTGCGTTTTAGGCAGCTACTAACTCAGCCCCTCCCCCCTTTTCAGCCCGTCCACCCCTCCATTTCGCTTTGTGGCGACGTCTATTTGGCATCCTCTAATGGCCACACGGATGGCGTTGCTTTTGCTTTTCACGAGCGTTCCATTTAAATAGCTTTCAGCACACTCGCAACAACAACAAACAACAACAACAATAATACAGACCACATCAAAATAAAAATGTAAAACTACCTTATAGCCCCTCCCTCCTCCCCAAAGGAAGAGATATAAAAAATTGTAAACATTCCCGCTTAGTCAGCACTGAAGATTCCTTTCGTCTTTCGTCTCCTGGCATGAAAATTGTATATTTCATTTTATACGTTTGTGTAAATTGAATTCTTAAAGCATCATCAAGCTCAAGATTTTATACAATCTTTAGTGTCTAGACTCTAGACTCTAGAGTCTAGAGGTAGTAGGTATATCAGCCTGAATGTCTTTTCGAACTATTTAAAAAAAAACAAAAAGAGAAAATTTATTTTACAAAGGATGTGTGTTCTGCTACCTTACAGGCAACTTAAACTAATCAGAAATTAAACTGAAAATAATAACAAAATTATTTATGATAGAACATAAAAATGAATTAAATATAACTTTTAAAGGGGAAGTTAAGGGGTGATATTGGGGAGATCGTCTAAATTTTGGTAGGAGACCATCATGTCAAGACCCGGTTCAGGAGGTCTTGAGGGTGAACTATTTAAGGATGTCTTTACGCTTTTCTGCTTCAGAAACTTAAATTTTCTGAATGGAATTGAGATATATTAGTATTTTAGTTTGTAGTTTTGGTTTTTTGCAAGCAAATATCATAAACTTAAATGAAATTTTCGATACAATTCAGGATGAATATAGAAAGATTGATATGAAAAGTATGGGCTGGTCATATAGCGCTCTTTCGAATGTTGTCAAGCATCCTCATCAGTAGACCTCGGAATTTTGCATATTTCGTATTTTTCATCAGATTTATTTTGTATTTAAATTAAAATATGCATATCGTTTTCAACTCTATTTTCAATGAAACAAACTTTGGTGTTATCAGAACTTATCTATCTTAATCCTTCAAAAATATGCAAAATCCGAGGTCTATTTATCAGACCTTATTGTTCGAACTTTTGTCCAAACGTGTCCGTATATGAGTTGTAGTCGGTGAGCTTCAAACCCAAGTGCTCCCTTAACCTCTGACCCACTTTCTGTACGATCCCGGCTGGAACTAATTACTTTCATCAACAGGTCCATTTAAAATTCTAAGTCCGCACTAAAGCTTAATCGCTTTATCTAAGTTTCTAACCCTTCTAAACTTATTTCAAAAATGGTTTACTTTAGATATTTATTATTTATATAAGTTCTGTGATTAATGTTCTTTTTTTACCAATCAGCATTCTTCTCCCTAAATGTTTATTTGAGTTTAAAGAAAATACGTTTAATAACTTTCTAATTAGAATGTTTTTAACAAATGTACGTTAGTTTTTTAGGAATTTTTTTAACAAATGTATGTTAGTATTCAGGATGATTTATTTTCCATGTGCTAAAATGGTGTTTTATTTTCTCAACTTCATGAAATGTGAAACTTGTGTGAAAATTCTGGCAACGCCTTGACAGCTCGTTTTTAAAGGGTGGCAAAGCGCTGCGGTGCTGCCAGGCGGCAGATCACGAGGTGGCAACGCTGCAATGTTATGCTCATTGACTTGGTATGTAAAGAATAAAGTCATCGAGCGAGATCTACACCTGACTCCAATCGGTGACCAAATAAATCGGCACTCTAGCCGCTATAACGAAAGGCTAGCGAACCATTCTAACCGCTTAGCCAGCAGACTTACTAGAAGACCCCGCAGCAGAAGACTGAAGCGCATTTACCCAAGGGACCTCCCCAGTAGAAGAATCCACTAAAAATGTACATAATATATATATATATATATATATTTTGTTTTGTTTTTTGTTTTACTCTCACACTTATGTTAAATGAGTCTTTAGTTAACATCTACCAATAATTAATGTAAATATGTAGATCCTGGATCATTAAACCCGATACATGGTTGGGTAAGATCGCAAGGTGCCGATCACAACCACCACACCAATAAAAAAAAAAAAAAAAAATGCTCATTGAAATGCACATCAATGTAGATTGATTTGAGAGCAAACTTAGCTGAAAATGAAAAGGAACTGGTTGGGCCCCACCTTATACAGGAGGACAATTAATCTCTCTAGGGTGGAACTGAGGCTTCTGGTGGCCTATCTAATAGGCCAACACACCGTAAAGTAACACCTGGAAAACATGTGCCTATCCACTGATGCAGAGTGTAGGCTCTGCAGGGAGGATGACCAAACTACTATCCACATTCCTTGTGACTGTCCCGCTATTAGTTGGAGTAGAAGGAAACATCTACGTAGGGAGTTTATGATCCCTGAGCTCGTAAAGAATGTCTCGACAAGTGATCTGCTCTTGTTCCTATACACTCACAAAAATGTTTGCCCTTTATTGTAGAAAGTCAGCATACTTTTGTAGCCAAAGGCCTTACTTTCTTCCTTTTTTCTGAATTTAAAATATATATTTCTCAAATTTAGAAATTATTTCTATTGAACAGAAATTTTTCTGACTTTTACGCTGAATTTTATATTTTTATTTAATTTTTTTATTTTCTGAATTCAATGGCATTTATTTTTGTGAGTGTAGGTAGACTTTCTGGCACAATAGACCAACACTGGTTAAAGTGCCTCCTCCCCTTTCTTTCCCCTTCTCATTATTATTATTATTATTAGCTGGAAATAAAGTTTGACCAAAGATTAAACAATAAACAGTTTCCTTTCCAATCAAACCACTTGAAATACAAATTGTTAGCTGTTTTGAATACCAAAGAATGTTTAAAAGATGCGCTTCTGAAAGTCCAGAGTTGCTGAGATTCAAACTTAAATGATTATTAAATTATTTCCAAATGTATCTAGTTTATAAATATTGATTAAAATCTACAACTTTGATTGAATTTCCTAAACCAATTAAAGAGAGAACGTTATTTAAAATGCATTAACATGTGCTGTCAGCTCAGTTGAAATGCTCCTTTTAAGCCATGTCCTGAAAGTACTTAAGATACTTTCTTTTTTGTTAACTTTTTTAGCAAGCTTTTAGCTTGTACCTTTTGCTCATTTTGTGTTTAACTTTGGAACCAACAAATGTTGTTAAAACTTCATTGTATAGTCGGAATATTTGACTTTGTGCGCGGCGGGCGAAAACTTGTTCAACTTAAAAATATATATATTTATACATATATTTGATTGGGCAGCTTGGTAAGAAATTGGCAAGTTTGTTGAGGGTTTGAGCCCGTGCACGTCGTAATTTCTGATTAAATTCAATGTTGACAATTACCAAACGCAAAGTTGTTAAGGTAATTGCAACCGCGTAGGCTGAGATGCATTTCAATTGGATACGCCCCACCGGGCTGCCAACGAAAAGGAATCCAAAACGTGTTGCCTGCTGCTGTACACTCCGCCAGCGTCCCTTAACTCCATACATAAGCGTCGCTAAGGACGCCATGCAGCGCTGAATGAGCGCTAGCCGCGTCCTGAGCATCCTGCAACGCCTTGCGTGCAACGCATGCGCCAGCTTGTGGATCCTGCACAAAACGGGAGCACTATTTTTGCCGGCTGTGAGACGAACGCGTGCTCGTATTTAGCCGAATGGCTGGCAACTGCTGGCTCGAGTTGAACATGCAACCTTACTCAATGAGAAATTCAGAATCCATTCGACGATTGTCAAGTTAAGTTAAACGCCTTTTCCTCATTTTCGCAAACGGAAAGCGACCAGCAGCCAAGCAAAGCCAAGCCAAGCCGAGCCGAAGCCAAAGCCAAGCCAAGCCAAGCCAAAGCCAAAGCCAGCGCCAAGCTAAGCCAAGCCAAGCCAAGTCAAGCCAATTCAAGCCAACTGAGCCTGAGGAGTCCCAAACAGTTCCCAACAAATCCCCGACAGTTTTAATCAAGCATCAAGTGAAGTTCCGACAAGTAGTCGCCATTTTGTGTTGCGCCCTTTGCCCCGTTCCAAAACAAACATCAGAAGTGAAGTAAATAATAAGTATTCGAAATTCATTTGTTGCGTATACGTAATATTGCTAACTTGTGAGTACATTCTGTCCATTCATAGGAGAAGTTATAGTGTGTTTGTGTCAAGTGAATGCACTCGGAAAGTGTTTTATACCGTTGTCTGGGCAATACCCTAAAAGAATCAACAAACAAACAACCAACAGTATTATTTACACGAAAGGTGCTAAGCCAGAAAACTGCTCAACTCAAAACTCAAAACTCAGCTCCCTATAGAAGAAGATACTTGTATTTTAAATACAACAAGCTAAAGTTTACTTTTACAGACAAAACCAAAGAGTTTTAAACTCTCAAAAAAACATTTAAGTCAAGCTAAAATTCTCAAAAAGAGGCATAAATAATAAAGAATATTCAAATAACTTAAAAAAACTGCAGTATTATTTAAAAACAAAAAATATCAAATAAAATAAAAATAATAAAACAAATTAGAAGACTTCAGTGTTAAACATTTTTGTGCGTAAAAAGACAATAAACTTAAAAAAATTAAATATAAAAAAAACCAAAAGAAAACTTATAAACAAAAAGTTATTTAAAAATAGCGCAAATTGTGAGTGAAAAATATATATTAAAAAAATAAAATAAACTAGCAAATATAATTAAAAAAACAAAACTAGAAAATTTTCAAAAATTTGATTTAGCAAAGAAAATAAAAGCTTAGCTTAAAAAATATATAAAAAATAATAATAATTAAAATTGCATATTTAAGTCTCAGTGTGCTTTACTAACTATAAATGTTAAAGAAATTTCTATTTGCAAAACTTTTAAGTGTTCAGTGTTAGCAAAAGCATAAATAAAACAAACAAAAAACAAATAAACCTTCAAATACTTAGTAAATGTTTCTAAAACATAAATAAACTAAAGCAAAATATAAACACTTAGCTTGAATTGAATTATACGCTGGTCGTTGGAAAAGCCGCTTTAAATAAATAAATTCCCAGCAGGCTTATTTGCATAGGAAAAAGGCATTAAACAAGGCAAAGTCGTAAGCGAAAGTTTGGCAAGAGCAGCAGGAGGAGACGAGGAGAGGCACAAGAAATAAATTCACATTCAAAGTGCACATCAATAGCCATTAAAATTGCGTCAATCAAGAGAAAAACCTCACCGCTGCCCACAACAACATTGACGCTAACTAATTTCAATCAGCAGGAGCAGCTAGAAGAGCAACAACAACAGCAGCAGCAGCAGCAGCAGCAGCAGCAACAAAGCGAGTCAACAGCTGCAAGTCAACAGTTGGCAACAGTTGTGCAAACAGAGCGGCAGCCAGCAGCAACCACAGCGGCAGCAGCAGCAGCAGCAGCAGCAGTAGCAACAACAACAATATCAAGCGAGGCAACAACAGCGGCAGCAGCAGCAACAACAGCAACAACAAGCACTACAACAACAGACAATTCTAAGGCTAACGCCTCGGTCAGCGTAGGCAGCAGCTCCTTGACCCTAACAGCACCGCCGCCGCCACCGCCGCCGCCCACAACCGAAACAGCAGCAGCAGCAACAAGCGCTGCCAAGCCAAAGACAACAACAACGTTAGCCTACAGAGCCGCCACGACGTCGTCCTCCACATCGACGCTGTACACGTGCTCCAGCGCCTCGTCCTCGCTGATTGCCCAGCCGCCGCCAACCAAGATATTTAAAACGGATCATCTGTGCGTGAACGCCGCCACCGCTGCCGCCTACGGTCTGCCAACTGTCGCTGCCGCCGCCGCTGCTGTTGGGCATCCCTGTGTCTACTGCGTGATACCCGTGCCAGTGGTAAGTCCCCTGTGCCCCAAATCTACTGACTGCCCTTCTATATTTGTGCGCTCATTTGCATAAGGCTCTTATTCGCAGTTTCGCTTTCTATTTCTTTTGATTTTTCACAGTCATTAAATATTAAAATAATTACGCGTGTCCTTGACTTGAGGGGCTTGAGGGCTTTTCCTCCTTGTTGCACGTCTTTTTTGTCATTTCCTTTTATAGTATATATATATTTTTCGGGCGAGTGGCATCAAGATAATCCTTAAATATTCTCAGCCGCTTCTGCTCATTACCATTTATTATCCATTGTTAAGGTGCTGGATTTTATTTACAAATTTTCAGCATTCTGAGCTGGCTGAGAATTAGAAGGATTTTATGCTTAATGAAAGATATAAAATATGAAAACCTTAATAAGCCATTAATATTGATATCATCTACTTTGCTTTTGTATTTCGGAAAAAGTTCATTTAAAATTTATTTTACTCCTTGGTCCTTAAAACATAAAATTTTCCTTAAAATGGGATGCTTTCGCAGCTAAAATCCTGCAAATCTTGATGCTTACATTGTTGATTGGTCTGTTAAGTCACTGTTAACAGTGTCTGTTATCGGAACTGTTAATATCAGAACTGTGACTGTTATCGCTCTGTTACTCTCGATAGGCACTCACAGTGTTAACAGTGGCTGTTATCGGAACTGTTCATATCAGAATTGTGACTGTTATCGCCCTGTTACTCTCGATAGGCACTCACAGTGTTAACAGTGGCTGTTATCGGAACTGTTAATATCAGAATTGTGACTGTTATCGCTCTGTTACTCTCGATAGGCACTCACTTTATATTATAGCACTCTCTGCATAAATACTTCCATTAAATTTCGCACTTTTAGTTAACTTTGGTGTCTAAATACTTTGAAATTAATTGAAATTTGTCAGCATATATTTTATTTTAACATATTTTCAATCTTTTCTAGTGTTTCTTTATTGCATGCCAACACGTTTTCATTACTCAGAGGAACCCGTTTCCATAACAAACTACTTGTGCCCACATGTAGCTCATTAAAAATCCAGCTGAAGGAACAATTTGCATTCATTTTCTGGCTTGCCAAACAAATTACACAGCACGCGACTAACCCGAGTACCAGAAATGTCAGGCACTCAGCCCAACATCCTGTTCATTCCCTCCCTCCATCCCTCCCTCAAGGAAGTCCCCAAGCTGCCATTAGCAGCGTCAGCTGTTTGCCCACTTAAAGATTGTCCAGATAATCGCCGCAACAAATGTGCCTAATGTCAATGACAATAAAGACAAATTATACAAATATTGGGGAAGTCGGGCCCGGGCGTATGATAATGACACTCTGTCAAGCCCGGGCGAGCCAGGCAATCCAGCTAAATTTGATTATAAACATAGCAACAACTACTATACCAAATTATAAGAGCCAACGTTACGGCCTCAGCTGCTGCGAAATTTGAGTAATTACATAGAAATTTTCCGTATACGATGTTAAATAAATCTGTTATAATGATTATTAGCTAAAGGGGGACGGGGGGCTTGTTTTCAGCTGGGGGTTGGCTTTTAATAATGTTTTTAAGGCCTGTTCGCACTGTCCAACATTTACATGCAATATTTGCTCGAGTTCTTGTGCAACTATTAATAAATGACATGAAAATATTACTTTGTGTTCAATCTTCTGCGCAATCAAATAAATAAATGGTAACAGCGGCATAAGTTAGTTATGTTTACAAAACTGTGAAGACTTAAAGTTGTGACTAAGGTCATTAGGAAACCTTTTTTGAAGACTGGTCGAAAATTGCAGAAAGTCGTCGGAAGTAGCGATATATTGCATGTAAATTTGACCTAGTATGAACAGGCTTGCCAAAAAAGAACTGTACAGCACAATATTGCACGCAAATATAAGATATTGTGACAAGGCTCGCCACAAAAAGTCCTTGCAATTACAATACAAAGTAAAGTAGCGCAATATTGCATGTAAATATGAGATAGTGTGAACAGGCTCGCCACAAAAAGATCTGTACAATTACAATACAAAGTGAAGTAGCGCAATATTGCTCGTAAATATGAGATAGTGTGAACAGCCTCGCTAGAAAAAATCCTTACACTTACAATACAAAGTAAAGTAGCGCAATATTGCTTGTTAATATGACATAGTGTGAACAGGCTTGCCACAAAAAGCTAAAGTACAATTACAATACAAAATAGCGCCATATTGCACGCAAATATAAGATATTGTGACAAGGCTCGCCACAAAAAGTCCTTGCAATTACAATACAAAGTAAAGTACAGCAATATTGCTCGTTAATATGACATAGCGTGAACAGGCTTGCCACAAAAAGTCCTTGCAATTTCAATACAAAGTAGCGCAATATTGCACGTTAAAATGACATAGTGAGAACAGATCCACCACAAAAAGTTCTTGAAATTACAATACAAAGTAAAGTGGCGCAATATTGCTCGCAAATATGAGACAGTGTGAACAGGTTCGTCACAAAAAGTCCTTGCAGTTACAATACAAAGTAAAGCAGCGCAATATTGCACGTTAATATGACATAGTGTGAACAGGCTTGCCAAAAAAGGCTTTTCAATTACAATACAAAGATTTACTTGCAGCTGAGAAATTCTACAAATAATTCATTCATTTTCATTGTTTTTCTGCAGCTTTTTGCTCGCATTTTTCCGGCGTTTCTTACATGTATTTGCCAGGCTTATTTTCTTGTCTCTGCCAAGTGAAAAATTGTATTTTTTTCTGGTTGTTTTCTCAGTGTTGTTAATGTTGCCTTTTCAGGCTTACCGAGATTTATGTATGGAGCGTCTTGTCTGAGTTTTCGTTTTCGTTTCCGCTTTATGCTCATTTTGTTGATTTCTAATTAATTTTAGTCGAAGCGCAAAATGAATTGGCAAAATGCCCCACAACACAAATGAGCTGCCCAGCAGAAGATCCAAGGAACAACAAAAAACACAAAACAATACAAGAAAATCAAGCAACATAGCATAGTATAAACATTTCTCTTGTCTCTTCTTGTGGATTTCTCACATATTTTCCAACTGCAGGCTGTAATTTTGCTGTCTGTTAAATTTATGTTGATTGTTAGTCGAACTTTTAAGATAATTAAAAAACAAAACACAAAATACCAAACATATATTGATAGTTATGGTCGAGCGGTTCTGGTTTCAGTTGCAAACCATAGAAAACAAAGCTAAATTAAGATTTCAAATGAAAGAGAGGTTTAAGTTTCAGTTGCAAACCATAGAAAACATAGCTAAGTTAAGATTTAAAATGAAAGAGAGGTTTTAGTTTCAGTTGCAAACCATAGAAAACAAAGCTAAATTAAGATTTAAAATGAAAGAAAGTGCTTAAATTTGAAATATAATGTAGATAGAAGCTGCGGCTTAAGTTTCTTAAATGATGTCTGAAGATGACTGAAGTTTTCTTTACATAGATAGTTTTAAGCTGTTTTCATTTCAACTTAATAAACTAGTTAACAAATACTATAAACTCTGTGAGTTTCTATGAAACGTGGCTTAAATATTGCCAAGCTTGTTAAGTGTTTATTGGGGAAGAATTCACTTTGAATGGTCACCGGCCTTCTGACTGGGGACTGTAGACTGAGAAACCACCTAAGCAAGCTAGGAATTGTAAGAAGGCGGGACATGCGATTGATTCTGTGAGGAATGGGGTAAGTACTGAAACCTCATCACACATATGGTGCTACTAACAGACTGCACTGCCCTTGCCAGACAGACAGAAACAGGTACCTGTGTGGGGTTTTCCTTCAGATCAAACGATATAGGTACTTTAGATCCGGCCAAGATCCTTGCATTCATGCAGGTTAGATAGGGTTGCACAAATGAGTGAGCTTTAGGCTTAGAAGGGGGCACAATAGATCTCATGGGTCGCAGTGCAACACCCCCATCACTAATAATAATAATAAGTGTTTATTACAGATTGATGACTGCTCAGCCTTATTTAAGTGAAAAGTTTGACTCCGATTGAATCTAATCTAATATATAATTTAAAACACATGCAAATGCAAATCAATTAAAACACATGCAAATGCTAAGAGCTACTTTCACTATGGGATCAGCTGTAATCGCATTCAGTCGATCTATAGCACACAACATCCATTAATATAGTCGTCGTATATAGTCTAACACGAAAGGGGCAAAAGGGTAACATTAAGTCAAACTGATGGTGCCAGCAATCCAGCCTCATTTGGTGGGGCAATTCACGCCCACTTTGATGTTGGCACACTAACTCTTGTCGCCCATGTTTCAAGGACTTTTTCAAGTGAAAGAGCGTGTCGCGGCTCACGTGGCGTATGCGTGACATGGCCTCATAGCATTTTTCAAGCCATCACGTGTCGCACACACACACACACACACACACGCACAACGCCTATGAATATGCATTATTATATTTTTTTTTGTTGTGTTGCAAGCTGGGGCCACTGAAGTGCGGCTAATTAACAGCTGACATACATTTGGGCACCTAAATTGTTGCTGTTGTTCTGACGAGGTTAAGTGGCCCAGTCCACCAACATCAGCCAACAGCTGATGGCCAAGTGTAACATTTAAGGCCCAAAAATGTCTGAAGTTACACAGCAAATTGTGTGGAAAATCTGTACACTGACTTTTGTTTTCTTTTATCCCCCCCTCAATAATGTTGCATAACAAATGAGATGAGATTCAGTTCGGCGCGTTGGTAATTGTTATTGATGCAGAAATATGGCGATTAGTGTAGACTGCCTATAAGCCAGATTCGTGCCCCGCAGCGCCGCCCTCCCTTGTGTTATGGACGAAAAGTTTTCAAACTAAAAAGTGAAAATTTACGCCAAGCACATTTGTTCTCAGAGAGAGAGAGGGAGAAGGGCTGTTGGCTGCTGGCGGAAACGTGGACGACGCCATATTGGCTAACATAAAATGGCGTTTATGATGGGCAAAGTTTCATCATTTGCAATTTGCTGTGACCCCCGAACATGCCCCTGTCCAAACGCTACAGCGTTTCCAGCAAATTTAACATAAAAACTGTTGAAATCTAGAAAGGGGAAGGGAGCGGGCGGTCCCGAAGTCAAAAAACAAAGTGCAAACAGTTTTCACAAATGTTTTTCGGCTTAGGAAACATTTTGTATACATACTGTATGCATATATTTTATATTAAATAATGTAACATTTGCTGTGATTTGGCCAGCCGAGAAAATCCAGTTAAGTTTTGCCCTTTGTGCCCCGTATTTTCCAGTTGATAACTAATTCCATGCATGTTCACAGCCCTGCAATTTAATGCCAGCGAACATTTAATTAATTTTTGGAACAACAAAAAAACACACATCAATATACTAGCTACACACACACACACACAAGGGCGACAAAGTTTCTGTGTTTTTATATTTTTTGTTAGAGAGGAAAATTGTGTAAAAGTTGTACGAGCAATTCCATGAAATGGCATTTCATTCAATTCAATTTCATGCTCTGTAATTATTTTGTACGAACAGCAACAACTGTCCAAACAACTAATCAAGATGGAACAGAGCTCTAAAATCAGGTGGGCTTCCAAATATATACTATAAATATATATATATAAAGGACAGGCCAATGTCTGATTTCAAATGTCAGAGTTTGAATTAAAGGACATGCATGTTACTAATTTTGTGTAGCTTTTAAATGCCAGCTTCAAATTCAATTTGGCAAATAATATTTGATAAATTCTTGTGCAGCTTTTCCCAGAAAAACTTGACTAATATTTAGCTAAAAGTAATTGATTAGTTAAACTGCTTTGAATAAATACACAAGACAGATTTATGCTGCAATGCCTAAAAGGCTTCATTTTACATAAACTTCTTATAAATTTGTAGCTGCATTTGCTCAAGGACTTTATCCTTGCGGGCAGCTTACATGTTGGAATTCAATTAAATTATTTATTAGATTAGAACATTTCTTTGAATATACTGTTGCCACATATTTGAAGTCATTAAGCCATTTATTTGCTGTAAATCAATTTAGTTAGTTTTCAATTGATAATTGCCTTTAATTCATCAAGCCATTAACTTATCTATAATTCAAATTTGTACTCATATTTTTGGTTTAATTAAGCTTCATTTGAATTGACAGTTATGTGTGGAATTCTATTTACTTTGTGCATTAGACAATTTTCTTTGATTGTGTTGATTTTTGCGCAATGTTGATTTTATAATTAAATTACATCATTTGATTTAAGCTGAGTGCTTTTGACAATTTAGTACTTGAATATTGTGCACTCTTTGCCAGAGTAAAGTTTTATAACATCATGTTAATTAGTGTGTGAGAAATTATTTGTTTTTTCCTGGCACTTAGCGCACTGTTGGAGGTTTTTCAGCTGGCATGCACTTTAGATGTCAGCTGAGTGACTTTCAAAGGCAAACAAACACATACCCTTACTTTGGGGTCCTTTTAACTATAGTAAGGCTTGAAATTATGAATATATTCAGACGATATACACATGCTTCTACCAACTTGTGGGTAATCTCTTAGAGACTAACAAGACACATTCATTGAAGCTTTTGTTTAGCTTTTAATATGATTTGTATTTTGAATATATTTTTTTTATTATTACTTTACACAATATGCAGAAGATATTTAGATTCTCATATTAACTTGTGGTTAATCTTTCAGAGTTTAAAAATACGCCTTTCCCTGGAAGTTTTGTTCAGAATTTAATATGTTTTTTTAAATATTTTTAAATATTTTTATATTTTTAATATATTCTTTATTATTATTTGGTTACAAAACATTCAGACTATACTCAGATTCTCATACCATTTTGTGGTTAATCTTTTAGAGACTAACAAATAACACTCATTGAAGCTTTTGTTTAGATTCTAATATGATTTCTTATATATTTTTTAACTGACTCCGGCCAAAGAGCAAGCTAAGCTTGGCTAATAAAGTCTTGATTTACAAATGAATTGTGGTCCCCACTTGAACATATGCCATACAAATATGGGGCTCTGCCGCTAAGTCACACCTCAACAAATTTCGCATTCTTCAGCCCTACTACGCTTCGAAGAATTACAGATGCGCCGTATTACATTCGGACTCAAAATTTGGAGAACGATCTCCATTTCAAACTGATTGGCGATCAGGTAAATAGGCTAAATAGTAGTCGGTATGCCGATAGACTGCCGTCGCACCCAAATACTACAGCAAGGACCCTTCGGAGTCCGGACAACATCCGACGTCTCAAACGTTTTCATCCCGTCGACTTTCGGGAAAGATTGTTATAATTTTCATTTATGTTTTCTTTTGTTTTTCTAAATTACTATAATTTTTACGAATTCCTATAATTATTATTGTTCTCCATATGTTGAAAAGTACATACATACATCTTGTGATTATTCTTTTGGAGACTAAGAAGATCTTTTTTTTATTGGAACTTTTGTTTAGATTCTTATTTTTAATATACTTTTTGATATTAGCTTACACAATATGCAGAAGATGTTTAGATTCTCATACCATCTGGTGGTAAGTTTTTTAGAGATTAAAAAGACGGCATTCTCTGGAAGTTTTGTTCACATTTTAATATGATTTGGGATTTGGGGAGATATTTTTTCCTTTTTTTTTTTTTTGTGAATTGTAGGTTCGCTTAGTGTAAACTATGGGCAAACTGAGAATAAATATCACTGGCTGATAATTTGTAATATATTTTATATTATTATATAACAAAATTATTTAATTATCTACTCCTTTCTCCGCTGCTTTCAACTAAGCTGCTTTTATTTCAGCTGCTTTTTACCATCCTTAACATAAATAAATTGCAGTAAAACATACATTATTCAGTGCTTCTCGACACAAACTTAACAACAAAAGAGAAATCAATCTTTGTTTAGTGCTTTCTGAAGGTTTTGAACTCTTTTGGGTACAACTAAGTACATTGATTTAGATTAGTAAACCCCATTAGTGATTGATTTAACCCAAGTCACTTTAAAATACAATCTCAAGTGTATACAAGCTTCGTTTTGCTCCAATTCCAATGGCAGTTCTCACTTTACGCATTATTTTTGGCATCAAGCAGTCTTTTGAGCTTTGCCACGCTGTGGCGCCTCGGCTGCTTGTTTAGAGCAGCTCCTTTGGCCTTCTAGCACAGCATCCTGCCGTGCTTGTGTGTGTGTCTGTGTGTGTGTGTTTATTCTTGCTGTCATGCCTCATATGCGACGCTGCCTGCCACTTGACTAAAGTATTTTAACCTAAAATTGTAAAAATAGCGCAGCTAGAGAAAATGCCTGCCCCGTGACTTCAACCTCAAGTGGCTTTGCCCCAAAGCAAACTGTGGAACGTTGCAGGCGGCTGGCTTTAAGCTTAGCACTGTTGAAAACTGCAAACATTTGGAGTGTTACTTAAATTTTGCAGCTGCTATGCATTATGCGTTATTTATTTATTCAATTTGCCGCCGACTATTGTACTGACATGCCCCAACAGTGTGTCCATTAGTAACCAGGGTGGCATAAAATATGTTCAGCAATTTGTCAACAGGCCGCATAAAAAAAAAAGTTGCAACCCTCTGTGCGCGCGTCCCTTTCCCTCAATTTTCTTCGTTTGTAATGAAATGTCATTAACATTAAAACAACTTTCAACACTTCGGAATCCGCCATTTGTTGACATTTCTTTCCCTACTCTCTCTCTCTCTCTGTGTGTGTGTGTGTAAAAAATCATCAAAAAAAAAATTCGTGAGATATTCTTTATATACATATGTTTGTTTGTATTATATGCCAATATCAACTTTTTCTCGATTTTGTTTTGTTAATGAAAAAAGTTTTTTGTTGGTCCTGCTTTGAATTGCTCGACATTTCGTTTTCTCGATTTTTTTTTTGGTTTTTTTGTGTGATTTTGTTATCCTGGCGACGCCTTTGACAGTGTGCCATCAACTTTTCATTAATTTATTATATGCTCTGCCACGTTCCGCCCGCCCTGCTGCTGTCCCTGCCCCTGTTCCTGTCCCTGCCCCTGTTCCTGCGAAACATCCGCCGTTTTATCGACCTTGCCCATATTGTTGTGCCTGCCTCTCATCCTTTTGATGTTGCAGCTGCTGCCGCTGCTGTTGCTGCTGCTGTTGCCGGTGATAATCATAGTAATTTTTTGCTCTTGTTGCCGCTTGTCAAAAAGATTCCTCATTTTGTTTTCGATTTCCCTTTTTCTGCTTTCATATTTTTTTGCTGTTGCTGCTGCTGCTGCTTTGTCGCTTGTTCCAATCAATGTTTATTAAAAAGTTTCCTTTGCTCGATGAACTTTGACATTTTGACTAATATTTTTCGTGTCGTTCTCTCGTTCCTCCTTTCCCTCCCTTTTGCAGTTAAGTTTCAAAGTCATTACCTGCGTAAAGGCAGCATACCATTGCATACTTTTGGGCTTGTTAATGTTTTCTTAAATTTCAACATTTTTTCTGATATAATCTCCTGAAGTCCTGAATTTTGTATGTGTATTGTCAATGTTTCTATCAAAATTGTTGATGTTTGCGATATTTATCTTTTATCACATTAACAATGAAGAATTATGCTTTTATGCTTATCACAGCTGCTATAAGGTATTCAGAGTTCAGCTTAGGGTGATTCACCTGATATCCTGTGGATATCCCTTGCCAACTGTGACTCTGTCTATTTTGGTTCTATACAAATTGCATGTTCACATCATTAGCTTTGTCCGAAAATTGTCACGTTCCCTATACGTGTGTCTCTCTGGGTGTGTGGGTTGTGTGTGTGTGTGTGTGTGGTGTGTTTGGGTATTTGTGCGTCAGAGCTGCATAATCCGCACATGGACACGGCACGAGCAATGTGCTGAAAAGGGAAAAATTCCGTGCCATGGCAACCGACGTGGGCAGTCAGACAGTTTGGACTAACCGTAACCTGGCATTCTGGCTGTAACCGCTAAGTGCTTCCCCTTTGTTGCATTCCCCTGTGCTGCTTGTGATGTTTTTGCTAACCAACGGGAAGTTTGCTATTATTGCATTTGGCGTTTAACAACACTGTTGTCGGTGTTGTTAGCATTTCTGCTAGCTACATTTTCTTGAGTGTAACGTGCTGATGACTTTCACATGAAACGTGCTTCGCATAAATCTCCAACTGCTGCTCTACTCTATAGTGAAGTATAGGTGGGTGGGGGTGTGGAGGAGGGCAACAACCTGGCCACGTTATTGCCCTATGTACAATATATATTTTGACCTCCATATAACGCACAGTCTCAAACACACACACACACCATTAGAAAGATCTCACAGTTTGTTATGGCCTCATATTGGGTCGCATTAGATGGTTACTGCTATAGGTTGCTATAAAACTGTTTCAGTATTGTCAACGTATTGCAATAGTAATGGCATATGGGATTTACAGAAGTATCATGAATGCATTTTTATGCCATGCAGGTTTTTACCTGTTGTCACTCGAACAATTTTATGAGAAATGTTATTTACTTGAGCTTGCTAAGATATTTAAGATATGTCAAGCTTTCAACTTCTTCGACTTATTTACACTAAAAAACGAAGCATATTTATAAGGTTTTCCATCATTATCGAATAGTATCTATGTTAAAGCCCATATACTTAATGCTTTTATACATTGGCCTGGGATAAGAACCCGGAACCTTGCTCCTTAGAACTTGTCACGTTTTTATTAAAATTAATTATGAGAAAGTGCCTCTGACAAGTTAAATTTTTCTATAAAGAAGGTTTTTACAACGTATTATAAGCTGAAAAAAAATAAATAAAAATTAAAAAAACATAAAAATTAATAAACAATAAAAATTAAAAAAAAAAAAAAAATAATAATAAAAAAATAAAAAAAAAATTAAAGAAAATATATATTTTTTTATAAGAGTTTAAAAACTAAAAGCTTTTAAATAACGTGTTTTTGGATGCTTCTATCACGTTTTAGGGAAATTAGTTAGTAACTTATTGGCCAGCTCTTATGTAAGTTTTTGCTAAAACTACTTGCGAATTTTAGCAATTTCATAGAAATTCTTCGTCCCCTGACGCCTAACTTGCCACATTCAAACCTTAGTAAAGGAATGACAATCTACTTTTGCATTTTTCACTCCACTGTACTTTATCTATATTCAGCGCTGTTATTTTTAGTATTTTGATCACAACTTGCATTGAAATTTCCCGCTCACGTAGCAAACGCAGCTGAACTACTGCATATTTGATTCTTGTGATTTTGTATTGAAATTCTGTCTGGCAATGCATCAGTTAAGCCACAGTTTTCCCAACAAAATGGCAAACGTCTACTTATATCATAATCAGCAATGCCAGGAGTTAGGGATAGAATACAGAGATGCAGGAGACACAAACACAGAGACAGAGATAGTTGCAAAGTTACTCAGTCACATTTATTGCAGCAGACAGGACTGCTGGGAAGTTCATTGGGATTTGTTGGCATGCACTTTGCTTGCAGCTCCAAGGATGTCAAAGTGGATTTGCGAGCAGCACCCACAGTCTTATGTATATATATATGTATATATCCCTATATCTATATATAAGTATGTACATAGTATATTATTAACTCTCGGCAACGTTTTTGACACATCCATTGATATGCACATTTGTGACTTGTGTGGCAGCATCGAGCACACACATTGACAGTGTTGTAAAATGTATAAAAAAGTGCTTAGCATATTAAAAACATAGCCAAGTGCAGCTGTGACTTTCACGCAAGACGTACGTGCCAGCCAAGAAACACACACAATCACACACACAGACACACCCATTCACACACACATCCATACACATTTTATGTCTCGACGGAGCCTTCCCTCTCTGTTTTATCTCTTTGGCGCTGTGTTTCTTGGTCAGAAAATGGACGAGCGCATTTTCAACATTTGCAACATTTGATTTATTTGCCACACACACACACACACACACACGCATACACACACTGCTGCACTTCTACTAATGCATATGCGCCATTTTGCATACGTTTCTAATAATTCATCTTCATGTTCGTTCCTTTGCTTTGCTTTTTTCTTTGTGCTCCACTTCCCCCACCCCTTTTGGCGCAACTTTTGCTGCCTCAGCTGCCATTACAAATTTCATTTTTTTCGCCTCCCCCTCCTCCTCCTTTTCGCATATCTGTGTTTGTGCAGCTTGCAACTTCTTTTGCTATCGTGGCCTCATGTGCAACTCTTCGTGTTGCATCTATGGCTTTTCGTTTTTTGGCTGCATTTTGGAAAATTGGAAAATAGTTTTTCCGTTTTTTATCGACTGTTTGTGCCTGACGGAAATACGAGTACGCTTAGTCTTTCCCTGTCTCCTGCTCTTTCCACCAAATCTGGCCAAATCGCCCACTTTTACTGGCAATAGGGCTAGACAATGGACAATGTCGCTAGCTTTGCGCTTTGTTAGCTTAATAGCCTTTAAGTATCGACAATGAGCAGGAAAAACAGTAGAGGACATGTATATCAAATTTATTGGATAATAATATTTGCTACTCTTTGTTCTTGCGGCTGCGAGAAACCTTAAAACTAAAAAACGTTAATTAAAAAATGAAGTTTTATAATAATAAAAATGGTTGACAATATTATCTGCGAATGCAAATTGTAAATAAAATAAATAGAAAACAAAACAATGAAAAATAATTATAGAAAATATCATGTTTGAATGCAAAGTGTAATTGAAATATAATGAAAGGAAAAACATTTTAAGAAATATGGTAGAAAATATTATTTAAAAATTCAAAATAATAAATTTGTTTGAATGTTTCTTGCATGCTGTTAGTGCAGAAATGAAATGGATGCCAATTATCATAAAGAATTATCATAAAGAATCCGATAAACGTTTTAATGGAACTCGACTTGATAAAGTAGAAACATGATAATCTAGAGATTAGTGATCTAAAAACATCGATGTTTTGTATGGAAAACATCGGAGAACATCTAGAGATCACTACTAGAGATGGTACTTAACATAACATTGGAGATTATAATTGCATGATAAAAATATATATCCGAAGATTGTTAGTAACTTTCATAATTAGTATAAAACACTTGAAATGTTTAGATTATAATGATTAATAGCTTCTTAGCTTAACTAGAGTTAAAATCTAAATGCAAATAGAATTTTCAGTTACAATTATGTTATTTTTGATTAACATTTAGATTTTTACATATTTCCCCTTCAACATTTAACAGAATTTGTGTTCAATCTATTTATTTTTAAAATATAAAACACTTGTTTTCAGTAAACAAAAGTTCAGCTAAATAATATTTCTGCTCAAATTGCGATTCTCTAAGGTTATTAATTACATTTTTATATGGATTATAGATTAAGATTGCGCTGCAAAGTCTTTAATATACTATTTGTTCATAGAGAACTTCAGACATTGCAATCAAATCCATTATAATTTTAGCTCAAGTATAATACAAGTAATTGTAGGTATAACTATAAAATGTATTTATATATACCTTTTATTGTTATACCTACAATTACTTGTATTTCTTGATTACCTTTTCTATTACAATCCAAAACTCTTCTCAGCAAACACAGACACCGAAAGCATAATTCTTGTTCAAGTTTCGAGTGGGCGTGGCAGTGTATCTCAACTAAAATAATCTTTATTTCCCATATTTCCTCATGCTTAGCCATGTTTTGATATTTTTCTTTTCGCCTTGCATTGAACTCGAATGCAGTAGGAGCAGCAGGAGCAGCATCACTTGGCATCCTTAGCATCCTTGGCGCCGGCAACGGCAGCTGCTCCTTTGGCTGTTTCCGTTGCTGGCGCATCATCTGGCCACATTTCATATTCGACATTCCTGGCAGTTGTTGTCAGCTGCTCGTTTCCTCTGCCTGCCAATGTCCTTTTGCATATGCCAACTTTAGCCGCGGCATGCCCTTAAGTAGTTTTACCCCAATGGCATTTTAGAGCATCGTGGTATTTGCTTTTAACCATCAATATATGGAGTATGCTCTGTGGACAGCCGTAGCTTCAGGCGTGCAGTCACTTTGGCAGCTGTCTGCCAACAAGCTACCCACAAATCCTTTTCAAGCTCAACACCCACACCTCGCACTCCACACTCCACACACCCACACCCACATCCTACAACCCGCAATGCCGTGCATCGAAAAGTATTTACGTTAAATTGAACTCTTGTGTTCGTTCGCATTTGTGACTTCGTCTGGTTGCATTTTCTATATGCCCGAGTGTCGACATTTCAGTTGCTCAGCTATTTTTATTGGAATTCCAAAAGTCAGCGCTTCAGGCTTAAAGTGTCTTAGCCTTTTTGCTGTGGTGCATTTGAGTTGAGGCATTTCGGCAAAATAATTAAAAGCCAAATAATAAAATTATAAATGTGCATTTCCGTAACAACAACAGCAAGAACACAGCATAGCGTAGTAAATTGCTCTTGGCACAGAGTGCCACCCTTAACCCCCTCTCTCTCTGTCTCTCTCACTCTATATTGCTCTATTTCTGACCGCATTCCAGGCCAAATTAAAAGCCAGCTAAAGGCTGCAAGGATATGGCTTAACTCCTTGCTGGCAACTGGCTGTTGTCGCCTGTGTTGCTTTTAATTTGGCAAATGCTTAGAAAATGGAACAAAAATTAAATCAACATAAATGTTGTTGCCTAGAGCTGAGCTTTTAGTTGGCTCACAGAATCGCACAGGACCTCACAGCAGCAGGAGCAGAAGGAGCAGCAGCAGCAGCTGCCCAGACAGAAGTTAATGTTGCGAAAACGACAACGGAGAACCAAGTGGAGCAAAAATGCTAAGCGCAACAAAAAAAAAAAAGAAGAAAAAATTACTTTAAAAGCATAGAATAAAAATAAAACCCAGACTAGACTCTAAAATCTTATAATGATAATGCAATGAAGTGCAGTTACACTTTCAGTTAGACTTGTTTATAGCTAAATATATAAGAGGAATTGACGTTAGCTAAAGTTATATCAGATTTAAGATTTAGCAACGTTGTGTCAGCTTTATGGTATTAAAATATAAATTTAAATAGATTTTGTAGATACTTTTAAGCTACTCTTGTTTACAGCGAATCAATTGCATTCAGCAGAACTAATCGCTGATTGATTTACGCTGAGTTTTGTCTATTTTGACCTCGACTTTGGAATTGGAAGCATTAAATTACTACATATATTAGACAAGAAATTAAGCTAATTAAAAACTTTGCTTCCTTATGAAATGGTTCAGAAAATACAAATCATTCATCAAAAATCAGTTAGCCTATTAAAATGAACTAAGACCAAAAATAAGGGTCTTATTTATAATAATAAGATCTAATAATAATACTTATAACAAGATTGAAATATTGCTCGTAATATGAAATAAATTCTAACAAAAGCAATTAAATTCTAGCCCGCTCCAAAAAGTATGCTATACATTTTTCTGTGGAATTAATTCGGAAGTGGAAATCGAAACAGGCTCAGAAACATTTCAAACCGTTTCTAACTATTCCAACTATTCCAAAATATAGTAAATGAGTAATATTTGAGCGTCTTTCATACCGAATGAAGTTCAGCCAGTCGAATAGAACATTAATCGAAGTTAAATGATTGAAATCGTATTATTAAATAAATTCTAAAGAAGAAGGAAAACTTTAATTCTAACCACCCCAAAAAGTATGCTATATATTTTTCTGTGGAATTAATTCGGAAGTGAATTGCAAAGCAGCTTCATAATCACGTTTCTAACTATTCCAAATTGTCGCTTAATGTGATATACACCAAAAATATATATAAATGAGAAATATTTGAGCATCTTTCATGCCGAATGATGTTCAGCAAGTGGAATCAAACATTTGCGCAATGAAAGTTTGCTTGCTTGACAAAGTTTTTTTTTGACTTGAACTTAAAAGTTAAGCTGCTCAGCCGCATGTTAAAGTCAAACTACTCTCGCTAATAGGGTAAAAAGCTAAAAATCGTGGCAAGCTGGTTGCTTGCTCAAGTGTTGTGGGTTCAGACGTGGGTGTAGGTGTGGCAGGGGGGGCGTATGCTTAATATATGCCGACTAGCTGAAGCGCAGAGCAAAAAAGGCACATAAAGCAGAGCCAGAGCAAGCAGAGCGAGAAGATAAAATATAAAACATAAGTAGATAGATGAGTGGCCCTGTTTAGCCAGAGAGGTGGGTAGGGTAGGGGCACGGGGCTGCGGGTGAAAAAATCCAAAGCCGGAAATGAAAAGTGGCGTGTGTGTGTGTGTGTGTGTGTGAGTGCAGCGTTTTGTGGGCGTGGCTATTTGTAAAAGCGCAGCTGTGGCAACACTTTTCAAGTGCCTGTCAGCATGTGTGTGTGTGTGCGCGTGTATGTGTGTGTGTTTGTGTGTGTGTGTGTGTGTTTGTCTATGTAATGAGGGCAATTTAAGGGCACTTGAAGCAATTCAATTCTCACACACACTCAAAGGCCGTGCATAAAAGTGAACGGTACGTCCGCTCAACTGTTCCTCTGCACCCTCTAACCAAACCCCACCCCCAACCCGTCTGTCTAACTGTCTGTCCCAATGTCTGAGTGGGCGCTGCTGCTGCTGCTGGTGCTGTAGTTTTTAGTGTTATTAATATGCATGCAATGCATATGCTCAACGCCAACGTCGTCGTCGTCGTCGTTGTCCTGCTTCGTGCTGCTCATGCTGCATCATGTGGCAGCCGCCATTTTGCATTTGCCGCCAACGCCATTGCAGTACCGCCCACCTCTTGCTACACTCCCTGCTGCCCTTGTCATGCTCTATGGCAAGGCAGCAGCAGCTGCATCGAGTGCTGCTAGTAATATTAAGTGGCGACTTTAGGCTCCTTCATCTGCTCCTTGCACTCCGCCACGTGCCGCATCTGTTCGTCCTGCAGCAGCAGTCCGTCGGGTTATTAACCCATAACTGGAATACATGTGCTTAATTTTTTATTGCGCTTCTAACTGCACACGAGGCTGAGGCACGGATATGCAACTGAGTGGCAAAATAATGAAACAGAAACAGAACTCCAAATATATATACAAAAAAATTAAGTAAAAATATATATATACCAAGCTGAATTGCCAGGATTAGACGCATTAATGGATTATTTGCTGTGTGTGTTGGTTTGTTTTGGTTTCCCGTGCTTGCAGCTGCTCGCGTTTATTAGCCAGCTTTTTTGTATTCTTTCTACCTTGTTGTTGCTGTTGCTGCTGCTGTGTTTTTGGCTTTATACGGCTTGGCTTAAATTATGCACATGAGCCGGCAGTTGGAGGCAACAATAATAACACTGCCAACAACTTTTTGCAGTTGATTATGCGAATGCGAGTAATTAAAGTTGCTGCCGTACTTAGTTTAAATTAGTGCAAATAACTGCAAATTGCCTGCCACATGATATTGTTATTTAAACAAGAGAGAAGACCATTTAGCGAGTGTGTAATTTAAGCTTGCATTTTTGAATCATTTTAGCACTCAAATTGTTATTATAAAAACTCCTTTACTCTAACCCCAACACAGTGGAAATCTGGGCTGTTACAGAAACAATTGAATCACTTTAAGTTGGTTTCAAATTACCAGTAAATTGCTAGCTAGAATTGTTAATTACAGCATTAAATATACTGGATATACTCGTTAAAGGAATCAAAAATAATAGCTGAAATCTATATTGATTTGTTGTACATTCATTTAATTTGTAAAGAATGTTTAAATAAACATATTTCTACTTTCATATCCTTGCAGAGGGTATGAGAATATTGTCACGAAATTTGGCTTACATTTAAGGAGACGTTTCCGAGCCTATAAAGTATATGGATTCTTAATCAGCATCATTAGTCAAGTCGAAATAGTGATGTCCGTCAGTCCGTCTGTTTCTATGCAAACTAGTCTCTCAGTGTTAGAGCTATTGTAATGAAACTGAGCACAGATCCTTCTTTTAGTTGCAGGCAGAACATATGTCGAAACCGGCCGTATCGAACCACTATAAGATATAGCTGCCATAGGAATGATCGAACGACAACTATGTTTTTGTATGAAAAACTTTTTTGTTTATAAAGATATCTTTATCAAACTCACCCAAATTGAGTCCCTGTATAGTTTATACAATCTGACAAATTTTGGTCAAAGTCGAAACACTATAACATATAGCTGCCATAGGAATGATTGGTCGAAAATTAGGTTTTTGTATGAAAAACTTTTTTGTTTATAAAGATATCATTACCAAACTCACCCAAACCGAGTTTTTAGATAGTTTATACAATTTGACAAATTTTAGTCAAAATCGGAACACTATAACATATAGCTGCCATAGGAATGATCGGTCGACAACTATGTTTTTATATGAACAACTTTTTTGTTTATGTAGATATCTTCACAAAACTCACCCAAACCTAGTCTTTATACAATTAATACAATCTGAGCTAAATATAGTCAAAATCAAACCACTATATTATATAGCTGCCATAGGAATAATCGGGCGATAAATTATTTTTTATAAGAAAAACCTTGTTTATTAAAATATTACATCCAAACTCGACAGTTAAGAGTTTTATTATACTTCAAATAGTTTCCTAAACTCTTATCAAAATCAGATCACATATTAAATATCTCCCATAGGAACAATCGGACGAAAATTGATTATTTTTGTATTGTAAACATTGCTGGAAGGGTATAAGCTTCGACAGGCCAAATATAGCCGTTCTTTCTTGTTTATAGATTTGAAAGTAAAGTAAAGCACAAATCTGATATAATTTATATTGTTTGTATATTTAAGCTTTTGTATTATTCAGTTTAGATTGTTATTTAGTTCAGGTTCGTCAACATTTCAGCTATAAATCAGTTTTGAAATAACAACACCTTCAGCTTGTGTTTAATTCTATATTCAAGCAGATATTTATGATTTATGGTTGATATTCGCTTTAATATAAATGTTTTTTCTAGCATACTTTCTGGTCTGTGCCTGCTGAATTTTGTAAAATGCTAAAAGTATGTGATGAATAAGTTAAAAGTTGTTTGCCAGTAAACACGAAATATTTCTGCCGTTGAACTTAAGCAGTCGTCTTGAAAATTACTCATTTCTCTTACAAATTACCTCATACTTCAATTTATGAATTATACACCCATCATATTCTGAATTTCTTTTGCCTCCATCCAGAATTCATGCTCCGTAGAGCAAATATCAACCGAAAATGTAATGAATTCTTGTTAGGCGCTACCCGAAAGAGCGCAACAAAGGCTGAATAAAAAACAGTCCTTGCCATTTCCGGTTCATGAAATGCCCCTAAAAGGCAAAGAAGAATGCTCACAAAACAAAAAAACGACAAAAAAAACAAAAAATGGGCGACAAAGAAACCTTTTTTGCCATGGAGAAAGTAAAATGAAAGCGCGTCGTTTATAACACGGCAAGCAAATACAATTAAAAATTATGCTACCAGCAGCAGTCTGCTCTCTCTGTGTGTGTGTGTGTGTGTCTGTGTGTGGTTGCCTTGTGTCAAAGTGTGTGTGTGTGTCAATTACTGTCAAAAACTAAAATTGCGAGGGTTTCTCAAAGTAATTTACACTAAATTACATACGCACAACTGAGGCATCCACAAAGCTCAGGGCTTTGTTTATGTGCGTGTGTGTTTGTGTTGCCACAAAAGGCAACGGAAACAAAATAATGAAGCGCGCTTTTGTGCGCACACGGCAAAGCCTGACAATCCTGTCATGCACCTCACTGCCCTTCTGCCGCTGCCGCTGCTGCTGCGACATGTTGTCATCTTTGCCACTCGACTTTGCACCGCTTTTTATTTGGCGTTGCTTCCATTATTTCTGCTTCTTTTTACCTGCAACCCTTTAACCTTTAAGGGGAGCGAGCAGCACGTTCTGTAAATTTACTTAACATTCAACTTAAAAATATGAAAAAAAGAGAAAAAAATGAGAAAGTAGAAACTTTCTTATGATGCGTGCCGCGGCTGTGCCTGCCTCGAGCTGGGTCGTGTGTGCGCGTAAACAGCAAATATCTTTTTAGTTGTTAATGTAATGCAAATTTGTGTTACAATTAATGCATAAACACAACAGAAACAGACGAAACAGATAGGAAATTTATCTATATCAAATTAAAATTTAAAAAAATATATATATATTTGAAGTTCTACTTAAAACTATTAGAAAATATAACATTATGGAACAGTACAAGATAATATCCATAAAGTTATCTCTATTAAACTAAAATTTAAATGATCTATATTCAAATTGATACTTGCAACTATTAAAAACAAAACATAGAGTAATATGGAACAGAACAAGAATATATCCCTACCTATTTCTGTTTACTACTGTAGCCTTATACAATTTAAAGATCTACTATTCATCGCCCTTCTCTGCGAATCTCAAAAATTAAAGGGAGTCTAAGAAGATTGCCTATTATAAAGGTCTGCAGTTGATCGCCCTTCTCTGCAATTCTCAAGAATTAAAGGGAGTCCAATGCAATTTTCCCTTTGGAGGTCAGCTGTTCATCGCTCTTCTCTGCGATTCTCAAGAATTAAAGGGAGTCCTATGCAATTTTTCCTTTGGAGGTCAGCTGTTCATCGCCCTTCTCTGCGATTCTCAAGAATTAATAGTAATCTAATGCAATTGCTTATGTTAAAGCTCTACAGTTGATCGCCCTTCTCTGCGATTCTCACGAATTCAAGGAAGCCCTAGATAATTGCCTGTTTTAGAAGTCTACAGTTGATCGCCCTTCTATGCGATTCTCACGATTTTAAGGGAGTCCAAGACAATTGCCTATTTTTGAGGTCTACTTTTGATCTTTCTTCTCCGCCTAAGGTCCGAGAATTATATTTCTGTATGAAAACTATTATGTTTATTCAAGAATCCAAACCAAACTCACTAATTCAAAGATTCTGTACAGTTTTGAGGCATCAAGTATACACTTTTTTGTGACATTAATTTGAAAGTGGAATTCAAAATATGCTTAAATAAATGGTACTTTATACTTTTTACTTCATATTTATTTAGTTATTTAAAGCAATATACATTTATAAAACTTTATCTTACTTGTCAAATATAGCGCTTTCTGCTAGCGCCTATTTTATATGCTAGAGGATAAAATAGAATAGAGATGATGATAATAACAAACAAGCTTTTTAATAGGTTTTACATATTATCATAAATATATTTTAGTACATTCAAGGAAATTAAACAATAGTTTATTATAAGACACCTAATATATATATATATACGATTACGATCTCCAGTACAATCCAAATAACAATAGCTTGAATCAAATACTGAAAAAAGAATAATTATAAAAAATGCAAGAAAAATGCCAGGGTTGTTTATTTGACAAGACATTTCGTTTTGTTGTTTATTCAAGACACTAATTAATTTAATCAGCCGCTGTTTGTTGCTCTTTTGAATGGCAAACTGAAGTCCACTTTGGTTTTAGAGAAATCGCACAAATTATGCATTGACCTTTTGACCCACGTTTAATGGCATTACAAGTCAGTCGTGAACCGTAACCCAAAAGCAGGCGGAGTCAAAGGTTGGAGAAATGGGCAGAGGGTGAAAGATTTTCGCCGCTCATTTGTCAAAAGCTGCTTACTTATTTTTATTTTTACTTTTTTTTCCGGAGAACTCAAGAACCGCAATGGCCTTTTCGGCATTTCTGTTTTTTTATTTTATTTATTTTTAGCTCGTTGACAAGTGTTTTGTTTTATTTCATTTTGTTGCTTCTTTTTGTGCAGGTTTAAAAGCCGATTGTGGCGGCGGCTTTTTGCCTTTTTAAATAAACGTTAATTTTTAATGAAAATGCTCTTTTAATATTGAACGTCCGGCGATTTTTCATTTTTATGTTCATTTTGGTTGAGAAGCAAACCCGATTTTAATATGACACAATTTTTGTTATGTTTTTTTATATTTATTGGTATTTCTTTGGTTTTTTTTTACTGCTTTGTGGCCCATCAAACGCAGCTGCTGTCAGTTCTCGTATTGTGACAGCAGGATTTCCTTTTTCCTGGTTTTGTCGCTAAGCAATTCATAAAAATGCTGAATTATTAAATCAGTTTAAAATTCCCATATTTTCAGCGTCTGTTTTTATCGTTTTGCCATTTGAATTACTGATTTGCGCTGCACTGCAAATAATTTCCTTTCGTGGAAACAATTTTCAACTGAATTTTGACTCGTTCGTTTTGTCATTTACCCGCAAAAGTCGCATTTGTTGCAGGTGAGCGCTTGTGCTGAGTTTTTGGCAGACTTTCTTATTAATATTCTGAGAAATTCTGGTAAATTTATTGTGATTGATTTCTCAATGGATGTCTGTGATTGAAAACTCTTGAATAACTCTCTTTGAAGATGGCACCAGCATGATGTGCAGGTTCTAGGAAGTTGGGAGTATGATTTATGCCTTTCAATTTGCAGCCTTTTTAAAGGTAATCAATAGGTTTATTTTAAATAAAGATAGGGACGAATTGGTAATCAGGCTGTTTCTGAAGAGTTTCTTACAAATTTATATAAAGCACTTCATATTGGGTTAAAGAAGCCTCCGAATTTGTTGGAATCGGGAAAGGAACGTTTTTTTTCTTCTCATTTGTATCTAAATATCTCCAAGTTAACCTCTTGTTACGGATCTTACATTTGTAAGTTAGCCTTTTGTTGTAGAGATAAAATATTTATATAGAAATAAAGGAGCAAAGAAAAGCTTTCCCTTTCCGATTCCTCCACATCCCGGGGTTTCTAATAGCATTCCGTAGTTAACTTTTGTTCTTCTGATTCCGACATTTCCGGGGGTTTCATAAACAATTCCGAAGTTTTGTTGTGGAATTTAGAGATATTTGGATACAAATGAGGAAAAAAACCTTCCTTTCCCGATTCCGAGATATGCGGGGGTTTCTTATACCGTTCCGAGGTTAACTTTTGTTGTGGATCTTAAAGATATTTGGATACAAATGAGGAAATTAAACCTTCCTTTCCCAATTCCGACATATTCGGGGGTTTCTTAAACAATTCCGAAGTTTAGCTATAGAGCTCGAAGATATTTAGAAATGAAAGAGGATAAAAGCCTTCCTTTTCCGATTCCGATACATTCGGGGGCTTCTTATACCATTCCGAGGTTAACTTTTGTTGTGGAACTTGAAGATACAAATTTAGGATACAAATTAGGAAATAAAACCTTCCTATCCCGATTCCGATATATTCGGGGGTTTCTTATACCATTCCGAGGTTAACTTTTGTTGTGGAACTTAAAGATATTTGGATACAAATGAGGAAATAAAACCTTCCTTTCCCGATTTCGACATATTCGGGGATTTCTTAAACAATTCCGGAGTTAATTTTTGTTGTGTAACTTAGATAACCTCAAAATAACCTCAAAAACAAGACAACATGTTTGCCATAGTTGCTTGTATGTGCATCCCGCTCTAACCAATTGCATTTGCCTTTGGTATGCTGCCTTCAAACTGACTTGTTTGCTTTTCAACCAACTTGCCATAGAGGTTTTATCGATAGCCAACTGTAAAAGCTGGTTCAAGCTTGGCTAACCTTTTGATTTGCATTGTGGAATGTACAAATTATTGAGTTTGAAGCATTTGATTTTCCATTTCCGCCACACACCTGTGCAAACAATCAGTTCTTCAGGGCATGTCAAAAATAATTGCACAGCTGCAGTGTCTCATGGCCTGCTCTCTCTCTCTCTGTCTAACCTGCTCAGTCTCTCTCACTTTGTCTAACTTACGCTGGGTGCCATTAGCCAGATTTGCAGAGGTAACCAGAGTCTGGCCAGCCATGCATTATCCTGGTCTGCTATTCAAATATTGTTAGCTTAACCGAGTTGTCAATTCCGAGCCAATGCATTTGCCACGTGCAACACGAAAAACAAACAGCAGCAGCAGTGCCAGCCCAGCCACGCCCCCCATTTGACGCCCACCTTGTGTATTTGTGTGTAATTTGAGTTTTTTTTTCTCTCTGTCATTCTTTTTTCCTTTTTTTTATGTTACTGTACTTTTGTGCTTTGACAATGTTTATACAGGAGAACAGGTTTCCAGCTGGTTACGGTAAGGTTCAGTCTGATTCTGTTTGTTATGTGGCCAGCCAGCTGACGCCTGGGCACAAAAAGCAAACCGAAGGCAAACTAGAAATTTTAGAACCCAAAAGCAGAGCGCACACACACACAAAACAAACAGTATTTCAATTGAATAATTTCAACAGAGCAGGGAGTTAAGAGCTCTGCACAAAAGCTAACAATCAGGGACATCTTCATCATCATTCTCATCCTCATTCTCATCCTCATCATGCTTGAAGCCAAAAGAAGGAGCATAAAGTGCAAGAAGTGCATATAAAGTTTACTACTCTTTGTAATACACACATGTCATTTGGCGATAAGAAAGAGGGCAACATCAGTGTACAGTACTATTATCAAGGATATATGCAGGATAACGGATGCTGGACCTAAGCCAGTAAACGTCTGCTAACGATAATTGTACAATAATATTAAAACCTGATGAGTTTGTCGCTGCCAAATGGTTGATTATGATGCGGGTCCTGTGTATGGAAGGAACACCTTTCGATATCATTCGAAACACTCGTCCTGGTCATTTCGAGCTCGCTGTTTATCCTGGCGTTCTCTCTCGCCCATTGTGTGGTGGTGTGCAGGAAACATTTGCTCGTGTCATGTCATCCATACTTTTCTCTATTTTCTATTTTTCTATTTTTCTATTTTCCATTATCTAGTTTCGTTTTATTCCTTATTTCTCTGGTGCCTTTGTGACTCTTTTATCAACACTTCCGTCATTTGGTGCGAATGGTGCTGCAGTCCAGCGACTTGGTTTGTTGATTTTTCATGTGCCAGTTGGCACTGTGTTTGGAGTAGCCACCCACTGAACCACCCAGGAAAACTCTATGTTGGGGGTGGGAGGTTGGTGTGCTTCATTCGCAGCTTCACTTGTTTGGCATTATCAATTGTATTTTCGAACAGCTAATGGAATTGAATTTGAAATTGTATTTGGTTTTCAGCTTCAAAGCATTCCAAATATTTATATTCAATGATTTTGGGAAGTTTCTCTCTTTTAGCCCGGTTTCAGTTTTGTTGATTGTGATCGAAATATAAATGAAACTTTTTCATCAAATTTAGCATAGTACAGCATCGCACAGCACAGAGAAATGAATTGTTCATATCTTGTTGTCCAGATCTTATACAAAATCCTTTAGAAATGTTTTTCCTTAAACAAACCTTTGTCAAAACTCAACTATGGCAAATAAACACTCCAAATCTGACACTGATTAATGTTGACAATAAAATACTAAGCTCTTACATAGAAAACACTGCAAAATGAGTTTCTGTTGGAATAATAATAAAATGAATATACCAAATCAATTTAGAGTACAAAACTTGATTAAAAAGACTTTTGGTATGGAAATTGTTTAGATTTTTATAAAGTTATGGGAGTTGGCAATCTAGGTAGCTTCTATGGAGCTTGAAACCTTCAAGTCGAAATTTTTGGATGAGTTTTGACCGCAAAATGAATTCTCAGAAAACGTTTTAAAATAAATTTATCGATTAAAAGTGAAATCTCAAGATTGAATTTTTATGTTTTTTTTATTTATTCTTTTTTATTTATTCGTTTTTTTATTTATTCTTTTTTTATTTATTCTTTTTTTTATTTATTCTTTGTTTTATTTATTCTTTTCATTTTATTTATTCTTTGTTTTATGTTTTTTTATTTTTTTTTATTTTTTTTATATTTTTTTTTATTTATTCCTTGTTTTATGTCTTTTTATTATTTTTATTTTTTTATTTTTTTATTTATTCTTTGTTTTATGTTTTTTTATTTTTTTTTGATTTTATTTTTTATTTTTTTTTTTATTATTTTTTTATTTTTTTTTATTTTTTGTTTATTTTTTTTTTATTTTTTTTATATTTTTTTTTTATTTTTTTTATTTATTCTGTTTTTGATATTTTTTTGTTTATTCTGTTTTTTATATTTTTTTGTTTATTCTGTTTTTTATGTTTTTTTGTTTATTCTGTTTTTTATATTTTTTTATTTATTCTGTTTTTTACATTTTTTTTTTTTTTTTTTTTTTGTGGTAATTGAATAAATCTGAAAAGCTAAGTAAATGTAGGTTAAAAAACATCAACAAAAACTCATGCCATATAGAAATCGGTTAAGTTTTGACAAAGTTATGCTTACAAGCGAAATTTCAAGATTCCATTTTTATCAAAATTTTAATTTAGTTTTTTTTAAGAATTTTTTTTTTGTAAATTAATAAAACTGAAATGCCAAGTAAATTTAGAGCCGAAAACATGAAACATTGTAACCTGACATGAAAGCATAGCAATAAAATGATTTTTTCTGGTTTTTTGTATACTTATTAAACTTATATATATAAAAAAAAGTGTTAAAACTAAGTTTCACTGCATTCTCTTAAACATATTTGCAAATTTGTAGTATCACATTGAATGTACAAGATTATCATCAAAGTTCTCTCATGTCCATTGTCAAAACCCAAGGAAAAATCTATATAATAAGCTGTCAAGCAAATTGAAAAGCTCCATAGAGATTTTTATGTTATTTGCCATCAAATGAATCCCTTGCTTTCAACTTGAATGAATGCAGAGAAATGCATGAGCATATTGCTGATCTATTAATTTTGTCAACGGAAAAAGTTATGTCATTTATTCAATAATTCAATGCGTGGCATTTTCTCATTATGGCAAAGCAGATGAAGCCAGCATTCAGTAAATTGGAAATTGCATTGGGACGCAGCTGCGTTGCACTCGTTAAAATTCCATGTATTAAGTGGGAAACTGGAAAACTGGTAAACTGGTAAACTGGCGGCAGCAAATTGACAATTGAGGATAATAAAATTTACGCTTGTCAGGCGAAATGCACTTAAAGGGCGAAAACTTTTTATGGCCGCTTGATGAGCATGATAATGTCCTTGTCGCCTGTCGCTGCTCGTTGCAAGTTGCACGTTGAACATGTCCTGCATTTAGTTGGGGAATGTGTTTGTGGTCAAGTCTATTAAAAATGCAATGCCAACGCAAAGTTTGCGCCAGCCTGTTGCTGCAGTGCATACTAAAAACGTAGCATACTTTTGAGCGTTCAAAAACTTTTGTGCAAAGAATCAATTAAAAAGGTTTCGCCTCTAATTTGTAGTTGAAGGCGTTTTGCATAAATTGCATAGCCAAAGTTTGTCTTGAAAATCATCGCTTGCAATGCTGACAAACTTTCTAACAAGCTTACACACACACACCAACACACACACACTTACATACGCTAAGGCCACACGTGCAGACAGTTAGAAGGATACGCCCACAATTCATGCTTGACTCTCTGTGTGTGTGTGTGTGTGTGTGCTCGTAAAATCCGCAAGACACTGGGCGCCAGTCAAGTCGTAAAAATGTGCGCCTTTTCAAATGCGTCGTCAACTGTATTCGCATTTTGTATCTGTATCTGTATCTCTATCTGTATCTGTGTTTGTATCTGTATCTGTATGTGTATATCCTTAGCTGGGCATCTTTGTGGCTGCTGTTATACTTCGATTGGCATTTCCACATGAACAGCAGCCAACACCAAGCTTCTAACTGCTGCCTTTGTTGAGTTATACAGCAATTGGCAATTGCTATCCATTTGCCTGGCGCATTGCTACATAAACTCTTATATATGATACACACATACACACACACATATACACACATAAATACACTTTCCATACGTTCCCTGAAAAACCAGATGAGCTCAGGCCATGAAAGTTTAATGAGTCCAAGAGCTGTATTTCTCTCTTCCTTATTTTTATTTTTAGCGAAAGACTCTTGGACACTTTGTGGTCTCACACATGCATAATGTTATCAGCGTGTATCTCTCTCTCTCTGAATGTGTGTGTGTGTGTGTGTGTATCTGTGTGTTTGTATTTCCTTCTGCGCTTAATGTCATCGCTTATGACACAAATTTGTTGCTGATTCAGTTGCTTTTTTATGCATAATGTCTCCTCCTATGCGCGAGTTTCGCCGCCCTTAAAGTCCTTGAATACGAAATGATGTTAACAGATGGCAGCTTAAATATTAAAGTAACTCTGACAGATTCGACATTTTATATGTGGTAACATTTTTAAGAACATTATTAATGCATAACTTTTCCCTCCTTCTTTCTTTTCAGGTAAGTTTTTCCGATGATGCGTTAGAGCAGTTCTTAAACGGGGTAAGCTAACAATTTAATGACTAACTAAATTAATCAAATCATGTTAAAGTTTTAAGCTGTAAAGCTGTGTCGCGCAGCCTGTGAAACGTTTCGGTTTCTCCCACAAAGTGGAATTGAAAAATTTGAGAAATCTATGGGAGAAAGGATGAAATAGTGTTGTATGATGATATGGCAATGTTTTCTTCTTGGGAAGAAAAACTGGTAGAGTTAAAAGAAAGAGAGAGAGCCAGTGTATGAAATAGAAAGAGAGAGAGAGTGCAGGAAAAAGGGAACAAGTAAGAAAACTCCTCCCTAAGGACTGAAGTGCTTGGATTGAACTACAATTTTTGATTAGAAGGACAATCAATAAAGCTTCTAATTTTAATTGAGTTTTGTAGAACGATACTTTAAGTTGTATAAGGAAATATAAGGAATGAGTAAGAAAGCTCCTTTCTAAGGACTTAAGAGTTTTGATTGCTATGATTTACAATTTCTATTTAGAAAGACAATCAATATCAATCAACATCTAATTTTATTGAGTTTTGTAGAACGATACTTTAAGTTGTATAAGGAAATATTCCTTTGAGTTGTACCTATAATCCTGTTTAATCTTTAATAGTTGTCTACCGAAACTTACAAATCAATAACCATAAAATGAAATCTCCATAGAGCACCGAAACCCATCGACTGTCATTCAAGCGTTCTATTAGCATATAAATATTACAAGAATGCCTCAACCAAAAACAGTCCTGTCGAATGCAATGTTTAAAGCATAAAACTTACATTCAGCTGGTTTTGAACAGGGAGGGAGGGACGAAATGTGGAAAAGGTTTCATGCAGGCAAAGCCTCTTGATATCCATGTCCAGGTCCATTATCCATAAAACCGAATGCCAACCGCACATTTGTCAAAGCTAATTGCCAGGCACCCTTGGAGCTGACACGCAGCCTACACCTACAACAGCAACAACAACAACAACAACAACAACAGCAACAGCAACATGAATGAGAGCAGGCTGTGCCACACAGCAGGACACTTAGGACACGCACTCAGAGGCAGACTCTCTTGAAAAGGCACGCTTGAATTTTTAAATGGGGCCCTAAGCCAATTGGGGGAAAGTATTTTGAGAGCACAGATTTCAGAATTCGGATTACAATTGTGCTTATAGCTAGCAAAAATCGATGTTTTTGTGGCCCTTCAGGTCCTGTGTGCCTGCCCTGTCTATTCTGTCTGGTCTATCTGTGCCTGTCTGGCTTGCCTGCATGTAATTTCATGCATTTTTAATGCAAGCCATGAAAATATATCAAGAAAACTTTTGCGCCGACGACGACATTAATCATGTTTAAAGTTTCGCCTGCGTAGCAGCCACAACAACTCTAGAGTTGTAACAAATTGTTCAGAGCTAGTTCAAATGAACTTGGAATAAAGTAGAAGTCTTCGCGGGCGGAAAACTGTTGTATGAAACTTGAAAAATCTACGGAATATGAAACTTGAAAAGTCTACGGAGTCTGCGGAACGAAAATAGCTTTGCGGTTGAATGTTTTAGAGATGGTTTTAGTTAAAATTCGGTTTCTAAGTTATTCAGAGCCTATACCAGAAATCATAGGGCATGGGAGGCAATATAATGTTAGGTTAGATAGAGAAATTCGAGCTTGAACTACTATATTAGTTCATTCAGCACAAATATAACTACTGAACTTGTTCTTCAATGAACACAAAGAACGAGAAAGGAACCAAATAAACGAGCTTGCTATATTAGTTCATTCAGCACAAATGGAACTACTGAACTTAGTCCTTTAATTGAACTGCAGTGTTGCAACTCTGCAACATATACACACACACACACATTTGCATACCGAATAGTCCCAAAATCCATTTATTAGAGGCAACTAGTGCGCTGCAAGTGTTTCCTGCCCAGGCAGCCCGAAGGCAAATACAACACACATACTCACACACACTTACACACACACACTCGCAATGTGTGTTGTGGGCTGCCTAATAGTTTTCCTTTGGCTTGTGTGCATGTGTTAAATCCTTTTGGTCTAGTGGATTTTGCCTTTGCTTGTTGATATTTTTCATTGGCCACTTGGAGCGTTGCCTGTATGTGGCCTGAAGGCTTTTGTTTTTGGCCAACAACGGCAACAACGTTGATGTTGATGATGACATTGCTTGGCCAGGCATTTTACTAGCTGCTTGCTGCTGCTGCTGCTGCTGCTGCTTCTTGCTGCTTGCTGGTGTGGATGCCACATGGCTGAGCATGATTGAGCGTGCCATGCATGCCACAGTTTCAGCTACTGCTACCAGCTACGTCTGTGCCTCTGCCTCTGTCTCTGTCTCTGCTCTTTGCTGTCAGCGTTTAACAATGTCACCATTTTTGGAAATTTGCGGCCTCTGCCGTTGTGGCCTGCCCCTTTACTCTTCGCTCCTGTCTGCTGCCTGCTGGCTCTTGGCTACATGGTTAAGCAAAACCACTAAACATGAAAATTAGAAAAGGTGAAATTGCACGAAATGAGCTTATGTGCGTAGCGAAACATATTTACATGACCTTTATGTATAAACATGTGTACATACGAGCACGCCTGCCTGCCGCCAGGACCTGTTCCCCATTTGTAGCATACAGTCTACAGCCTACAGCCAGTGCCCAGTGCCTTGTGTTTATGTGGGGGTTGAAACTGCCAACATTTGAATTTACCATAAACATCTACTTTCAACTTTGTACGCACAGCAAATAACTATTTGCCTGTGTACCTTTACTCTCGCATCTAATCACATGAATATTTGAGACCTTAAATATTGATTTTTGTATTAGAATATAATTTTGAAGCTACTCCCTTATGATTTAAGATTGTACAGTTGTTCAGAATGGTTCTGTACTTGATTGTTAGTTGTATTACTTTATAATCTGACTTATAAACACTTTGCGAGCTTATTTGTGCGAGTAAATTATCATATTTATTACTCTTCTTTATCCTGCTAGTTAAAGTAATGTTTATTTTAATGCATTCAGTGAGAGATTTTCTATTTTCTATATTTATATAATGTTAATTTGCAGTTAAAACTATGAATTACCAATAATTCTTAGCCATGGCTGCCAGGACCTTCAGCTAGTGTTACATTTTTTACATATTATACTATTTTTTTCATACTATGTGTTAGCATTTGAGTTAACATTAGTATTAATATTATTATATTTAGTGTAGTTTGAATAATTTTACTAAAATATAACGTATTTTGATTTCTTGCGCTGCCAAATATTTATTTTCAATTATTCTAATAGAAACTTTTTCATTTTATTTATTTCTGTCTTTCTGCACACGCCAATTTTCAAGTGTCGATAGATTCATGATCGATATCTTGTGTTATCGAAAAGTACAACTCTGATAGTTAATACATAACCTAGAACATCAAAACTGGTAGTCATATAAACATAGTCAACAATAAGTATCTTAAGAATAACTGTCCGAAACTATTAAATTCAGTTACAATTCTAATAATACTTAATTCTGGACTGTATATTACAGTTTTTTTTTTCATTATATTCACTGTAATATAATATATTTCTGTTTGAATATATTTATATATTTTCAATTGTCTGTTTAGTTTTAATAAATATTATCGACATGTTTTAAAAAAGTTCTTGATATAACAATTTATGCTCATGCAATAGATTCTTTTCTACAAGGTTTAAGCTAAATTCCTTATAATATACATATACAAGCTTGAGACCCCCATTTTCCGCCCATGGGGGTGGATTTTCCAAAATCGGTGAAATATGTGTCAAATTAATTTTTGTGTTGATCTCTGAAAATGAGTTTGGAGCCGATTGAATGGTAAACAAAAAAGTTTCATACAACAGTTTTCCGCGATTTTCCACGCTTGCGTGGAATTTTCCAAAATCCCGTCTTTGTGTGCACTTTCATCATAGATGGAACCTACTGTGAAAATTTCAGCATGCTAGCTCTTATGGTTTGGGCTGTGCGATGATTGCCAATCAGTCAGCATGAACTCCTTTATATATATAGATATATATTGTGTTTATTATGTTCTTTATTCTTATGCAACAGATTCTTTTTGAGAACGTTTCAGTTGCAATAACTTATTTCTAGCATTTTTCTTTTATACAGTTTAGTAACTTTGCGGGTTATTTTTAAAACGCTTTTCATTTATCATCATTTACATTTGATTACCAAACAGAAGACGTTTCAGTGGGGTCAAAGAGCAAGCGTTTTATATATATTTTTGAAATTTCTATTTGCTTGAATGGTTTATAAATACTTGGATTATTTGATCATTTATCACACGAGCTTTAAAAAGTTATACTACAGCCACACATAAGAAGAAGATGGAAGGAAGGAAAAAGTTTGCTCAACTTGCAATTTGGAACCCCTGACAACTAAGCCACTGGCTTACGCTTAAGCGCAGTGGTGGCAGGGGGGGGGGCAAAAAATTCAGCCTGCTCCGGACGTAATAACAGCGTGTGTAAGACTGTGTGTGTGTATGGGTGTGTGTAAGTGTGCTAACCTTGATGCTAGTAGGTAGGCTCATAAAACGCAACGCTCGAAGCTCTTCGCCGTAGGCGCTGCCATCGGCCCATGTGGATTAGAACGCTGACTTTGTGGCAGAAAGGAGGACAGTTTCGAGCGGTGTTTTTAAGGGGGAACGTGATGGTGTGGCGGAGCGGAGCGTCAGCAATTTTTGCCAAATGCTTTGAGGCCACCCTTGGTGGCAACACTCGCTCTCTCTTTCGCTCTCTCTCACTGTCTGTGTGTGTGTTATATGAGGGCTCTTTGGTGTTGCTTTTGGTTGAGAATTTGCGACAAGACGGCAGCTTTTTGGAGCTTACTGATTTACATGAGAGCTGCCCGCATGTGGCAGGAACAGCGGCGGCAGCTGCTGACCTAACTGGCCATAAACATGGCCAAAAAGTGCTACGGCAAGTATCTGCAAAGTGCATAAAATGTATCTCTCTACGAGTGTATCTGCAGCGTTAAAACTTTAGAAATCATAGCGCATAGCAAAAGTACTCGAAAAAAAGAACATGCAACACACACACAAAAGTGCCAACGGACAAGTCCAGATACAGATATATAGAATCTTGGCTAGAAGAGCTTTCGCCACGCTTCGCCAGTGACGCTGCAAGCAGCCCCCTGCCGCCGCCACCGCCCCTCGCCGCACCAAACCCGCCTTAACACGCTGTGACGCTGCCACTTGTCAAGCAGCATTCCAATTGTTGTTGTTGCTGTTGTTGAAGTCACAGTCGCAGTCGCAGTCAGGTTTGGATAGAAGATACAAATGTATCTCTGAGGCGGCGCTGTGTGCAAAGAGAGTGGCAAGTGAGGGGGAAATTGTAAGTGGGGAGGCGAGGCGGGCGGGCACTCGAAACTATTCGCTCTGGCCATTTCGAAGCGCCTTTACGGTACTTTTGTTAGCTGCCAGCTTGGGGAAACGGCCTTCGCTGGCATTTGGCTAAAAAGTTGTTTGCCTTTGCAACCGAGCAGCCCTACCCGCTGCCCCTCCTGCCACTGCCCCTGTCCCTGTCCCGCACTGACTTTTCCGAGTTTTCTTTGTTGTGCTTTATTTATTTTATCTACTCGTTAGCTACATTTTCGTTACATTTTGTATTTGGGGCTGCTTTTGGTCCGGTTTCTGTTTCGCTGCCTTTGTCCTTTGTTTTGGTTTCTTTTTCGTTTTTTTTTTTTGGGAATTAGTTTTTACTTCAGCAAGTTTGTTTCAACTTGGCTTTTCCTGCTGTTTTTCTTGTTGTTGTTGCCGTCTTCGTTTACACGCGCATTAATTTTTGCCTTGATTTTGCTTTTTCGTATGAAAATGAAGCCCAGAGACTTTGAAAGTTTGCGGCTTTGTGCTCTTATCTGAAACATACGAAAGTATTGTCTTTTTTTTTGTTTTTGCTGCTTGTTTGCAGCTACTTTGACTGCTGTTGACATGTGCGACCTTTGCGTGCTGTAGGGGGGGAATTTTCTTTATCCTGTCTTTTTTTTTGGGCATTTTCATGCTTAATTAATAATGCACTGAGCGTCTCGCCGTCTCAGTGCACTGCCGAAGAAAATGTTGCCAACAAACAAACAAACAAAGTTTTCTACAATTAAACCGCAACTCTTGAAAATGCCAACAGCAATGCAGCAGCGCCCTTCTCCTCACCCTCACCCTTTATCCGTTTAGAAACTTTGTTCAGTTTTGGGGCAGCCAACAAGTTTTGCCACTTTTCGTATTTTATGCTCTTGTCTCAAATGTTGAAGATTTTTATTGCACAACAACAACAACAAATCGACTGCTTACAAATGATTTTTGTGGTACTTTGCAACAATTCTTTAGCGGTTGTTAATAACTAATGGCCAAGCGTCTGCGATCGGGGCAAAAGTTTCTTATGCCACATCCACTTGAGTACCACAATAAAACTGTTGCACAAGTCTCAACTCTGTGCCCCCCCCCCACCCAAGTTAACCCCAGTTGAACTTTGTGGTCATTTTGGGTATGCTACAACATATCATCAAGTTGTCACCTTTGATGACTCTTCAATACAATTGGCTAACAAAACCAGTTAGAAATATATTCACGACTGCGAGACACCCTGTACACCCCACTTCTGAAGTTCACAAACTCATCTTCGTACATGTCAAGCAGTTCAGCGGCACGGAAACTAGTCTCTTGAATACTGGGTTTATTTTCCGATTCATAGGAAATTTTCGGATTAGATTACGATGGAGCCAGATATAATGCATGTCAAAAATCAAAGCTATATCTCTTAAATTATCGTTTTAAAAGGGTTTTTATGGATTTGCGGGGGAGGGTCGGGGAGGGGCTCCTGAAATTTGCAACAAACCTGATCTTCGTTTGGAATACTAAGTTTGGAAGTTTCCTGTAGATTCTCTAGATTTAACTCTAGATCTTAATACCTCTGTTATCCTTTGGTACAGGGAGCACAAAAAGTTTCAATCTATTTTTGAGTTATCAATTAGAATCAAAATGACAAAACAATTCAAATGAATAAATATAAGGAAAGAAACAATCCACATGGAAATTGGTTTAGTTTTAGCAAAGTTAAGAGAGTTGGAAATCTAGGAAGATCATTTTCTTTGGGATAATTTTTAGAAAAACTTTGTGATAAATAAATATTTTTAAGAAGTCAATAAAAAATTCAAATAACAAATGAATTCAGATGAATAAATATGGTAAAAGAAACAATCCACATGGAAATTTGTACAGTTTTAGCAAAGTTATGGGAGTTGCAAATCTAGGAAGATCATTTTAAATTTTTACTCCCTGTACCCATAAAATGGGTAAAAAGGGGGTATTGGATTTGTGCAAAAGTATGTAACAGGCAGAAGGAGACATCTCCGACCCTATAAAGTATATATATTCTTGATCAGCATCAAAAGAGATTTCGATTTGGCCATGTCCGTCTGTCTGTCCGTCTGTCCGTCTGTATGAACGCGTCGATCCCAGCAACTATAAGAGCTAGAGACACCAAATTTGGAATGTAGGTTCCTGTATACCATACGCAGATCAAGTTTGTTTCCAATCTCTGATATCTTACCCCGTTCCCCCGCAAATCGATCAAAACGTTTTATAGCCACAGTTTTAAAGATATAGCTTTGGGATTTGGCATGTACACTACTTAGGTCACTCTTAATCTACTGTCCAAATTTCAAGTCGATCGGATAATAAACACGGAAGTTATTCAACGAACAAGATTCAGTACTGGAGCGAGGGGGAAGAAGAAGCACAGCCACGACGTAAAATGCATTGCTTACGCTGCAGCGCTGTCGCCTTGCTGTCGCTCGCGTGTGTGCGGCTTTGTGTATGTGTGCGTGTATGTGTAAGAGACGAACATATGATTGGAAGTTTTAGACCTGGGTACAGGGAGTTTCGTAGTCGGGTATACTCGACTAGAGCATTCTTACTTGTTTTATTTATTTGATTATTTTTTTTTTTTTGGAGAATTTAATGATTATTTCAATCAACATTACAATATTGTTATAAGTATTAAGAAATCTGGAAATCCAGAAAGATAATTTTCTATGGGATTATTATTTGGAAAACTGTGATAAATTAAATTTCTGTTTTAAAGAATTTTTTATAATAATACAAGCAACATTTCAACATTTCAATATTTTTATAAATATTATTAAGTTGGATATACAGGAGGATAATTTTCTAACTATTTTATTAAGATTTGAGATACTTTGTGATAAATAAATACTTTAAAGAAGTCAATAAAAATTTTAATGACAAATCAACTCAAATGAATAAATATGAGTAAAGAAACAATTCACAAAGAAATTGGTTCAGTTTTGGCAAAGTTAAAAGAGTTAGAAGTCTAGGAAGATCGTTTTCTAAAAGATTATTAGTTGGGATACTTTGTGATAAATGGTTATATGTTATCTGTGTTAGATAACCGTTATTCCAAGCCTAAACTAAGCATATTTGATTTCCTTGGCCATATAGAGCATGCAAGAACCGCATTAACCATTATTTTACTCAAAAACCTTTCGAGATTGATAATGTGAACTTTCAGTACTCCATTTGGAGTACTGGCTACATGATGCAACCGCAGCAGACACACACACGCACACACACACACACATACACACGCACACACACTCATATATCTTGCATTCGTATTCGCATTCATCCACGATAACCGCAGAAAGTTTCAGAGAGCTTCTCGTAATGCATGTAACTGAGTTCTATATGTTCCTGGGCCTATCTCAAACTTTGCGCTCCGCCAAGTTGCACAGACAACAAAAAGAAATAGCAGACAGAACAGATAACTGGCATTTTACAATGCGAGTGGAGCAATATGAATAACAACAACAACAACAGCCACGCTTCACAGAGCCAGCGACGTCAGCAGCGACTGCGACTGCGACGGCGACGGCAACTGCAACCGGCAAAATAAATTCACAACTAGGCAAGAAGACAAGAGCGTAACTTGCATGGTAACTCTACGGGGGGGAGGCACGGCAGCCGGTAGGCAGGCAGCGCTGTGAGCAGCGACGTCTGCTGCGTCTAGCCAGACGCTGGCAAAACCAAACCTGCTATTGGAGTTGCATGCTCAGAGAGCGTCGCCGTTGCCGTCGCTGTCGCTAACGCAGCTCCAACAATAACAGTAAAAAGCTGGCAGTGAGGCCTCAGTCGCACATGCAACGCCCGCAGGGCATTGAGAGCGACGTCAGCAGAGCGACTGCGATGCCAGGACGGCGGCAGCGGCAGCGACAGCGACAACTCCAGCGTTCGTTCAGTTTCAGCCGGCATGGCACGTTCGGCAATTAGTTGAACTTCGTTGCTCGTGCCGACGAGACGAATCCAACGAGACATAAGCCAAACAACAAACTTAACGGGCGCGCAACATTCTTTGGTGCTTACAACTCCCCCCAGCAACAACAACACAACAAAAACAACACGTGAGAGAGTGTGGCTGTGTGCTAGAGCGAGAGCGCTATTCCTGGCGCCTAAATCATACGTTCAAAAAATAATATAACCAATATTTTGAAACAACAATCAATTTGTTATAATATTTGCAGTGTCAAAGTGAATTGAACATTTTTTTTATATTTTTAGCAAACTTTGAAACCATCAGCAACAATAATATAACAGCAGCAGCAACAACAACAATCGAGCAACCGGCAATGTCTGGCAGCAAAACCGCCCCCCGTGCCCCATTGTCTGCTGGCTGCGCTGTCAGCGTCGACAAATTTATCGATTTTTTCAGCCGTTTGCTCAGCTTGCTTGCTTGTTGTTGTTGTTGCTGCTGCTGCTGCTGCTGGCGCTGGCTCTGACGCTGACGCCGCTGCTGCTGCTGTTGTTGTTGTTGCCATTTCAGTTTTTGCTCATTTTACTACTTTTTTCTACACGAACCAATCAAAATCTATAAATAGTTTCGCCATTGCATTAATTGCAGCAAAATAAGAGAAAAATATTGCATAAAAATAAAAGTTTTGTTTTAGTACAAAGATAAAGATTGCTTGTGTGTGTGTGTGCGTGCCTGTCTGCCAGTGTCTGTGTTTGAGGTCGTCTGCCAGCCTTGCCACCTATTTTTGCAAAAAAATATATTTGAGTGTGCCACTCCCAGCGACGCCTGAACAAAAGCAACGACCAACCGCCCGACCGCTCGCGCCTTAGTCTGCAGCAAGTAACAAAAGCAAAAGACGCCAAGTACAAATTTAAGGTAAATATTTACTTGTATCATCTTAAAACGAAACCGGCTGGCAACGCCGAACGCAGCATTAGAGATGCCATCTTCCATCGCCTACTCTCGCTCCCTTTCTCTCTCCCACTCTTCTGGCATGTCAACGACGTCGTGGGCGACTCTTGGGCTTGCCAGGAAGTTGCGCTAATTTTGTGCGGAAGTTTATTGCCAGCTTCATAATTTGTCTGTCGCGTTGCCCCCTCGTTATACCCTGTATACCCATAAATTGGTTCAGCTGGGCACAATACTGTAAACAAATGTGTGAAGAGCAAGCAGAAGTTGTCATCTGCGGTTTATCTACAGCATACAATGCTTGATAAGCATCAACAGGGGAAATATACTGTGTAAACTTATCGAATTAAACGATAAATGCTGCCACAATTATCGATAGAAGCTTTGGCTGTCACCACTATCGATAGATTTAGTTAGTAAGCTGTAGTATTCAAGATTTTTGAATTTTATTATAACTTAAACTTGTCTGTTAACAAAATAATATATAATAAATGACATTGTTATCCTCTTCCTTATGTTTTTATTATCAAGTAACTTAAATCAATTACAATAAATATATAATATGATGTTTAAAAGACTTCAGTATATAAAAAGTAATAAATAATTTGCCATTGATTTTCAAAATTAAGATTAAAATAAACTCTATAAATAACTTGGGAAAAATAACGATAATTTTTTAACTCCAACGGAGAATGTTTTTCCTCTCAGTTTCGCAAAAACGATAAAACAAATAAATCCCACACATAAATACTAATTCTGAAATTTCCTTACATAAAAAAACACACACTCTACCAATTTATAAAGCGTCAAAACTTGATTTACTGGGTATTCCTTAGTCGAGTGTTTTTTTGATTTGTGACAGGCTAACTCCCACACCCTGTTATCACTGCTGTGGGAGCTGTGGAGCTGTGGGAGCTGTGGCAGCCTGCCTGCAGTTGTCTAAAATTAATTTTGCTTTCATAATCCCATTAAATATTTCGTGAATTGCGCTAATTATGCCGTTAATTTAATGTTTGTTAAATTTTTAATTGAATTATTATCAACGTTTGACGTCATGAAATGAAATTCATGTGCCGCCTCTCCTCTGGCTGTCTCCTTCACTGATTAGCCCAAAGCCTTGCCTGCCTCGCTCGTCTCTGCCAAGTTAGTTAATTAAAATAAATTGCATACTGAATTTCCCCAGCCCCCGCCTCTCCACATATAGTAGTACACAGTTAAAGTTTAGAGACTTTGCATAACGAATATTTGTAAATTTGATGAGTGGTTGGGAATGGCAGTTGTTTTGCCAGTGCTACTAACTAGCAGTACTCTACAACATTCTTGTCTGCCTGATGAGTTGACGTTTCATTTGAAATTCGAAAATTCAATGTTTATATTTATAACATGCCTAATTTGGTTACGGAATAACAAGCAAATGTCAAAAGCTGCGAATCGCAAGATAATATAAGGGAGAGCTAGCTGGAATTCCGACGGGGGGGGCTTAAAAAGTTGAAAAGTCAAAGTTTATTTTAATTGCAAATAGTATGAGAATAAATACCAGCGGTAGCTTATATTTGAAATACTTAGCATTCTACGCTTAATTATTATTTCAAGTTATGGAATGCGACATTCTTGAGACTTGGCACAGTTATTATTGAGTCGTTAGGGGAGTCTGCAATGCCATTGAGTTGTAAATGTTTCTTAGTTAAGAATGCGATCAAATGTTAAAACAGTTTAACATAAATTACCAAGGCGAACATACTTTGAAATAACATTTGAAGACATAAGATACATCATTTCATAACATATACAGAGTTTTAGTAACAGCGCGCCACAGCTCTGTTGGTTGACTGTTAGTTAACAGTAAAACTGATATTATATGACTGTAAACATTATTTTAGATTAAGAAAGTAAAGTTTCTTAGTTAAGTATGAGATCAAATGTTAAAACAGTTTAACGTATTATTACTAAGGCGAACATACTTTGAAATAACATTTGAAGACATCATTTCATAACATTTACAGAGTTTTAGTAACAGCGCGCCGCAGCTCTGTTAGTTGACAGTTAGCTAACAGTAAAGTTGATATTATATGTCTCTAAACATTATTTTAGATTAAGAAAGTAAAGTTTCTTAGTTAAGAATGAGATCAAATGTTAAAACAGCTTAGCATATTATAACTAAGGCAAACATGCTTTGATATAACATTTGAAGACATAACATACAATATTTCATAACACATACAGAGTTTTAGTAACAGCGCGCCGCAGCTCTGTTAGTTGACTGTTAGTTAACAGTAAAGTTGATATTATATGACTGTAAACATTATTTAGGATTAAGAAAGTAAAGTTTCTTAGTTAAGTATGAGATCAAATGTTAAAACAGTTTAACATAAATTACCAAGGCGAACATACTTTGAAATAACATTTGAAGACATAACATACAACATTCCATAACATATACAGAGTTTTAGTAACAGCGCGCCGCAGCTCTGTTAGTTGACTGTTAGTTAACAGTAAAGTTGATATTATATGACTGTAAACATTATTTTAGGATTAAGAAAGTAAAGTTTCTTAGTTAAGAATGAGATCAAATGTTAAAACAGTTTAACAAATGTATTATTACTAAGGCGAACATGCCCGTATATGCTTTGAAATAACATTTGAAGACATAAGATACAACATTTCATAACATATACAGAGTTTTAGTAAAAGCTTGCCGCCGCTCTGTTCATTGACTGTCAGTTGACAGTAAAGTTGATATTATATGACTGTAAACATTATTTTAGATTAAGAATACTTTACACTCACTTGATTCTGTGAGTTTTGACAATGATTTTCTATATAAAAGACCAGTTTATTTTTATGCTAGCCGTACGCTTAGCAGCCATAATTTAAGCCATAATCACTTTACCCAGTTTCAAGTTGAAACTTTTACAATTTCACTGGCAGTACAAGTCAAAAGTGACCCAACAACCTCATTTGCCACCCACACGCCCTGCGAAAAGCAACATTAAATAATGTCTTTTGAAAAACTTTAACATTCGCTTACGCATCAAATCAAATGAAATTGCCGTGCCGCACCCAGGAAGCGAATGGCGCTGAGCGAAGCGGTGCGTTGCATGCCCCGTTGCCGGCAGCCCGCAACCCGCAGCCCGCAGCCCGCAACCCAAAACCCAGACAGACAGACAGACAAGGCTAATGGCACACACTCATACGCCCCGTGGTGCGACAAGGCAGACTACGTTGGAAGTCTGGCGCAGACATTGCAGGCAAACATTACAAACGTCTCGACAACTTTTTACTTTTTTTTTACATTTTCCAGCTTGTTGTTGTTGTTATTGTTGTAGCTGCTGCTGCTGTTGCCATATCGAAGAGCAAGACTCAAACATTGCTAATGGCAATTGTTAGGGAATCTTGTTTTGTGGTCTCTGCTAAACCAGTCCGCAGCTTGGTCAGATGATGACACACGCTAGACATGAGCAATATCGTTGTGCATTGGCAACTATCGTGATCCAATGTGACTCTATATCGAGAGTAACAGACACTTCTCTGCTATTAACAGTGACAATCTTGATATTAACAGTCAGAGTCCAAAAGGGACACTGTCGCGATAACAGTCGCTGTCTCGATAACAGTCGCTGTCTCGATAACAGTCACTATTTCGATTAACAGTCAGGTTCCCAATTATAATTACTATTCGTTGGTGGGGCCTGTGTTACTGCGACTTATAAGATCTATTGTAGCCCACTTCTGAGCCCAAAGTTCACCCATCCTATTTCCTGCACGAATGCAAGAATTTTCGTCGAGTTCAGAGTTCCTACTTCGCCTGTTTGAAGTATATACTCAACCAGGTGCCTATTACTTCTAGCAAGGGCAGTGCATTCTGTTAGTTGTGCAATGAGGATTCATCCTCTAGTTTACAGAATCTGCATACATTTCCACGCTTACTAAGGTGTCTGCTCAGTCTACAGTGCTTCGTTAGCATGACAGTGACTGTTCTGAGTGAATTCTTCCCCATTGGTATTACTTATTTACTTGAATCTTTTAATATCATAGTTCCCTAAGAGTGACTTGGGCTGGAGCATTTCTACAGCATGCCTGCCTCATGTCGGGTTCCAATATTACCATTAACAGTGCCATATCGACATTAACAGTGCCATATCGATATTAACATTCACAGATCATGTTTCGATACAACATAACGACTGAGCTCTTCCACAATTGTTGCTGTAGCTGCTAAAGAAGAATATTGCTCATCTCTAATACACACACACGCACACACACACACACACACACACACACACACCACACATACATATATACAAAGCTGCACCGTTAGCCACAAACGACTTTGGCTCGCTCCATTGGCTTTAGCTCGGAAGATGTTCTTCCCCTTCACCTTTCGTTCTCTCCCTCGCTCTCGCTGACTCGCTCTTTTGCCACATTTTCACTTTTCTGCATTTCTTAGTGCGAGTTTTCCCAACACCAGTGCGACTTCTTTGCCATTTTTCTTTTTTGTTCCGTTTGGCATCGTCAAATGCATCCGCTTAGCCGCCGCGGGGCTCTCAATTGTGTCTTAGCCAGTTAACGCAGTTGAGATTCCCATTTGGAATGCGTTTAGTCTGGCCTTTGTGCCAGTTTTGGCCAGTTGGCCAGTTAGCCAGTTAGCCAGTTAGCCAGATAGTCAATGCACCTGCAAATGGACACGCTCTCCCTCCGGTTTCATTCTTTGTCTATTCTCCTGGCATTTTATGGCAACATCGCTCTATTCTTCCACTGCTGCACTCCAGAGCTCAGTTACTTTTCTTTTTCTCTGTCGTTGCAGCTGATTTCCATTTAATTGATTTCACATTCCATGCACGTGACTCATTTTGTTGCAATTGCGAATTTTTTAATGCTGGATTTTAACTTTGCAATTGACATAAATGTGGGCGAGCTTTGAGGAAGTTGTACGTTGGGTGTTGTAATTTTTGTTTGTAACTTTATGGCGTGTTCATTGGTTTTTGCCATTTTTGGGCGTCATAAACGATGCTGTGAGCGTATAAAAGAAAATTGGTATGTGGGCGCTATCAGTGCACGCCTTTTATGGTTTACTTCAAATACTAACTGAAACTCAAAGTTTTATGATCTTTTGAGGCCATCATATATTTCATTTCCTTAGCAATTTTGCTTGATATTATCCTCGAGTATACCCGACTACGAAACTCCCTGTACCCAGGTCTAAAACTTCCAATCATATGTTCGTCTCACACAAAGCCGCACACACGCGAGCCACAGCGTACGCGAGGCATTTTAAGTCGTGGCTGTGCTTCTTCTTGCCTCCCTCGCTACAGTACTGAATCTTGTTCGTTGAATAACTTCCGTGTTTATTATCCGATCGACTTGAAATTTGGACAGTATATTAAGAGTGACTAAAGTAATGTACATGCCGAATCCCAAAGCTATATCTTTAAAACTGTGGCTGTAAAACGTTTTGATCGAATTGGGGGGGAACGGGTTAAGATATCAGAGATTGGAAACAAACTTGATCTGCTTATGGTATACAGGAACCTACATTCCAAATTTGGTGTCTCTAGCTCTTATAGCTGGTGAGATCGACGCGTTCATATAGACGAACAGACGGACAGACAGACGGACATGGCCAAATCGCAATCTCTTTTGATACTGATCAAGAATATATATACTTTATAGGGTCGGAGATGTCTCCTTCTGCCTGTTACATACTTTTGCACAAATCCAATAACCCCTTTTTACCCATTTTATGGGTACAGGGAGTAAACAATTGGAAGCTGTGGAAGAAGTGGCGATATATCAATCGATTGGCGATTTCATCAGGCCTGTTCTAGTTTCCATTTTCCGTAAGATTTCACCAATCACTTGTTTCAGTCTTATATACTTTGATGTTTTGTTTGTTTTCTAACATAATTCATACTTGCATAACACTCTCTATTTTTCGATAGCAACATTAGAATTGGTAAAGTTTCAATTAACGATAACGATAACTGCAATCGAAACGCTTTATCTCCGCTTAGCCAAACACGCCCCTAATTTGCTTAACAGAATGCTTGATGCATTTACCCCTCAATCATCAATCATCGAGCACAATTATGGGCATAATGATGTGCATCAATTTCCGTTACAAGCCCAAAAGGTAACCCAAAAACAAACCCTTCACTTATGCTATTGTCACCTCCATAAGTATATGGACGGGCAGCAAGTTTATGTGGAGTCCGTCCAACCATAAATTGCAGCGCGTGATCAATGTATTGACAACAATTACAAGCCGTAACATTGTGCATGCACAGTTTTGCACTAACTCCCCCCCATATTGCAGGGGGTAAATCCCCACAGTTAGCGCCCACCATGAGCCAACGGGCACAATATGGTGAATACAGTTATTTAAGGCCTAAAAACAATTGCATGGCTCGCTGGCTGGCAGCGTAACCCGCGTCGTACTCCTCGCACTCCTCACTCTACATTGCTCCACCCCTTTGACCGCCTGGCAAACTGTTTAAATAGGCTGTTGTCTGGGTCTGGGCCATGCCTCAATGTGTTGCAAGCGGCAGCACACGGCAAAAAGCAACCACAGCAACAGCAACAGCAGCAACAACAACAAATGCACTTGAAATGCTTTTTCCAAGCGCATTTTCATTTATTTGATTGCCAATTGTTGTTGCTGTTGCTGTTGTTGCTGTTGCTGGGTTCTCCCTGCAACGATATGCAATTTGTTTTATACGCTCATTGCCTGCCTCTCCAGCCTGTCTATCTATATGTCTGTCTGTCTGTCTATCTGTCTGGCTGCCTATCAAGCGCCGTCTAACTATCTATATACTTTTTTGCCAGCTTGCTGCTGTTGTTTGTTGTTTTCTATGAAGTCCGCCTCGTTCATCGTTCTAAATTAAAGCCTGAAGAGTCAACTCGACTCGACGCGACTTGACTCGCCAGCAAACTCGTCTGCGAAATGCAACTTAACAAGTGGAAAAGTCTAAAACCGCAATCAAGTGGCAAACAAACCAATACACGCACACTCACACATACACACACTTGCACCTATCTATTGATTCATATAGATTCTAGACATGAGCAATATCGCTGTACCAGTGACTGGAATCGCTGTGACTGAATATCCAAAGTCACAGGTTCGCAGTCACAGTTGTGCTAACACTCAGAGTCTCCATAACAGTCACAGTCTTCATATTAACAGTCATAATATCAACATTAACAGCTGCTAATGTTGTTATTCACATTAACAGCGTAATATCGTAATATATTAACATACACAGAATACTTCGATGCTTAACATCAATGAATAAAGAATGAACTTTTCCATAGTGCTGCTGATATTAACAGTCACAGTAGCTGTTAAAGTAGTTATTTACATTAACAGCGCAGTATCTATATTAACATTCACGGAACATGCTTCAAACTTGATTCGTTTTACACAAATGAAAAAATGATGGGCTTTTCCATAACTGCTGATATTAACAGTCATAATATCAACAATAACAGCTGTTAAAGTTGTTATTCACATTAACAGCGCAGTATTGATATTAACATTTAACAGAATATGCTTCAATGCTTAACATGAATGAATAAAGAATGAAATTTTTCATAACTGCTGATATTAACAGTCATAATATCAACATTAACAGCTGTTAAAATTGCTATGCAAATTAACAGCGTAATATCGATATTAACATTCACAGAATATGCTTCGATACTTAACATGAATGAAGAAAGGATAAGCTTTTCCATAACTGCTGATATTAACAGTCATAATATCAACCTTAACAGCTGTTAAAGTTATTATTTACATTAACAGTTCAATATCGATATTAACATTTAACATGATATGCTTCAATGCTTAACATGAATGAATAAAATAAGAACTTTTTCATAACTTTTGCAGAAATTAAAGACAGACAAGCGAATTTTTGTGTAAATTATCTAAATCCAAAGATCAATCTAACACTCTCTTCAATGATGTTTCAAAACGCATTTGCTAGCCGTATATTAAGGTTGAGCAACAGCAGGATTTTAGTCATTTATATAGAGCAAAGTCACAGATATTTGGACGTTAGAATGATCACTGTGACTACAAAATTACAGTGAAGCGCATCTCTAATAGATACATAGTCATAGTCACAATATTTGTTTTATTTTTAGAAAATTGCCAATCATACATAAAGTTCTGTTGCCTTTTGTTGATATTTGTTGCTGTTGTTGGCAGTTGATTTTGCTGCAGCCCGCTCCCTTCACTGCCGCACTCTGTAGAGGCAACCCTTTACAGTTTTGTCTTAACTTGGCCAAGTTTTGGCCACTTGCCGCTCGGCTTAGCTGCAATACGCATTGTTTTGGCTTCAACGGCATTCGCATTCCACAATATGTCTGGGGCTAATCAATTTGCCACGCCTTGTGCCCCATCATTTGTATGCAACGCCAGCCAACATGCTGCATATTCACACTTTTACAGGCAAATGAACTTGCACACAACAAAAAAACATAAAAATCAACAAAAAAAAACATTTGAAAAATGGCGAAAATAAATGGTTTGTGGCATAAATTTGGAACTATTTGATTAATGTTTGTTGAGCTTAACTCGCATTTCATTTTTGTTTCATTTATTATTGTTATTTTCGTTGGGGTCTCTTATTTGTTTGACTTTTTAAAGCGTCCATTAAATATTTGTGCGACATCATTAAAAATCTCACATATTTTATTCATATAAATTGCCATTTGGCGTTTTGCGGTCGCAATGCGAAACTTTTTTGTATGTTTTTTATATTTTGTTCAACCTTTTATATTTGAATTTTACAAATTTGCATATTTTTCATTTATTTTTGTAATTGGTCGCCAGGAAATGACGCAAAAGTTTTTGGTCATTCATAAATTATGGATATGTAATAAAAAAGATTTAAGCATGATATGTGTACAACAAATTTTATATGTGCATTATCTATAATATTTGTATGTTCTGTCGAAATGAAATACTGCTAGAAGGTTCCGTTGTGGATTAGAACCCAACTCCGTTAATGAAAGCTAATTGAATCAGATTTGAAATTATATATATATATGTATTTAAGTATATTTGGGAATGTGTTGATTCAAAGAAGAGCGCTTTTTAAATATTTCCTAGGCCTTAATTTACTACTAACCACGCAGATTCTAAATAAAATCGTTCATGATGTCTCAAAAAAATAATAACTAACAGTTTTGATAAGGAAAGCATATAATATATTTTTCTTATTAATAAAGTTGTATTTTACAATTTATTTCTTAATTAAACTGTTGTTTTTTAAAGCCAGTCTGTATTTTTCTTTAAATACACTTCAAAGTTTTGCTGAAAACTTTGTCATTTAAAGTTTAATCAATATACTTTAAAAATCATTAAGAATTTACATATAAATGTTTGATATGAAATTGTAGCTTATTTAATTCGTTTTTTATTGCCTTTTTATTGCATGGTCAACTTTTCAATTGCAACTTTTTTTTTGTGGGCAATTGCTTAAATGACAACTTAATTAATTTATCCTTTTGTACAAACACGGGCACAAATGAGCTCAGGTAAATTGGCGCTTGGCTGCACAATAAATAAACCAAATATACGCAAAATACACACAGAGACTGACTGACAGACAGACAGACAGACAGTTGGAGGGACAAACAGAGAGTTGTATAAATGCTCATTGCGCATACGCCATGTTGTGCTCGTATAAAAAAATAAATAAAAAGAGAATGTTAATTAACCGTACTCTTCATGTGCTTTTATTAAATAATCTTAAATAGAATTACGTGACTTTGTTGCGCTCGCCGGGCACTTAATTATATATATTCCAAACACACACACAGTCACACACACCACACACACACACAAACAGTTAAACACACCTTGTCCACGTCCATGGAAAGGCGAAAAGCGCTTAGTTGTTTTCTTCTTTTTATTTGCTTACATTTTTCTTTTTATTTGGTTTACTTTATGTTCTCTATCTCTGTTAATGTGTGTGTGTGTGTGTGTGTGTGTGTGCAATTCTCATACATATTCAACGTTTGCCTGCCCCGCCTATTCAACCTGCCACTCGTGTTGATTTTTATTTCATTTGCAGCCTTTCTTCGTTGGAGGTTAAGTATCTGTTTACATTTCTTTCTACACCTCATTCATTAAGTGCGTTGTGTATATTCCTCAGATACTTTGTGGCCGTGCGTGTGTATAGTTGTGTGTGTTTACCCACAGTGCACAATGCCCACAGCTGCCATTCATCGAAGCAGCCATCTCTGCTCCTTATGCTCCTCATGCTCCTCATTGTCTATACTCCAACGCATCTTCAAACCCTTATAATATATTTTTCTATACTCTTGCCGTGGGTAATGCAATTTTGTCACAAAATGTGTATCGCGTTGTTGAAGACGTTTCCGACTCTATAAAGTATACGAGTATTTATTGCGACTGTAGGGTTTATTCCGATCCTGCTATGGAACTGGTATCGGCATCTTTAAGGCCTCCTATCGGCAAAAGACTAATAAATATCAGAGCACAGGTCAATCAGCAGCTAATATTTGTATAAAGGGATGGTCCACATATTACGTAATCACACTTATGCCCTTTTTTTGATATCCTCCCCCCTATGTAATCAAGCGTAATCAGTTTTGCTGACCTCCCCCTATGATTACGTAATCATTCAAAATAACTTTCTTCCAAAACTTGAACAAAAATGGTGAAAGAAGGCTCTTGTTAGATTACGTAATCATATGTTAAGGACTCTGTCTTTCCCCATGTAATGAAGAGTAATATTTTGGCTGACAGTCACCCACCCCGTTGATGATTACGTAATATGTGGACGACCCCTAAGTCTTATCATTATTTTTCGCTCGAAATATACTTATTCAAATCGAGCCATTATATCTTATGGTTGGCGTAGGGATATTCTATAAAACTGTATGATAATGTCCCCTTCATCTATCTGTTCCTTGCTCGAGATATTTATGTAAGTGATTTAATTAACACGTAGCATAAAAAATATATAAATAAAGGTTTATCAAAAAAGTATGATAAAGTTTTTTATTCGATAGGTATATACTTATCTTTTATAGTATCACCTAAGTAAGCTTTTGTTATGCTCTTTGAATGTCTAGTAAATTTAATCAAAACCAGAACACTATATCTTTTATCTGTTATAGCTAGAATTGCTTAAAAAATGATTTATATTTTCATTAATTTTTTACAGATATTTCAAGCTCAGTTTTTATTTATATATGCTAGCTTGCTTAAATGTTATAAAAATCAGTTGGTTAAATATAGTAACAATAGATCGAAAATTAATTTTTTGTATGCAAAACATTGCTGCAAGGGTATTAATCTTCGGCGTGCTTAAAATATATATTCTTTCTTGGTTTTTTTTTTTTTCTTTGAGGTTTTCTCATCTTTGGGTTTTATGATGCGCTTGCAACAATTTGGTTTAATAGAAATTTTGCTTTATTTCAATGAGTTTTGGTAAATGATTTCACTTGGAATTGAATTCGATTTCAGATGGCCACACACCACAGCACACACACCCCCCTATCGCCCGGCTCAACCCACTTAAATTGGTGGTTGGCAGTTGGCAAAAATTGTTTGTTTAGCTTGTATTAGCTCCACTGCTTTGACTTGGCATCATAAAAAGTTCATTCGCTAAATGGCAAATGTGGCTGCTTGCTGACCTAGCGTCCTCCACCTACCCTGCCCCTGCCTCAGCACCAACACCAACCTGCCACCCACTCAGTATGTGTGGTTGTATCTTGCGGTTGCCGGTTCAATTTTGTTTATATTTTGGCTTGTTTTTATTGGCTGCTCTTTGCTGTGGCGCCTTTAGCTGCCTTTTGTTGCCTGGCATTGTTTAGTTTTAGCCGTTTTCTTTGATTGCCTGCCCTGGTTGAATTGATTTGCATTTGCTGTTCCTGTTGTTGTTGTTGTCTGGGGCACTGAGTGCGAAAAATTGCAGATCTTTCGATAATTGAAAATTGTATTTGTTGGCTGGCTTGGCTTGGCTTGGCCCTAAGCCCAAACAGGGTCAGGGTTCACTACGAATAAATAAAAATGTTGCTGCAGCTTAATCAGCAACTTTCTGTTTAGCTTTGATTGCATTTTGTATATGAAAACTTATTGGATATTTGAAACAGTGTGAAAATTGTACAACTTTGTATACAGTATACAAATTTCGCACAGTTAGCTGTTAGATAACCAAATAAGAAAATAGAAAATACCCGAGAAATATAACTAAACTTATTGAGAGAGATGTTAAAAAAGACCAAAGAATATTTTCATCTCTAAGCAAAAATGCAGTCTGAACTAAACTAATTAAGAAAGTTATCAGAAGCGTTCACTGGTTAAGCGAATTAACGCTTCGACCTTTTAAATCGAATCTCTGATGGTTGTGAAAACTATTTTTGTGGTTAACTTGATTAATTAAGTTAATGACTACAAACACAAAGTTGAAAATTGTTTTCTAAACTTGCCTGTTAACTGTTGAACCAGAACCAAAAAATAAAAAAAAAGATACCAATAAAAATACCAAAAAAATACCAAACAAAAATACCTATAAAAATACCAAAAAATTACTATTATATTTAGTTTACAAGGCGAATCGAGCAAAGTAATCAGTTTACTTTTAAGCATAAAAAAATACCGAAAAAATACCAAACAAAAATACCAAAAAATGACTATTATATTTACTTTACAAGGCGAATCGAGCGAAATAATCAGTTAACTTTTAAGTATATGTATGTTGGCCATATATGTAATTATTTTTGGTGAAGATGAACTCTGTTTCATCTTTAGACAGTTAATCCGATTAATCTGTGAGGTAGTGAGCACATCAAATAAAATCCGCTTAGCTTATAAGAGCTTGGATTTCCTGTGCATTTGCGCAACCTGAAAAGTTGTTCACATCTACAGCTTCACATGCTATTATGGTTATATAACGCTGTCAGAAGAGCTCAGCGAGGGAACAGGGAACGGGGAGCAGGGAGCACCCGCAATCCCAGCGACATGCCAGCCAATCCGCAATCACATCCTGGCCATGCTGAAGTACTTGTGCTGTCTGCTCATTTGCATCATTTTGCGGGCATTACAAAGTTAATGACAAAACTTGTGCAACGTCTCCGTTTCGCCTCCATCTCCGTCTCCCTCAGCGTCGTCGCTTTCGAGTGCAGCATGGCGAATGATTGACCAAAACCAATGCTGGCGAGTAGGACACTGACAATGGGAAGGACAATGGCGACGACGACGACTGTTTGATGAACAGGACAACATACTTGTACGAGCGGGGACAATGGCATGCATGTACTACTCGTTCATAGTCCTGCATATCCTGGTTGGTTGGCGAATATGTAACTGTTCTCATCCGCCGCCCTGCTCTGCTCTGCTCTGTTCTGCTGTTGTCCTCTGTGCTATGTCCAGTTGAATGACCAAAGCTGCGAATGAAGTTGCGCTGTGCAAATAGGAATAGCAGCTGCAGTTTCCAGTTGCCAAGTGGAAAATTTAATTACATGCAAATACCGTTGACTCTGTGTGTATGGGAGAGAATTGACAAAGAGACTCCCTTGTGTATATGTCCTGTGCAGGACAATGCAGCAATGCTTTGTTATTGTTGTTCCCTTGGTTAGTCCACTAGACGGACGGACATGCCGAGTCGCTTGTTTTGTTTAACTGCAGTTGTTGTTGTTGTTCCTCCTGCTATTGTTGCCAGTAAAAATATGTACTCAAAAATTTTAATATTACCATTTTTACTACGCCATACATTTGCGGAAATATTTTCATACCCAAAATTAACAACATTAATACAATAAAATAGAATATTGTTGAAGTATTTTATGTGACAATACGTTAACATCAGTTAAATTACATTTGTTATCCAATTGTTGGCATTTTTATGCACTTTCCCTCAACAAAAGCTGCTGCCATTTTGTTCATTTTCCATATTTTACCATAATTTGGTTGTTTTGTGGCAATTGTATGGTCATCCTACGGTCCATGGGGTCCTGACAGCCTGCAAATTTTGTATATACTTTGCATATACCTTGATTTGGCGGCCAAATCACAATGTTGTTTGTTGTCAGCAACGGGGAATTTTCTATTGTCGTTAGTTATTTGTTTATTGATATCTAGTTTTTGGTTACAATTTTCAGTAATTGCAAATGGGATTACCTTGACTCAACCAAACTGATCCAGCGAAACAAATACCATTTCTAAATAATATTCATCCTTCTTAAATTGCACATAATTTAAGAATTTGTATTGATGTCATTACTATTTTTTGATTTTGATTTTAATTTCAGCAATCGCTTTAAAGTGAAATTTCTTGATTTTAATTTTGATTAAAATTTAAATTTTCGAAATATTTTTTTTTTGAATGAAACTTAACAGTAAAAACAAGGCTCAAAAAAATCCACGCCAAAGACCTTAAAAACAGGGTACTCTTCTGAATTTTAATTTCAATTTAATTAATTTTTGTTTTTGTTTAAACTTGTAAATATGTAAAATATGTAAAATATGTTTAAAGTTTACGTTTGAATCGTTTACTTTACTTTTTGTTATTGTTCCTATGTATAACCATCTTAAGTTGCCACATTGGTAATAGTACACTGGTTAAAATATTTAATAAATATAATATTCACATTTTTAACAATAAAAAAAAAAAAAAAAAAAAACACAGAAACACATTCCGTATATAAATCGGTTAAATATTGACAAAATTATGATAGTTAGATATTTCATGACAAAATTAGGGTATTAACCCTCTGCCAGGGTATGAAAATCTATTTCCAAAAATTTTCAACCAACTCTAGAAAATAAAGTGATTCCGATCCTTTAAAAATCAGCACATAAATCTTGTATGCCCTTCAGCATTTGAAAAGTACTTGCTCTATAATCCTAAAAGCTGTACCCTTGCCACACTGCGTATGCGTAATATTTTGAAAATTGCTGAAGCCTTAGAGCAATTGAAAATGCAGTTGGCTATCGATTTACAATTTCAGCTGTTGGCTTGCATTTCACATGCTACAAAGTCAAACATAAGCCCTGCCACGCCCACTTATAGTATGTGTGTGTGTGTGTGTGTGTGTATAGCCTGTAAAGCCGCTCAATCAATTAGTCAAAAGTTCATATTTTACGCCCAAGTGCACTAATTTGACTTTGAGCTGCTTTGACTGCAGTGAGTTGGTGTGTGTGTGAGTGTGTGGAGTGCCAGCGAAGGGGGGGTGGGGGGCGGTGCTGGGCTTGGGTGTTATGACTGCTGTCGTTTGTTTTATTAACATTGCAAACTCAAGTCCCAGCGCACTGGGCAATCAGCCTCGGCTAGTTAGTCACTCAAAACTGACCATTACTCATATGCGGCGGCAGCGAGGGGCGATATAGGCTTCAATTCAGGCAGGCAGGCAGCAGGACACAGCCAACAACAACAACAACAAGAGCGTTGCCTGACAATTAATCACTTTGTCATACCACCCACCAGGAACCCCCCCGCCCAACTCGATCATTAATTTATCATGTGCACTTAGCACGAAAATTGCGCCAACTACAAATACAGCAACGCCCAATCGCACTCTCTGTCTGACAGGCTCTCTGCCGCCCTCTCTCCTTCTCTCATACTGTGTGTGTGTTTTTGTAGCAGGTGCAGTGACCAGTGTGTCCTGTGTGTCCTTTTGTTGTTTGCTCGTCGAGGTTCGGTCTGCTGCTTTTTCTAGGTTTCATTGGTTTGCCGTTGACATGTGACGCCGTCGTCCTGTCCAGCTATAGCTCCCCCCCACTCCAACCAAAAACCAAAACCAAACCAATCAAATTGACGTCCTCGTCGTCCTGTCGCAGTGTAATTACCGCAGACTGTTTACCGCCCATGCGCCAGCAAAAATGTGCATTAAATACTTAAAAACTACAAATTAATTGCTCCAACACTTTGCACCACTGCGATATTTACACAGAAATTAAAAATTAATATACCAGAACGAAGCGTGGCAGCAAAAAAAATATATATATATATGCAAGCCAACTGGAAAAAAGAAGGAAAACGTTTGAAAATTGTTTTGTTTTAATGCGCTTTTTGATGAAATTTTAATTGTTTATTTTGTTGGGCAAAAATGCGCACAATTAAAATTGCATAATGGAATTTGCATTGCTTTTTATAAGCCTTAATAAAATATCCTTTGAATAATATTTTATGCTTTAACCACATTTTTCTCTCTCTTATTGGTTTCATTTCAGGTAAGTTGATGCGACGATTAAAAAAGTAAGCGATATGCCAATCAATTGACTGAGCTGAAAATCTATTTAAAATTGTGGAAAACTCTAAATACTGGGTAATAAAATGTAGCGAAAACTGTTGAATTACGAATGTATTGATTTCAATTATGAAAACTTATGTATTTTTAAGTTGTAGCTAAAAAGAAGCTGTGAAAGTCTTTATTTTTCTTCTCTCCCTTCGAGAAATTAAGAGCGTTAAGATTTAGCTTTCTTTTAGGTTTAATATTTGCAAGTTTTATATTTATTTGTATTCCTTAAGTACTCAATTTTAATGCAGATACTACTTATGCGTAGTGATGGCAAATAATGTCATTAAACGATTATTGCATCATATGATTAATTCAAGCAGATCGATTATTAAACGCAATTAATCGAAAAAACATGAAATTTATCGTTTAATCAATAATAATGTTTTTTTAAATTTCCACTAAATTTTTGCAATTACTGATATTTTTAAATGTATTAATTTAATATGTAATGCAAAGTCCATTAACATATACATAAAAGTGCACATAAATGATCTTTTTCATTAGTTTTGGAATAATATTTCCACACCTTGCTGTATGTTGATGCCGTAATCAATCTTTGCGAATTGCTCTATAAGCTTTTAGTTTGCCTTTATAGCCTGTTTCCACGACAGCCAAAAAATGTAACATCTCAAAAATGTGGATGATGGTGTTTCCACGGTCAAATGCAATTTGATTCAATTTATTACGAAAAGTGAAAAATATGGCAAATAATGGCAGAATAGTAGTAGAAGCAAAGTTGCATATCAATAGGCAGATAGTTGCAATTAGTTTGTACAATTTGGATCCATTGGTGGATGACTGGGATGCGGATGTGGCAGAAACTTGCAATGAAATTGCGAGTGCGCACCTTTGAAGTGCACAAATTTCACTGCTCCCAATGGGCGGTATACCTTGTCAAAATCTTGCTATTTCGAAGGTGCACCTCCGGATAAACCTTCCCTTTTAACCTCATCCTTACTAAATACAGAAATATTAAGATATAAGCAATTTACATTTTATTTTAAAAATTAAATTAATCGATAAACATCGTGTGTTCGATAGGAAAATACTAAAAATTGCCGGGGCGAATGGCATCATATTAAAAATATGACGAATTTGTCATTTTTTTTCTTATGGGACTTTCTACAGGAAATATGTGTCATATTTCCAAAATCAAAAATATGACAAAAAATGTGAAAATATGATGTCGTGGAAACAGGCTATAACACGCAAATAATGATGCGATTTATTGAGCATATAATCGATTAATGATTTAATTAATCGAAACGATACAATTAAATCGTGAGTTAAGATAAAATAATCGATTAATGTGTATCATATGATTAATCGTGCCATCACTACTGTAGTCGGATATAAACATAGAGACACATACATATTGCTTAGGGTCACACTGGCACTGCTATACCTGTTAAGTAACATTAGCATTAACATTATAATTACTCTGTTAGATCGTAATGTCTGTAAGCATAACAGAACGACAGTCAGTTTGTCTTCGTTCGTGGAACTTATTAGAATCAAGCTACACCTTATTGTGCATTAATAATAAACTAAAGTATAAACATAAAGACACCTACACTACTTATGCGACATTCAAGCCTACAATATAAGCTGGAACTCTGGCCAAAGCCCAACCATCTGTAGACTTCTAAGTCTGTAAAGAGTGCGACTTGGGCATTTTTCTTGCCTTGGCGAGTAACCTAACAAATTGATGTTTAAGCACCTAATACGTACAGGCAACAAATCTTACATCTAACAAGAGCTACAACAAGCAATGTGGAAAGAGGTAACATTTTTATGCCATGTCGCGTTGTCGTGTCTGTGTCATGTCTTGAACATTGCCTAGGTTGTCGTCTCTATTATCTAGTGCAGGCTTGTCAGGTGTAGCCACCGCACCACTGACAAGACCACATTACCAGAGCTTACACTTGCCACACACACACACACACACACGCACACACATAGGGAGACAACACTCGCATTTGTTGATGTCGAAAAATGCAATTTTTAAATTTCCATTAATTTCGCGCTGTCGACTTTTGTAAAATGTCACTTGTGAATTCAAAACGTTGCAAGAAGATGCTGCACATGAGAGACACGTTGAAGGCAGGAGCAGCGGGAGCGGGAGTAGGGAAGCTGAAGGCGTGGCAGCTGATGTTGTTATTGTTGTGCAGGCTGTGGAAAATGCAGGCGACCAGCAGCAGCAACAACAATGCTGCCAGCCATGCGAATAACGTTGCCCAGGTGAAGGCTGTAAAAGATGCCTGTGTCTAAGTGACTGACTGATGTATGTGTGTGTCTGTGTGTGTGTGTGTGGAGTGGCTGCTGTGCCACCTACATCAGCACTCGCCAAGCCCTAGCCAGTCAGCGTGCCTCAGGCAAGAGGCAAAACCGGCAGCAACTAACAAACGATTCCTTTATATTCTTTTTTTATACCATCAGCCCTTTAAAACTGCCTAAAAAAGGGTATACTCAAGTTGTGCAAAAGTATGCAACAGTCAGAGGTCTTTATAATGAGTATCAAGAATATATATAAGATTTCTTGATCAGCATCAGTAGAATCTAGTCTTACGTCGATTTCAGAGAGTAGTCAAGCTACAGACATCAAATTTGTTTAGCACGCGCAGAGCAAGTCTATTATTCATTTTGTCTTCCCCGCGTACCCCTGAATTTTCATAAAAAACAACTTATAACCACAATTTTACATATAAAGCCTTGATTCTTAGCAATCATAATTTTAAGCTCACTATTGAACTACTGTAGAAATTTCATGCTGATTGCTTGATAAGTACCAAAGTTATGCAACAAAAGAATTGAATATAGAGCGAAGCTTGCTAGCGCTGCCGCTGAACTGCTTGATGTGCAAGTGGTGCACTGCTTGTTATGCATTTGATTGTGTAAAGATATGTCTGGCTATTTCAGAGGTACCCCTTAGTCGAGCAGCTGCCGCCGAACTGCTTGATGTGCAAGTGGTGCACTGCTTGTTATGCATTTGATTGTGTAAAATTTTGTCTGGCTATTTCAGAGGTACCTCTTAGTCGAGCAGCTGCCGCCGAACTGCTTGATGTGCAAGTGGTGCACTGCTTGTTATGCATTTGATTGTGTAAAATTTTGTCTGGCCATTTCATAGGTACCTCTTAGTCGAGCAGCTGCCGCCGAACTGCTTGATGTGCACTGCTTGTTATGCATTTGATTGTGTAAAATTTTGTCTGGCTATTTCAGAGGTATCTCGTAGTCGAGCAGGCTCGCTTTGGGCATTCTCGCTTGTTTTTTAATGACATACACGAACGGGGCGTGGACGTCGAGTCTGTTAGAACACTTAACCCCCCCTCTATCTAGGCTGCCGCTGGGTGGCAATATCACAGAGTCGCGTCAAGGAGCGTAGTACTATTTTAGTCGCCTTCAGTTGCTGCTGAACAAGCGGGCTTACACGACAACGTGACATTTAATTCAAAATGTTTTTTTCGCTTGTTAACAATGAGAAAATAAAAATATAAAGAAAATAAAGAAAAAAGTACTCGGAGAGAACCGGTTGACTGGCTGAAACAGGCGGGCATAGCGAGGGGAGAGTGATGCGCGATAATTTTGCGCTTTAAATCAAAAAAAGAAAGAAAAAATAGAAATAAGTTGTATGAAAGTTAGCCTTTTGGCATACTACACACGGATATACGAATACAATTCCAGCTAATTGCTGTCTAATGCATTGCATAATCCAATTAATCGTTGCTTTTATTCATGTACTTAAGTTATGCAACAACACAGCTGCAATTACCGATAACAAACAAAAAGAATTGAACATTTAATGAGCAATTTAATTGCTTATTGTTGGTTGACCCAGGTCTGTGCTTGAATTTCTTCAGACCTTTTAAGTTTACTTGCATAAAACAATATTGTTTTTGGCAATACTTTTGCTTCTACAGTAGATAGAATCTTAACGTTTTAGTAGATCATTACATTCTCAGTTGCCTTGTCATCGATATATTTAAAAAATCGATGCATTAAAGGCCTATCGACTTATTTTCGCTCGCCCTGTTATCGATATATTCTAAATATCGATGCACTTAAGTCCTATTGTCTTATTTTCGCCTTTTATCAATAGCAGTGCCCTCACTTTTCCATTATTTTAACTATTAATTGTAAGCACAATCGCTAGAATACTCCTTAATTTGTTTTGAATATTCTATAACCTATAGTTTTCCAGCTTGAACACTTAAAATCTCTTGAAACCTTAAATTTATTCAACCAATTAAAAAGAAAACCAAAAATATTAGACCATATTGTTTAGTCCTCGTCCTCGTCATCATCTTCGCCACCCTCGCCCGGTCCAGCCTCGCCGCCTTCTTCCTCCTCGACCATTTCTTCGGATGAGCTAACCTCCTCGATGGGCTCAATATCAGAAGCCAAGTCCTCTTCGAAATCACTAATTGCGCCCAGTTCCTCGAGACACTTATCGTAGTTCTCGTCAAAGCGTATGTTCTCATTGAGAGAGACAACCTCCACATCCTGATCAGGTGGCAATAGCATCGGAGCGGTGCCAGGTGGACATTCGGTAATGTTACGTATTCTCAGCGTATGTATGTGAAATATGGCAGAACGATTCGATTCGAGTAGCACCTGATGGAAGACGCTGAGCAAGCGATCCATAGTGCCAAACATGCGCACCGAGGCGCTCTTTGGATCTTCACCCTCCTCAAGAATGCGGCCGACAATATGATGGCGATAGGGATCCATCAGATAGATGAAGTCACCCTTCTTCCACAGCGAATACATTTGATTGTTGATCTGGAAGATAACGTAATCGTTCTCGTCCAGCGCCTTTTCGATCATCAAATGGAAATCATTGTACTTGTACATGGGCACACATTTCCACCAACCCTCATAGACATTCGGAGTGAGCAGAACCTCGGCCACAAATTGACCCATACGGATCTGTCGCGGAAAGGTATCCAAGTCCATGGGCTGATTAATGTCCGTGCATGGCTCCCAGCAGTTCTTGCACATGTTGACGCCATAGCACATAACCTTGTCATAGGTCTTTGAATCCCACGTAGCCGGATGATCAATCTTGGAGGCCAAGGCGGTGGCCACAGATACGGGCAAGGCGCTGCGATTACGCAGCGCATCCTTCGGGTTAAGCGTTAAATGCAAATTCGATTTAAGATACGCATAGTCCGAGGCAATCACATCAAATTCGCTCATTCGCGGCCCAAACTCGCGTTCCTGACTGCGCCCCTCTGCACCGGGGGTGACCATCCTTACGACCAGGACATCGCGCAGCGTAAATATGTCCGTCTTCTCCAGATTGCTCTCCTCCTTGATCAAATGTATGACATTATCCAGGGAACGCATGGCCAACAGCATGGGAAAGCCACCATCATGATTGGATTTCAATGTATCCTTATCCCGTCCATTCAAATCAAGCACCATCCACACACCTGTATCCTTCCAGATAAGCAAATACCAATTCGGTGTCCAGAATACGCCGATCTTATGCCTCTTAAAGTAGGCGGTTATCACGCGACGCAATCGTCCAATGACATTTCGAATACCGTATAACTCAAAAGGTGCATCCAACTCGATGGCAAACTCAATATCATTGATCTTAAAGTGACGAGTTACAGCCTGCTCATTCTCATCGTAGACCTCCGGATAAGTGTTCGCATTGGTTATCTCCATCGCTTCCGAGTCATTGAACAACACCTGTCCCTCGAGAACAACCTGATCGATCAGTTCCGTATTCCATTCGGTGCGTCGTGTAAAATACGTGGTCGCAAATGCTTTGAGAGTGCCTGCATATCGTATTGATTCAATATTTGGTAAACCAGATTTTGTGGCCACAGAACCGGTCACGATGCCCAACGGAAAACCTAAGGACTTGTCAATAAAATTGCGGCGACCTTGTCCACAATCCTTGGGATCAAATGGCCGCATATAAGGATCATCGTGAACGCCATAGACCCTGCAGGCCTCAATTGAGCATGGATCATAGTTACAGTACCTTACCATTCGCTGGGGGCTGCAAAATACAAAGAAAATTAAGTTAGTTTCCTTTCCGTACAGTTTCCTCCTTGATTCGCTGCTCACAAGTGTTTGCAGGGAGAACTGCAGCAGGGTGGCATGGGTGGTAAAAAGCCAGTCGGACCAGCTTCTCCAGCTGTACACGTAAAGCGCATCCTAGCCGCTGCCATTTTGGAAACACACTTTCAATTTTCCCTTTTAAATTTATTGTACAAACAAATTTCAAACACGTTCAACAACTTGTGAGGCAACTAAATGAATGTGATAGAAGTTTCTATATATATTTTGAGCATTGAAAATATAAGAAACTAAGCAGACCTTGAATGTTTGTAGTACATGCTTGAAATGTTAGCATACTCCATCTCTATCATTGCTTCTAAAGTAAAGTTGACTACCCTGCGATTCTCAATAGTAAAAGGGTGGCTAATACAATTGACTATTTTGTATATCTTCTTGTGAGCGCCCTTCTATGCGATTCTCAAGAATTAAAGGGAGTCCAATACAATTGCCTATTTAGGATGACTTTTTGTTTGCGTCCTTCTTTGCGATTCTCAAACATTAAAGGGAGTTCACAATTGCCTCATTTGGAGGTCAACTAATCCTCACCCTTCTCTGTGATTCTTAACATTTTACAAGTGATTTACAATTGGCCATCATATCATTAAACTAATATAGGTAATCTAGACTTAGTTACTTAAGACTGTAAAATAGAATAGATACCAACTGTATTACCTTTCACATCTTTAAGGAATTCTCATATGCATTAGACACCATTCCACTCAGCAAAAGCTAATCCCTTGGGATTCATGAATATCTTCGAAATACTCTTAAGATATCTTAGGAAAATTCAATTATATGAACAGAATTGAATTTTCGACTGCCTTTTTTGGGGTTTAAACTACCCCAGCCAGAGTTGCCAGCACAGAAAGGCCAGCAGAATTTCAAGAATTTTCAGCACAAGCACATTTTGCTAGCATTTGCTTAAGCTGCTGTCAGCAAATGATTTGTCAGCCATTTGGGGCTATGTCCTGCACCTGCTGACACCTGTCCGCCTACTCATCAAGTTTCTTTCTGCATATGCTCTGCTCCCAGTTGTCTCGTTGGAAACGAGGAACAACTTTGGCCCTGGCTGTTGTTTTCATTACACAAATTGCGCTGAATCACAACAAAAATTTCATTTACCGCATACGGATGGCAAACTTATGATAATTTTTATGCGAAGTATGTGTATGTGTGTGGCAGGGGAAAATGTTTGGAAAAGTGACTCGGAAGAGAGTAGGAAAAATGTTGCTTCCGTTTTACGATGGCGGCGCAGTTAATTTCTTAGCGCAAGAGCGCACACAGTGCCAACTAACAGTTAACAGCCAGGCAGACAACACGAGATAACAGTTAAATGTAATTGGAAAGCTCATCAAGTGCCGTTGTGTTGCTCTTGTGGCATGTTTGCTGGCTGTTGCCACTTCAGCTTCAGCTGCGCACAAAAGTATGCAAAAAGAATTTTTTATACATATATATATTTTTTTTTTTGGTGGTTTATTGAAAAACAAAGCCAAACGCTGCGTATACGTAACGTGCTGTCAGTGGGTGGCAACTCTGCTTAGCTAAGCTGCTTTGCAACTAGCACTGAAGAGATTTGGAAACCCTGGCCCTCTGCACTGCTGCTGTGTCCCTGCCCTGCCACAGTGCTACCTCCATTTACGAGCTGGCGCTTTATTGTCCTTTTGTTCTTGGCTTCCAGCCACGTAATTGGCTTAGTCGCTGAGCGGACAGGGGTGGACAGTGCAGGGTGCAGTCAGTCAGCCATTGCTATTAACAATTTTGTGTGTGTATTTGTGTGTGTGTTAGGTTTTTATTTGGTGTCATCCAATCAGTCGCGCAACGAGTACCTCAGTCACATGTGGAGATTGATTCCCCGAGCTGCCATCAAAGCCATTTTCTACTTCATTTTGTCTCTCTTTTTTTGTTGGTGTTTGTTTGGCTTTCAATTTATTTGGTGCTTGCTGTCTTAGCTGTTTTCTGTGTGTACATGCGGACCATTTGTTAAGCTGCTTGCCCCTCAAGTGTAAATACTCAAATTCTCGTATCTTGCATGTGCAATAAATTTACACAGAATCGTAAATTTTAAACACTTCATTTAACAGCGCCAAAAAACGTAACGCAACGTAACGTAACGAAATGAAAATAAAATGAAATCGCTTAACGATTATCGCCCACGTCAAGGCGCTGGCAACTTGGTGTGATTTCTTATCCTGCAACCAGGCTGCCCAAGTCCTGGCCTGTGTTTTTCATTTTCTTTTCCATTTAGCTGCCAGGGCAATTCCCAAGGCGGCGTTGCTAAAAAAGGAACTTCTTTCTTTTATTTTATTTTTTTGATGCAACAAGAGTGCACTTTCCACTTAGTGTTTTGCCCATGAATTTCACGAATGTTGCACGGCGCTGAGCTTGCCCCAATCCCTAAGACCCTTCGCTGATGACCAAACTCGAATGCAGAGCCATTCCAACTGCGTTCCCCCGCCCTGCCCTGCCCTGTCTGTCTGTCTGGTTCAGTGCTCAATAATGATTTCCATTGCGAATTATTTACATTTCCCCGAACTCATTATGTTTGCATTGTGAAATTTGCTTCGACTCTGGTTCCTGCTCCTGCTCCTTCTCCAACTCTGACTCTGACTCTGGTTCTGGCTCCCGTTCTGGCCACCTGCTTCTGGCCTGTGTGCTCCATTCTCTGGGCAGTTCAAGAATTCCAAAACGATTTAATGTGGTTGCAGTCTTGCTTAAATTCTTGATTGCACTTGCTATTTGCATTTGGGGTTTTGTGGTTACCAAAATTGTTGTTCTGAACGAATTCTATATAAAAACTTTGCAAAATTGTGCAGATTTGCTAGCCCAAAAAGAAATGTTTTGTAGTTTCGATACAGTTTTGAATAGTTCTGAATTCGAATTCCCGCAAAACTTACTCACTGAATACTACCCATTATATATATGCAATTAATGTTCAATCAAAATTTGCTTTTTATTACAAAAGTCTTTCTTTTATGAGTACTTTAAGCAGTTGCTATTAAGTCTAATGTTAGAGAGCGCCACATTACATTAACAGCGGCATAACATAGCTTTCAAATGTTAGTAACAGCGCTCCATTAGCTGAGTTATGTTTAAGCATACTCATATATGTAAGGTTGAATATAGATTAACCAATACTTTATTGTGTTTATGTATAATGAACTATGTGCTAAATACAGCGTATAATGATAATTTGATTGATTCTCCGAACGACAGAACAGCTTCTTCGACGCTTCGGCTGACTACGAATTCACTTTCGGCTTACAACTGACGACGACCTCCGATTATTACGAACGAACGGACGAACTGTCAGCAACTGCTTCTGATGACTATCCACTCCGACTGCTTTTCTAACTGCTTATATCGATACTTCTGCTGTTATCGACTTCCACCACCGAACTGATATTCGATAACGTCGCCCTTTCTCATACACCCGTTTACATATATGATCAACTTTTAATTCTAATTCTAATTTCTTAATATTTTACTTTAGAGATCTCCTGATTTAGGGATTGGAAACTTTTTTTTAACATACTTTAGATTTTATTATGTTAAAAGACTCACAAAATTAAGGGGTTTCTGCGCAGAGACTAAGAGGGGTTAGTAAATAAAAGTCTGCAGGATTTGAAAGGCTTTCCCAGATTCTACAGAACTTACCTAAAGTCCAATAGCCTCCTCCGGGCATCCTTCCAATAATTTAATTATCCGTAGGATGAAGAATTCAAGATTGAAAAGTAATATATCTTTTTCAATATATCTTAAATTCATGCAAACTTATTTGACTATTTGCTGACCTTCTTTAAAACATTGCGACATATTCGTGTATATTTTTTTGTATTCAAAATTTGATTAAAGTTCTCTTTATTTATTTGGTTTATTTACATATGTATATTTGCGGAAAATGGTTTGAAAAATCTTATTTACAGCGGACAGGCGAAAAGAAAATTGTTTTGCCCCCTCGGAACCGCTGTTCACCCTGAACTGTGGCTGCATTTTCAATTCATTGCGTTTCGTTGCGTTTCGTTTCATTTATTACATGTCAAGCGTCAATGAATGTCAGTTTGACAGTTCATAAGACAAATACGACAATGGAAATGGAATGAAATGAGTGTGCCAGGACGAGCCAGGTTTATGTACACCGCCTACCGCTCCCCTTGTGCGCCTGCTCAGGTAGCTCTGCTGTTCTGTCAGCCGAGTAACATTTTGCGGACATTAACGCCAACGTGCAGCGTGGCATGCCATAGAAGAGACGTGCCCAGCCACACCCACACCCACACTCCCCACACACACAACCGCAAACAGACCGCACTGAGGCGCATATCCTGTGAAGCAGACGCCGCCTGCATCTTGAATAATGTGCAAATGTGAGCAGCCGCAGCTGAAGATTGCCAATTGTTGAGTACGTGTAAGTGGCCTAAGGATGTTTCACACTGCTGCCGCTGCTGCTGTCGTCCTGTTTTTGGCAGGACATGTGCGCCAACGCTTTGCTTGACAACTTATTGGCACTACTGCTGCTTGTATTTTTACGTTAAACAATTTTCTCAACTGCAAATTGAAAATCTGATAAATATATATAGCAAAATACAGTTGTCTTTAATAGACGCTGTCAATACTCGTGTTGTGTGTGGGTGTGTGCGTGGGTGTGACTGGCATTGACAGCTACCCAGCTTTGAAAACTTTCCACGCATTGTCATAAATCATTTTGCGTCAAACAAGTTGAATGGCTCTGGCCACGCCCACGCAAGCCGGACGCCCTTTGTTAGACATTTGAAGTGGGGTGCGGCGGGCTGTTGAGTAACATGCAGAAATGTCAAAGTTGAGTTCAAGTTGTCGGTCCTTGTTCTTCTTGTTGTTGTTCCTGTTGCTGGTCGCAGCCTGTCATGTTCTGCTTGACGCAGGACATGCAGCAAACACTTCTTGGCAGCTGCTGAAGTTGCGCATAGCAGCCAGGACATATAAGACAGCATCGGCTTTAGTTACCTACCTGGACAAGTGCTGTGCTTTTTGCTTGTTCTGCTCCGCTTTACTCATAGTTAGTACGAGAGTATCTTCGTCTACTACTATTATCATCATCAAGCACATATTTTTTTCACATGCAATCGAGTGTGCCGCAATTGCGGCATCAGCTCGGTGATTTTTTCAAGAGGACACTTAGCAGCCGCAGCAGGGTCCTCTGTCCTGGCCATATTACGTATACTCATATTACGTATACGCTCCTTTTTCATATCATTTTGTAGTTTCTGCACTGCCATACTTAATATATCTTGTTATTTTTAGAACAGATTTTAGTTTTTGCAACGGTTATTGTCATTTTATTTTTATTTCTACACCCATACAGTATAGTTTGCTCTTGTTCTTGTGTTGCCTGGGTGAGGGCTTACAGTTTCTAGCACTCAATTGTGAACCAGCTGCTGTTCTGTTCACTGTATAGGGCAAAGGGCGTACACGGAGGAGGGAGGGGCCTTGGTGTAGTGGTGGCAACATGAGATTTTGATGTAAGCGTGACGCAGCCATATGTGTAAAATGCCGTAAGTGTTAGAAATTGAGAAGTGCGCTGTTCATATACATATATATTTATATATAGCAACACTTTTGGCCATATCCATGACTAAAGTAAAGACATTGTTAAATTTGACGTGACTCGGCTTTTAGTTAAGTGTCAGCTGCTGTTGCTGTTAATCAAATTTTTGATTAAATTTTTACAACATTTTTGGCGGTTGGAATGTTTGAGACGAATAACAAAAAAAAATAAATAAAAAAGATAACAATATATATATATATACATATGCAGGTTCTTTATCATTATTATTTATAGAAATCATATAATAATGATGATAATAATAACAATCATTATAATATTATTTTTACTTCATTTATTATTGACTAAGTAAGCTTTAACTTCAATTCTATAGAGTATACATCAATTCCTGATCAGCAATAATAGCTAAGCCAATTTCAACATTTTCGTTTTTATATTGTCCTAACTGATCTCAGGAACTAGAACAGCTTTTGTCAGTAAATTTAGTATGTAGGTTCTTAAGTATATAAAACATTATATTTCATAATTGTAGCATTATATACACTCGTTTACTTTATATATTTTGTTTAAATAAGTTCTTCTTTGTACTGTCAGAGCGCTAGTGCTTTTAAGAGTATCTCTTAATCGTTCATTCTTGGAATTTCACTTGGCTTATTTAAGTTTTGGGAAAGCAAGACATCAATTTTGCCACGGGGGCGTAGGACCCATTTTCATTTGCTGTTTGCTCAAGTCAATCAACGGCTTGATTTTATGTAAACGATACATTTCACAAATATTTCACAGCTTGTTGTTCTCAAATAGATTTTGAAGTTTTTAAGGGTTTTCCTATATATTTTGATATATTTTTTTTTATATTCATTTTTTTTTATATTCATTTTTTTTTATATTTTTTTTCATATTATTTTAAATATTTTTTTTTAATATTTTTTTTTTCTAATTTATCAAATGTTAAAAGACTATAGATATTATTTTAATTTTTTTTTTTTTTATTTAAAGAAAATTTAATAAAATCTAACATAGAATCTTTCAAAATAATATCTATGGTCTTTTAACATTTGATAAATTGCACGGAACTCCATTTGTTTCGTTTTTCTTGGACTTTATTAAAACCCTGCTTATATGTCCTTTATTTTTAATTAACTGCTGTTAACCCATTAAGGACGCAACGTTTTTTAATCTCAGATCTGAAGCCATTCAATCAGTAATAAAGCTTTTTTGGTGTCTCTTTCTTTGTCCTGCTCTTTGTTATCCTGTCCAATATCTCTGGCCATTACCTGCTGCCTGCAACATTCATAGTGGTGCCTTACCCTGCCCTTTCCTTCCCTTCCCTTCCCTTACTCATTAAGCAGCCATTTCTCAATTTGTGTGCCAAAAAATGGCTGCCACTTCTGTCCGATGTCTGATTACTGGCAACGACTTCCGTTTTTTAATATTTATAATCCAGTGTAATTAAGAAAAGAGCGCCACAAAAGTCGCGAGACTTTCAACAAAAAAGCGTTGCAATAATTACCAGCATTTTTATGGCAACAACAATAAGTAGCATAAGAATGAGTAATATGAAGGATTCATGTTCTGGTTTTACATTTGGTTATAGGGATATTAAAATGAAAAAGTAACTGCCATGGAGTATAAATGCGTAGCGAGCAAAATGTGTAATTAGTGGCAGTTAATAACTTTGGCAAGTTCTCACACACCGCACTGCCGATCCCCGCTCCCCACTCCTGCAGACGCTAAAGTGGTTGCTTTTTAGTGGGCGATAGATGGTGCCTGGTAGGGGGAGGCGTGGCAGCGGCATTAACTCAAAACTCAAACCAGCACGCACTCTAATTAAATACAAAGTGAAAATGACGCAAGAGGCGGGACGGCGGGCGCCAAGAGGGTCGAGCTTTGACTATAAATTATGCAAGAAAAACAGGAAACGAAAAGTATTTTTAGTTGACCTGAAAAACCGCAACATAAACAAGTAAAACAAGAACCAACCACAACAAGAACAGGAATAGGAACAGGAACGGCAGCAGCATCCACCTTTCTCAGTGACAAAAAACAGAGAACGCTGAAAAATGCGTCTTAGATTGAGATAAGTTGTTGCCAGCTGCCCTTTACCTAACCCCCCGCCACTCTGCTCTCTCTCACCAGCGCACCAAATCGAGCCTTGTGTAATGTCCTTCGTTATTCTTGCACTAATTTGTGGTTTTCCTTTTTGCCTTTTAACGTACAACGAAATTAGCTTCATTATTGTAATTAACTTGGCCAGCCTTATAGGCAGCTGCGGGCGGGTGGGGAGGGGGTGTGTGTTTGTGGCGCTTTGTTAAATTTACCAAATTAGTTCGAGTTCAGCAATCAAGCCGTTGATTGACTTGAGCAAACAGCAAATGAAAATGGGTCCTACGCCCCCGTGGCAAAATTGATGTCTTGCTTTCCCAAAACTTAAATAAGCCAAGTGAAATTCCAAGAATGAACGATTAAAAGATACTCTTAAAGGCACTAGCGCTCTGACAGTACAAAGAAAAAACTTTTAAAACAAAATATATAAAGCAAAAGAGTGTATATAATGCTACAACTTATGAAATATAATGTTTTATATACTTAAGAACCTACATACTAAATTTACTGACTAAAGCTGTTCTAGTTCCTGAGATCAGATAGGTCAATATCATAACGAAAATGTTTAAATTGGCTTAGCTATTATTGCTGATCAGGAATTGATGTATACTCTGTCTGAAGTTAAAATTTACTAAATCAAAAATGAATAATAATGATATAATATTATTATAATGTTGTGTTTATTTTATTTATTTTTGATTAAGTTCATTTTTAACTTTTTACCCAATTCCTGATCAGCATTAACAGCCAAGTAATAATAATGATAAAAATTTATTTTTGAAGTGCCTAAGAACCTGCATACTAAATTTGTTGATTGTAACCCATCAAGTTCCTGAGTTAACATAGATTACAACAAGAACGGAAATATTTAAATTGACATGACTTGGCTGTACGGGTATCTATAAATACTTCATAGGACTGAAGTTGTACAACTTTATTATACCCTTTTTATGCACACCACAAAAAAACAAAATATCCAATTGATGTCAACTTTCAATTTGACAATTTCTGTTGATTTTGTGCGTTGTTTCTACAAAAATAAAAAAAGGGAAACAAATTTGAAATTTATATGCTCAAGTATATTATTGCGAGACCTTTTCGCAGCAATTTTCTTGTAGCTGAGCTGCTTTTTTTTTGTTTTCTTTGGTTGATAATCATTAAAAAATAAATCTTAAGCCTAGCCGTAACCTTTTTTTTTACGTTCCTGCGGCCCACTCACAAAACTCATTAAAAGTCTTGAGTTTCCAATCAGACAAATGTTAACCCCTATTACAATTTGACATTTGATTTGCAGAGGGGAGGGGGGTTAAGCAACCCCGCCCGCAGTTATATGCCCATTTTTAACATATGTAGCGTTAAGCGCTGCTTGAAGGGGCAGGCTATAAAAAAAAATATGTATTTGTTTCATTTGGTTGGCAATTCTCTTTAATGGCAACCCAAATCAAAATTCAATTCGTATAAAATGGCCAACAATTCAAACCCGCACACACACACACAAGCTGGTTTTCTCCATATGTGTGCGTGTGTGTATGTCTGCTTCCGTTTCCGTTTTGTGTGTAGTGTGCGCCACGTGGCTGACATGTTAAAAGCCTAAATAATTGCCCACGTTTTATTACACAGTGCCAAAAAATGTTTGCTTTTTCTTCTTTTTTTTCAACAAAATGTTTCTCTATATTTATACTCTTTATACGAGTATAATAACTGCAGAACCTTTGTCATCATTTTTTTTCTCCATTCCATTAACTAACTTGAAACCTTCTTCAAATATTGCCAAGCATATATTTAAGGACAGCTTTAAATTCCATTTATGGCTGAGTGGAGATTGTAACTGTGTGCATATAATATATGCAAATATGTATAAATTAGCAAAGGGACAGTGCGCTTGAGTTATGGTTTGTTAAGTGCTTTATGAGTTCCATTCTGCGTTGTGCCTTGTTATGCATAATTTAATTCACAAATACTATACTATATATATATATATATGTTCAGAAGTGTGCATAAAGAAATGCTTTTAAATACGCTGAACTAAAACTGATTACAATTTACGTAAGGGTTGTATTCTTTTGCGCGTATAAAGTTATCTAATAAATATTTCTCATTAAAAATGAAATTGTGGTATCATTTGATATGTAATCATTTCAACTGTCAACTAACATTGGTCTGTTATGTAAAGGGCTTTTTGTTTGGTTATTAGCCGTTACAGAACTCATCCGTAAAATGCTATATAAAAATTATATAAAATTTTAAATACATTTGCGCTTTTGTTTTGTTAATGTTAAATGTGTATGGGTCTTCTAACAGAACTCATTCGAGCTGTTATGTATAAAAAGGTCTGTTATGTTAACGCTCTTGTACTTTTCTCTTTAGACTGTTATAATTCCTGGGGAAGAAGGATAGCTTATTATTATTATTAGTGATGGGGGCGTTGCACTGCGACCTATGAGATCTATTGTGCCCCCTTCTAAGCCTAAAGCTCACTCATTAACCCTATCTCCTGCATGAATGCAAGGATCTTGGTCGGATTTAGAGTACCTATATCGTTTGTCTGAAGTAAAAACCCACCCAGGTACCTGTTTCTTCTTCTGGCAAGAGCAGTGCAGTCTGTTAGTACATATGTGTGATGAGGTTTCAGCCTCCATTTCACAGAATCTGCAATTCCTAGCTTGCTTAGGTGGTTTCTCAGTCTACAGTGCCCCGTCAGAAGGCCAGTGACTATTCTAAGTGAATTCTTCCCCAATGGTATTAGTTGCTTGCATCTTTTAAGATCATAGTTTCCTAAGAGTGACTTGGCCTGTCTTAGACCTGGTGTATTTCTCCAGCTTGACTGCCTTCTGTTGTCCTCTTCTATCCTGATATGTTCTCTTATTGTGTTTCTTCCTATGCCACAGAAAGGTTCTGGGCCTACCAGATGTTTTCCTGCTCCTAGCTTAGCCAGTTCATCAGGGAAGGATAGCTTTCGAAAGGAATTCCTTAACAGAAATGCAGATAACTTTGTCATGAATCGCCTAAAACCGACTGATTTGATAATATTTTAAGTAGAATGTTATTCCGAGCTACTTGAAAGACTGGAGCTCAAGATTTTAGTTGGAATCTTCAGTTGATGGGAATATTTCCATATAGTTTTGCATTACAGTCAACGCCTGGCTGTTTGGCTTGACTGTTTTGTTTATGCGCAACATTTGTTTAGTCTATTGCAACTGTCTCGATTGCCTATTTTGTTTTTTATATGGAACTTTTGCCACTTAAGTCGCAATGCGAACAGCCCTCCCAGTGGCAGTTTGCATTCAACGCTCAAGCACTTTGCCTCGCGTGTGTTTACAAATATGACAAACAACTCTTGTGGCAGTAAGAGCGGCAACAACAATGCTCGCCAGCGTTTGCCTCGTTTCTCATTTCTGCGATTGCATTTCAATTTGCATAGTCCTGCCGACACTGATGAGCAGCGATTACAACAGCAGCAGCAGCAGCAGCGTCATCGCAATCAAAATCACAATCAATTTGCGGTACAGAGTAGAGGAACGGGTCGTGGCACAAGTGCGGTCCAGTCGCGTTTTCACCAGCCAGTTCCAGGACATTCTGTGAGTGAAGTGTGCGTGGAGTGAAGTGAAGTTGTGTTAGTTTGTTAATTACCAACTGCAACAGCAACTGGCTCCAAACAAAAACCCCAAAAACTAACTGCTGTTGGCGCTGACATGTTGAACAATAAAACAATCAAAAAAACAAGTTAGAACGTTGCAGTTAAAAAGCCCTGATTGCGCTATACTCTGTTCAGTTTCTTTACCTGTCGAGTAGATCATCAGTATTCAATTTAGTGGTTCTAGTTTTAAAGGTACTCCGGCATAGTTGGAAATTAGATTAATTTATAACAATTTGCGAGTGTTCTCCTTTTTGGAAAATTTCTCCTGAATCTCAAGCCTTCTAGCAACGATCCTCTTGAAGAGTTAGCGGTCACTAAAATGCCAACAAAAAAGTTATGAAATATACACATTTTGGTCATTTTCGTGGGGGTTAGTTGGCGTGCCAAAAATACTTTTGGTCTCATGTTTAAAGAGATCATCAGTACTGCTCATACCAAATTTCATAACTCTAGCTATAACTATGTGGCAGATATAGGATTTTGAAAACAACTTAACACTTTATATTGCAACATGTATAGAGATTTTGACAGTTTCACTTTTTGCACAAACCCAATCTAGTATTTTGGCCTTTTAGACTAGAGTATAAACACACACGGAGTTGGCAGACAACGAGGCCATTTACCGATTTAAATTTTTAAATGAGTGTTAAGCACTTAACATTGTTATAAAGAACTGTCAATTGCTTTGCTTCAACTCTTTAATAATTAATTTGTTGCGCTGTAATGTATGCTATGATTTTCTCCTTTACTTTGTTTTCATGTTTTTCCTTCTTTTTTTGGGGGGTATTTTCATTGTTATTGACAAACAAGCGACATTTTGCGGCTGCAATTGTTGTCGTGGCGTCTCCTTGCATATTGTCGCTGCCTGAGGCAACAACTGCTTTTGCCCCCAAACTCTCCGCTTCTCCCTGTGTGTGTGTGTGTTGCGGCTGTGTGCGAATTGGACGTGTTGGGACACCGCTTAATTTCCGGCAATGCGAGTCACGTACGCTTTTCCTGCCTTTATATGCAGTGACATTTTCATTTCGTTTGGCTTTGCACAGGCTCAGACACAGACACACACATACCAGCACGCAGCAGCCGCATGTCTTACAAAATGAACAAAATGGCGGCAGACACACACACACACACAAACACCAAGATAAGCTCATATGTTGTTGGCCTTGCATGCAACGCGGCAAAAGTTTTTGTCAACTCATTTTGTTGCAATTTGCACACACACAAAACTCGATTATTTTTAATTAAAACAACATTTGCCAGCTTCAAAAACAAGCTAAAAAGTAGAGTGCCAGCTGCAATAACGAATACAAACAAACAAAAATTGGATGGAAAAGAAATAAACATTTCAACTGCATACTTCTCAATCTGGGTCTATGGTTTTAATTACACGCTAACGATGCCGTCAACAACATTTTCAGCCTCAAGTCCGCAATTGAAATATGCTTTTTTCTTGCGGTTTAGCAGACCGTAAGAACTGAGAGTCCTTGGCAAATAGAAAAAGGAGCATAAGTCTCTAGAAAAGCAGCCAGGACAATGCCGCACAAAGCTCAAAGCAAACCCACCTGCCAACTTTGAAATCTGACTCGTTAGCATATCATCATAATCTGCACAGTAATCGCTACAATATCGAATTCCTTTGAACAGTATTGTTTGTGCCAGCTTTCGATTTGTTGACATTAAACGGAAACCATTTGTTTAGACTGGCAGACGGGCAGACGGGCAAACGGAGACGGTGTCAAAGAACAACATCCGGTAAACGTGTTTGGCATTGTAAACCGTTTTCAGTTCTTATCACATTACACAAAAGCAAACAAGGCTAACATGGCAGACATATAAGAGTTGATACATAAGGAATAAGTTCAGCTGAATTATTGATGTGTGGCATTAATAAAATACCTGATAAACAGAGACTGTTCAAAGTTATTATATTGAAATGGAAGAAATGTGATCTTAAGTGTAGTTTGGCATGAATTCAATTATAGGAAATTTTCAACTTGAAGTTCTACTTTTTTTAAGTCTACCCTAACAGAGGGTATTATAATTTTGTCTAGAAATGTGTAATGGAGTCAAGGGGAGACGTTTCCGACCTTACAAAGTATATATATTCGGAATCAGCATGAATAGTTGAGTCGATATATCGATTTCCGTCTGTCTCTCAGTTTTAAAGCTATCGTAATGAAACTTGGTACAGACCCTTCTTTTGGTGCAGACAGCACATATGTCGGAATCGGCCGGATCAGACCACTATAACATATAGCTGTCATAGGAATGATCGGTCGACAACTATGTTTTTGTATGAAGAACTTTATTGATTATACCTATCTATATATATCTATACCAAACTGACCCAAATTGAATCCCTGTATAGTTTTTACAATCTGACCAATTTTGGTCAAAATCGGACCACTATATCACATAGTTACCATAGGATCGGGTGAAAAATTAGTTTTTTTATGACAAACTTTTTGCATTACATTCAAAGTGAGAGTTTCATTATATTTGAGTGAGGGTTTTATTATATTTTTAATAGTTTCCTATAATTTTGATCAAAATCGAACCACATAGGAACAATCAGACGACAATTGTGATTTGTATAAAACCATTCCTGCTAGGGTATATAGCTTCGGCACTTCGAAGATAACCGTTCTTGTTGAGTAATATTCTCACTGAAAAGCCACATAAATATTTAAGATATTCTCTAGCTATGTCAGCAACATTGCGCTTCTACTGGCTGCCAAACATTAAGTTATGAATGAAACCTTAAACTTCGAATCCTTTGGGCTTGCACTGAGTAATTACTTAGTTTTAATCAGACTGGGCGTTCAAGTTGCAGGAAGTTCTTAGCCGGCAAACGGCTGACAACAGTTGCCATCACAAATGAACTGACAGAACGGCAATGCCATAAATTTTCCATCCTAGAAAAGCCGAATTGAAAAGCGAGCAAAAGTAAACCAGAAATTATAATTAAATTTTGCGTTTTGTATTAGCCCCGAGAGGAGGCGCGCCTAGAAGCGCTAAGCTAAGCCGCTCCTGAAATTTTCCAACTGCACTCCACTGTCCCCGGTCCGAGTCTAGCCTCAGCGGTTTGAATGTTGAGCTAAACGGGACAGAGAGAGAGCAGGTCTAGTATGAACAAAAGGCCAACAAAATAACAAACACAACAAAATAAAAAGAAAGCGAATGAAATGGCTAAAGAAAAGCTGCAGCTGGTTTCCGTTTGCTCTCGCACAAAGATTTATTGCCTTGCATGGATTACATGGACAACAAAACGGGGGCCTTGTTACCATAAAGCCGCTTAAAGATTTTAATTTAAGCATCCTCGGCGCTGACGAATGAACACGCACACCGACACACACAGCACACACAGTAGGGGCAAGGAGCACTGTCTCGTCCTGCTAAATAATTGGGTTTCTGCTTCCTCTGCACTATGGGGAATTTGCTCATTTTTTTTGGAATAAAGTCGTTTTTTAAAGTTGTTAAAATTAACGAAATATTGTTGACAATACATTAGAAATACATGAAACATTAATGTTACATACTCAGAATGTTAACATTGCCGCGCACTGTTAAGTTAACAGCTCTTAAACAGGGCTGCTGTACACTTTTTTTTAGGTTAAGTTCAAGGGCCTCACAACAAGAATCGGAAAGACTATATATATTGGTTTGTGGTAGATAATATTCAGTGTGGCTTCTACTTTGTGTTTATATATCTGTTTTGATGATATTATATGTTTTGTGTGTTGTTTTCCGTATTTTAAAAACTTGCCTCCTTTGTAATAATGTTAAAAGCATAATAATACGCCAAGCCTGCCAGTTTGGTCCGGATAGCTTGGAAAAACAAAAATTAACATATGGCGGTGTTAAGAAGAAAGGCAACTTTCTCGGCCCTACTTCCTATTGATATTATAAGCCCAATGCAAAAAAAAACTAGACCAAAAAATTTTGCTTCGAACTCGAGTTATTAATTAATTCCAAAAAAATGGGCAAATTCCCCATAGTGCTCTGTATACTATTATACCCTGTAGCCATCATAATGTGTAAAAATGCTATTTTATGCAGGTCTGTTCCGAATAACACTAACGAAAACTGTCTAGCCTCCCATTAGGAGCAGTATGAGAGTAAAAACCCCATTAAAATTATATAATTTTAAGAACAGCGAACTACCAGTTAAGATCTGAGCATCCAGTATGAGCTGGCAATAATAATTTTATTTCATTTGTGCCCCGCAATTCGGTAAAATCGTTTTACAGCCACACTTTTAAAGACTTAGCCTTAGAATTTGGCATGTATTACGCTTAAGTCAGCCTTAATCTACCCTCAGAATTTAGCTTGTTGGTGAAGATCGATAGTAGAATGAGGTAGAATGGCAGGATAGATTAAGTATTATCTTTAAAATTGTATTTTATCTGATTGAAATTTTGTTCAAATAACATTTGGCCGCAATAATAATGAATTCTATTCAATTTTCAAGCCAATCCAAAGAAGACCTTAAATATATTTGTGAGTTTGATTAGAAAATGTAATTCGAAACAGCTCAGTGTATTTAGTGCAACTATTCAAGCTAGAGTCATCAAAATATGTAGTCTCATCATATTTCTTAAAATCTCTGCATATCTATTTCAATTTTTGCAGAAATTCCTCTTTGATTTGTCTAAAATTCCTATGGTTTTATAATACAGGAAATTGCCACATATAGAAACAAATTAAATAGGATGTCCTGGCTACTCTCCGACAAAAACAAATTGTCCCTGGCGAACAAGGTCCGAATATACAAATGCATCTTAGCTCCTAGCCTATTCTATGCCATACAGGTGTACGGTATCACTGCCAAGACGCATCTGAATAAGATCCGTGTGCTACAAGCTGAGACTCTGAGGATGATCTCTGGGTCTCCATGGTACATAAGGACATGCAATATTGAGCGCGACCTTAAGGTGCCCAAAATAGGAGACAGAAACCAAGCGATTGCCCAAAAATACACGGAGAGGCTTGGAGCTCACCCAAACAGTCTAGCTAGACGCCTAAATACTGCCTGCCACTGTAGAAGAGTAAGGAGGAGACTCAAGCGATACCACCCTCAAGACCTCCTGAACCGGGTCTTGGCATGATGATCTCCTACCAAAATTTAGACGATCTCCCCAGTATCACCCCTTAACTTACCCTTTAAAAGTAATATTTAATTCATTTTTATGTTCTATCATAAATAATTTTATTATTATTTTTAGTTTAATTTCTGATTAGTTTAAGTTGCCTGTAAGGTAGCAGAACACTCATCCTTTGTAAAATAAATTTCTCTTTTTTTAATAAAAAAAAAAAGGAAATTGCCGATTCAAGCACTTTGGTTTAGAGTATTTCTATACGTTAATATGTGTGTTTTTTCCCCCAACCAAAGTTCTTGCTGCTTGTGGATTCAGCACATAACCAGCGAGTCCATCAAATGTGTTTTAATTAGATTTGGAAACTATGTGCATAATAATTATTGTCGCCAATAATGTTTGTCGTTTGGCCATTTAATTGGCATTTTTGTGAGGTCATAAAAATTCATAGCCTACTTTTGGGCGTTGGCGGTAATTTCAACGAAAAGTGAGAGAAACGCATTAAAAATTCAATAAAAATGCATAGTAAATGTAAATGCGAGCAACATTTACAATTACAGTGCACAATTTTCATTAAAACTAAAATTGTAATTTTTGTCGAGCGGGGAATTTATGATGCGCACGTGACTGCCACAGAAAACGGGCTTAAATGATGGCTTAAATGAGTCGTGCTTTTGGCCAGCTGCCGGAATTCACAGCTGCATTTTGCAGCCGCCTGCATTTGAATTTATTAACAAATATAATTTTCAGCTGGCCAACAAAGTTGGGCCCCGCAACAAACGGAAGAGGCCAAAACCCAAAAATGCCAGCCCGCTGAAATGTAATTTTATGTAGCGCCTAAAATAAATACGTGGCATAAATAACAGTGCGAGGCGCAGGGGGCAAGGGGTGGTGGCCAGCGAACACAAAGAGCGCGCGAAAAGTTAAAAATTATTTGTATATTTCAAGGCGCCACTAAAGTAGTTAGGGTATTGCAGGGATGCTTTTAAGGAAGATAATGCTGTGATCAAGAGATGTAAGATCAAGAAGCAGTAATCTTTAAAGTTAATTTCACAGTTTAGTTCGTAAATCCTGCACAAATTTGAATAGCTTCACTTTGATAAACAAAATATTCAAGCGTGTTCTGAATTTCACTTACATCAGAAAATTATGTAGCATAGCTTATGGGGCAAGAATATACATACGTCTTTGTAAGAATATTCAGTACAAATTTTCCAAAAAGTGACTACACTCCAAAATTCTATATACTGCACCAAAAAGTAGGCTACTTTTCGTGAAATTGTTTCACAAGTGAAATTCAGAACAGGCGTGAATGAGCAAATGTGTCAAGACCAAAATTCGACAAAGAATAATCGTCTAATGTTGGTCTCATTCACGCCTGTTCTGAATTTCACTTGTGAAACAATTTCACGGAAAGTAGCCTCGTTTTTGGTGCAGGATGTATTCTTTATTTTATCAACTTTGGCTTTAAATATATTTCTGATCTACAGCCAAAGGCCCGAGCAGTCAGCGGTGTATAACACAAGTTAGATATAGTTTTCTAAAATAAATCAAAGTATAATACCAATTTACAGCACTTTTGTTTTACTTTTATGTTCTCTAAAGACTTGAGGTTTAGAATCGAGCATATTCCTTTTGATTTTAGGTGCTTTTCTGAAGAGCATTGCCTATTCGCCTACTCTAAAGCGACTATATAGTATACTATACTGTAACTATAGTATATCTGCTGATTTGTTTTTCAGGCCTTGCTGCCCAGAACATAAATAACAAGCATCTGTTTAGTTTTCGACGCCACTGAAATCACTTAGCAGCAAAGTTTTTGACTGCAGCCCCAAAGGCTTAAACTAACGCTGTGTGTGTGTGTGTGTGTGTGTGTGTGTTTGAACCCATTTTCCAAGTTCAATTCCTTCGTATCCCTAACCAGGACTCAACAATTCGTTCGTTTTGGAAATGTAATTTTGTCGTAAATGTCATTTTTTATGTTTCTTTCTTGCTGCTGCCAGCGTCGTCTGCAATTGTTGTTGCTGTTGCTGTTGCTGCTGTTGCCAAAAAGAAAAATGTCTGCAAATCACAACGACAACGACTGACGCTAAGCCCCGCCACATTGCCCCCTGCCCCTAGTCCGCCTTTGCCAGCCGTGCGACATTTCAACTCGTTCATTTTATTGGATTTCGCTCGTGCAACGTTTTGTATTCGTGTTGTTGTTGCTGCTCTTTTTAGCTGTTACATTTAATGAAAATTTGTTGAATGTCCTCCTGACAGGCAGGGCGTGCAAAATTTTAAATTGATTATTGCACAAACGGTGGGCCACAGCAGCATACAACTTCCCTATGATGCCCCCAACCGCTGTATCCTTCGGAGAAAATAAGCAGGCGCCTTTGAGGTCTCCAGGAGCGCTGTTTCCCGTTGCTCATCGCCGCATGAGTTTTTCTCCTGTTCCATTCGGTTCTGTTTAATGTTCTCAGTACTGTTATATATTATCGTTTATGATGGAAACATAAAACTTGCACGCGTCGTTGCCGTCACGCATATTGTCCTTTCGCCTGGCTAAGGTGTGTGTGTAGGTTCTTTGGGAGTTTAGGCTTAGGGGTTACTTTTGGAGGCCTGAGGTCCGGAAGGCATCCACTTTTATGCCTCACTTGGCTGGGGCTAAGACGTGCCCATAAAATAAACGCACAGAGATGAATTGCCCAGTGCAAAAGGCATTGAAGCAATCTGAGGCCGCTTTCGCCTTTTATCTTTGCATAATGGAAATTGTAGACATTTGAGCCCTTTTTATAGACATTTTAGTTGGGCCAAAATGTAGATATCAAATGCTATTGCTTCCCCCCACCACCTTCCCTCGACTGGTATATAAAACACTTTTTATTGCCTCATTTTGAAGAATTTGTGAAATGAATTATGTTATTGAATGGAATGCTGAGAGTTTATTTAGCTGAAACTGAGCACAATATATATAGAAATATACACAAATGATGTTAATGGAGAGCCGTCAGTAATGCTAATCGCATCTGGCTTATAGGGATAATAGCTTCAACATAATGACAGCTAATAAAAAGAAGTTTTCTCTAGCATAAACACTTAAAAAACGGTTCAAATAAAGCAATCAAAGAAATAATAAAATATTTCATTAAATGCAGTCACAAAATAACAGAAAACTTTTAAAACTTGAAAGCCAATCAAAATTCTAGATGCAAATACAATATATATTAAACAAATATAGATTAAGTTCTTTGAATATTATTAGTTTGTTATATTTTGATACTTTACTGTATAGACTTTAAATAAAAATTATGAAATTTCAAACATCATCCTCAAGACCTTCCTCACAGGCTCTTGGCCTAATATTTATATCTTTCTATTTTATCCTATTTATCTTCATATTAATAATTGTATAACTGCTAATTATAAACCCAAAATCCCTCGTAAATAGCTGTATATAATATCTTAGTTCATCAAGACACAGTTTCATTCCTTTCATTTCACTCTGCCATAATTGGTAAAATTATTCTACTCAAAGTTATATTTAAATTACTACAAATAAAAATAAAAATATTTAATGAATATTTTGAAAAATAAGAAACAGAAAAAATTCAGTTGCTATTATTATTATTATTTTTTTAAACTTTTTTTTTAAAAGTTCGTATTAGGGTGAATATTTGATTGGGAAGGGGATTATTATTTCCATGACTGTATATTCACATCAGTTATAAAATAATAAAAATAATTCAAATATTTCCTGTCAATTTCTAAATAAACAATACTTTTTAAACTGTAAACTTATATATTGCTGAAACTATTTTTGAATTTATTCAGCAATAGATTGTATAAAATATTGACTATATTATTTATATTCAAGCTATATTTATAATTTGTATATTTTGTGCTTTATTGCAACAAATTAAATAAAAATGATTTATGCATGCTTAGCTTGAAGAGTTAAGTTACTTTATACAGTTGGCGCCTAACTGAAAACCTCAGTAAATACCATGAATTCTACAGTTATATTTGAAATAAACTTTTACAAATTTACACAAGCCAACTGTCAGATATATCCAGGGGAGGGAGAAGGAAAAAAAAACAACTATTCATATGCATATTCATATTTGAGCTGAGTGCACTCACTCACACCAATATGAAAAATACCAACAAGTAGTGCAAACTGAAAATGGAAATAAAATAATTGCAAAAAAATCTCAGCGCTTTCCCTGCGTGCTGCTTTCCCTTTCTGCCCGCTGGGCATCGCATAAAGGTCTATAGAAAAGTCAGAGGAAATATGCAAAATAGGCTGAAAAAGTTGCATATGCAATGCACACACACACACACTAACTCACCCACACATGTGCATTTGCAAAGAAAAACAAAGAATAAAAACAACAAAAAAAAAAGTGAATTTTTTCTAATGCTTGCTCGCTCATTTTCATTTTTAGTCGCGCTCCCCTCCCACGTCGCGCCTTTGTTTTCCCGATTTTAGTTGCTGCTATTTTTAGGACATGCCACGCCCACCTCCTCACCATAATGTGTCGCCTTTTCACTCCTGAATTTTCATGCGAGCACAATACAAAATTTAATTTACCGCATAGAATTCAAATAGGCAAGAAAGAAGCGCAACGGCAAATGCAACAACAACAACAACAGCTTTAACGCTTAGGTCCAGTGTATACGACTGAGAGATACCCTGTACCAATTGGTAATTGCAATAAATCAAGCAAATGATCATAAGAAACCAAACTTTTAAAAGGTCCACAATAGTCACCGTATATTTTAAATAATGTTAATAACCTTACCCTATTCTTTCGCTTTCTACTTAAAAAGTAAGCTAAGTTTACTTATTTCTATAAGTTAGAAATTAAATTAAATTTCCTTGTATAAATAATTAATTTGATCAAGCTATCCTTATACCAAGATAGCAAAAGAGAAATTTTAATACAAATAAATATTTTTTGATGAAGAGACAACAATAATTTTCGCCTAGTTTTTGAAAAATGAAGTCCAGAAAGAAACTAATATGAAATTCTTTCTAATTTTAGAGACAATATTTATTTGACTAGTGGAATTAATAGTTATATAACATGTAATTCTTTAATGTTATTTATAATTTAGAAATTCCCATTTAATTTTGTTATACGCATCTCAACAAAAAATGAAATTTTAAAAATTATTTTTAACGGAATTTTTGAGGAAGATTCTAAAGGATTCTGAAGAGTTCCACAAAACGTTTCATTCTTTTTTTGGGCAACAAAAAATAAGAAAGGCAGATTCAATTTATAGAATAATTTCGAGAGATTAGAAGTATTATTTTCACTTAATTAAAAGCGGAATACTTTAAAGGATATTCGAACATTTTCCTGTTGTATTTAGAGAGATCAGAGTAACATTTTAATTAAAATGAAAGTGGAATACTTTAGAGAGATCTGAATAACACTCTAAATAAAATGAAAGCGGAATACTTTAAAGGACATTCGAACATTTTCCTGTTGTATTTAGAGAGATCAGAGTAACATTCTATATATTAAAGGATATTGGAACATTTGTCTGTAGCATTTAGAGAGATCTGAATAACACTCTAAATAAAATGTAAGCGGAATACTTTAAAGGACATTCGAACATTTTCCTGTTGTATTTAGAGAGATCAGAGTAACATTCTAAATATTATGACAGTAGAATACTTTAAAGGACATTCGAACATTTGCCTGTTGCAATTAGAGAGATCAGAATAACATTCTAAATAAATAAAAAATGGAATACTTTAAAGGACATTCGATCATTTGCCTGTTGCATGCATTGGCCAACTTGATGACACCCCTTTTAGTTGAACTGTTGTATGCTGGGTATAAAAAAAGCGAAAATATTCTTTTGTTTCCTTTATCCTGACCATGCCATTCCCAACATCCCTTAAGCAGCCCCCAAGCGAATTTCAGCGCGTTGCCTGCCGTCGGTTTTAATTATGGAAAAAGTTTTTGCTTTATTTAGTTTAAACAATAAGTGGTTGGAAAATATGAATTATGCAAAGAGCCACACAGGCACCCAATGTGTGTGTGTGTGTGTGTGTGTGTGTGTGTGTGTGTGTGTGTGTGCAGACATTTCTTAAGCAATATGCAAATATTATGCATTCTACTTTTGCAGAGCTCTTGTTTTGGGCTTTGCATTGCCAAGTGAGTCGCTTGCTTTCTTTTCAACTAGTTTTGCATTAAGTAATTTGAAATTTTGAGCCTACGAATTTTTCAAATTCTTCATCGCAGTTATAAATATATAAAACAAAACTTTCTAGGTGCCACAAAACACCATATGAGATTTATGGGACTTCTTGCAAAAGTTTAACAATAAATAGCCAAGTATCTGTATATTAAAACTTATGATTTTTGCAAAAGATACGAAGTTTTCAAGAGCTTGGCATAGATAGCAAAGCTAGAGCTAGTGAGAGAACTCTATAAAAAAGGTGGCTGTAACAAAGTTAAATGAATTTCTAGAGCTGAAATTAAGATAAAGGAGTAGAAAGAGTGCTAGAAACGCAAGTTGAATAGCAAATTTCCAGCAAGCAATAAAGATTTAGATGTTGAACAAGAGAAAATAAAATTATTAGAGCTACCATAAGCAGTAGCTATTTCTGACTGTAACTATCAAAAACTTAGAGCTATGCTGTTGAAATTTGGTACACATGTGCTCTATGCAATACTGAACAAATCAAAACCAGCTGACTTGAACATATATAGCTGTAATCGGAAGAAAAAAGCTATCTAAAGAAGACAAAATGCAGAAAAATGCTGAAACTTTCAATTAAGAATGATGCAGATGAGTGCAAAACACGTTTCAACTTTAAATTGAAAGTTATTCATCAGATTTAAACGTAGGCCAAAATGGCTTTGTGGCTTATGCAAACACACGCCAATCCATACCCAGCCAATTATTCAAACTCACGTAGAGCGTGATATATATATATATAATATATATATAAAAAACTCTCTTGAGTTTTGCGCATAAATTTGCAAAATGACAATAAAAATGACAATGGCTGTCGAGGAGCAGCAGCCAAGGACAGCAACAACAACAATAGTAACATTGCCAGAGCTAATCACAAAACGTTTATCAGCGCCCCTGATTTCGGGGCGTGACAGCGCCACCTCCGTTGCCTAAGTCCGCCCCTGTGTGCCATGCCCCGTGTCCCCCCGTTACCCTGTCTACCTGTCACTTGGTAATAAATTATTATCATTAATATTTTGCGCTTGATTTTCGGGGAGGCCAGACAGGAAGACAGCGAGCTCCATAGGGGATGACTATCGCCAAAAAATTGGGGCGTGGCATTAAAACGTTCTATGCATAAAAATGGCGACCGAAAATATCCTAATAGAATAGAACAAAAGCGTCAACAAAATGTTCAAAACGCGACGAAATTACCAAAAATAAGAAAATGCTGAAAAGCGACAGGGTATGTTCGTAGAAACTAAGAGCTCCTTTCAGCTGTACGTGTGTGTGTGTGTGTGTGTGTGTGTGTGTGTGTGTGTGCCACAAACTTTATAACACCCTCCAAGTGCACGCGATAATGGCTCCCAATTTGATAATTAATCACGTCCTCATTCTTGCGCCCGCCGCGTCGTTCTGTCTGCTGCTACCGCGCTGCGGTGCCACAGCTGCCCTGCCACATAACCCTCCCCCTCCCCCCGCTTGCAACCCTCGTCTCTCGTCTAGGCTACCCAACTAGGCGCTAGGGCTTCATATTTTCCATTAGTCGACATCGTCGTTTTTTATTTTATTTTCAAGCCGACGTGGAAATTAAGCGAATTTCAACGAACGATAAAATAATTACCTTTATGATTATTTTTGCCTGGCAGCAGCAGCGGCGGGACAGGCGGGGGTGGTGGTGTGAGGGCGTGGCAAAAGCGATAGCTATTGTGCCAGTATATATATGAGATTGTGTGTGTTTTTTGAGGGGGGGCTGCCACCCCCCCACAATGTGCCAAACGTGTCTAATTTAGCGGCTTAAATTTATTGCATTTGTGCGCCTAAAATGTGTTTGCCAGTTCGTTTTTATGGCCCAAAATTGCAAGCAATTGATGTGAGTTAGAAGTTTGGGATATGGCCATAACAGTTAAGCTGCTTAAGGCGTTTTCAGGTTGATTTCGTTTCGTGTGTATTATGCATGTGAAATGTTTCCCAGCCAACTTTTTACTAACTTTTCTAAAATGCTACAAAGTGCTTTTCAAGCTTAAGCGGACAGGTAGTTAATTAGAAAGTTGTTAATTCCTTAATTATATATTTTGTTGATCAAAATACAGAATTTACAATATGTTTCTATTGGAATTTGACTAGTGCAAATCCAAATACACACAATAATACACTTTTGTTTAGTTTATGATTGATGATTGCTTATATTTCTTTAGATTTTATTGTTTATTTTAGCACAACACAACCAGCCATTTACAAGATTCAATAGGAAGAGGAAGTTATAGTTAGAGGGGTAACTTAAGCTTTTATGCCAGCTAAAACTGCTCTATGATTGATAGGATATCAGCCTTAAAAAGGACGACATTCGCATCCTATCGGGTTAACTCACTGCCCTAAGAAAACTGATAATAGCTCTGATCGATGTATTCAGATTTTATGTGAAACATGTTCGATAGATTTGAGATCTTAGCCCTATTCAAGTACTCGCCTTTAGGAAAACATTTGAAATTCAGCATTTCTGACTTCCTTTGGTCCCAAATACTGAACTTAGATAATAATTGTAATAGTAACTTAATATTGTTATGCCTAGTTTTTGTTTTGGTGATAAATATTGTGTTTCCTATCGCGAGTTATCGTTGTTATTGTTATCGTTCAAAATAATCGTTTGCAAGATTTGGAAAAGAAAGTTGGTCACACTGATCGGCACTTGGCGTCAATTCTGGATAAAAACTACAACGCAAAGTGTGAAAATCTAAATAAAGTATTTAAATTTAGCAATCAGACATAATAATAATAAACTCAAGCTTGATTTTATTTGCTTTTTAGTAACACATCTTGACCAAAAATAGCTCATCTCATTTTAATCATGTTTTTACCATCCTTGAGTTCTTATTTTCAGATAATATAGTAATTATATTTGGGAAATTCTTACTAATTAAGTTTGCTGCATTAAAAAGGAACCTCTGTACCAAGTTTCTTTAGGAAAACTTCACATATAAATGAATAGACAAACGAACTTTGGGCCACATACTTATTGATGACATAATAATAATAATCTCAAGCTTGATTTGATTTGCTTTTTAGTAACACAAACTTTACCAAAAAAAACTCAGCTCATTTTAATCATTTTTTTACCATCCTTGAGTTCTTATTTTCAGATAATATAGTTATTATATTTGGGTAATTCTTAATAATTAAGTTTGCTGTATTCATAAGGAACCTCTGTACCAAGTTTCTTTAGGAAAACTTCACATATAAATGAATAGATAAACGAACTTTGGGCCTCTTACTTATTGATGACCCTCAGAAATGTTCTCTGTTTAGTTTCTTAAAAACTGTCAGCAAAACTGTTAAACTGATTGGTTGTTCTGATTCGATTAAGGAGCAACTATTATGTCTAATATTTGTACATATAGCAAACCAAATCGAAGGCAATTGCAACTTGAAAGTTGCATGTTGGTTTTTGGTGCCAGCTGGAAGTTGACTTACAACTGCCACAAATTGCAGCAACTGCACCTCAAATTGAAAGCGTTGCTTTTGTTTTTGCCTCTGTCATTTGGCTGCCAAATTACCGAGGCAGCGCCCCGCACACCCACACAACACCCCCCCCGCTGTCCGACAAGGGGAAAACCGCATTCAAATTGCATGCGCACAAAAATTAACTGGAAATGTTGAATGGCACGGAGGACGCCGAAATATGGGAAAACGCAAAAACCAAATTCAAATTCAAATCCAAATACAACGAGTATTATTTGCCATATTTCGCAGTGGCAAAATCAACAAACAAACACGCGACGCAGGTTGCAAGCTCTATGAGACTCCGTTCAGCCAATCAACCAAACAAAATGGCGTTTTGTTATTTCCGGTTGCGGGGCCTCTTTTTGCGACTACCTCAACTAACAACAATAACAACAACAACAACATTCCAGCTGCGGTTACAAAACAAAACTTGAAAAAAAATTGCGAATTCGCAACATGAAATTATTCACCTTGTAAACTGCAATGAAAAAAATTTGCAGCGACTGTCAGCGAGGTGTGTGTGTGTGTGTGTGTGTTATGTGGGTGTGCATAGTTCAGCGCATACAAATATATCAGTTGAAAAAGAAAAATCCTAGAGTTAGTTGTGTTTATAACAAAAAGCGAGCAGCGCAAGAAATGCCCACCAAATGCATTTGCAATGCAAAACTGCTGCACAGGAAGCGACGAGGCAGCAAGGACACGAACCCAGCACACACACACACACACACACACACACAGAACTGTTGCATCTGCCACGCCGCACAAAAATTTATTTATGGGTTACGTTTGTTGTTTACTTTTGTTGTTATTATTTTGTGACTGGCACTCAATAAAACAAAAATCTGCTGCCTTAACTGTGGTTCTGTGTGTGTGTGTGTGTGTGTGTGTGTGTGCGTGTGTGTGTCATGGCGGATGTCATGGCGGTTTTTGTTAGCGGTAAGCAAAGCTTTGCCAACCGTTAGAGGCAGCTGCTGTGCTGCGGTTACTATTTATGACAGCAAAAACCAAGCCCAGCAGTGCATTATTTATGCATGCAACACACACCTGCAACACACGCACACACACACCTACATAAATCCAACTCTCTCTCACACCCACACCTCTCTCACTCTCTCTGTTGCAGGGCTCGTCCAGTGCCGCTAACGTCGGAGCCGCACAGCCAACACCGCGCAGCGCATTCCCCGGCGCACCGTTGACCGCCTCAGCCGTTGCACTCAAAGGCGCCATCCCACAGCGTCCACCGGCCATGACTAGCCCAGCTGCTGCTGCTGCCGGCGCCGCCCTAGCTGCCGGCGCCCCCTATCGCGGTGCCACCAGCTGGACACCGCAGGGCTATGCCCCGGCCGCTGCCGCCGCCGCCGCTGCGGTCGCCCAGCAGGCCTATCGCTACACGGCCCCGCTGCCCCAACCGGCATATGCCGCCTATACGCCGCACACGGCCACCACACCGGCCACAACCACGGTGAGTACCTGGGACCGGGCTCTGACTAGTCTATGCTCGCATCCTCCTCTGGTCGGGAATTAGGGATACATATTACATGACATTGTTAGCACTAGGCAGTGTGCAGTGTGCACACTTTATGGCCCAAACTGGGGAATAGAACTGTGTGCTGTGCTCAAAGCTTAAAGGTTCATAGACTAATAAACTAGGAAATTATATCAGAAAAAGGTGTAAGCCTAAATATGTATAGAGTATAATAGCATTAAATAGATTGACAGACTGATAAACTACGATATTTTATCAAATTTAGAACAGAATAGAATTTTATAGATTATATGAGAATAGGTTAAAAGGGAATTTAATAAAAATAGAATGAGTATAATATACTAGTATACATATATAATTAAATAGATAATTAGAGTTGAATAGCAGAGGATATAATAAAAAAGAATAAATATAATATACTACAATATTGAGACTAGTTTCTCAAGTGGTCTACGAAGTCCACCAAAATCTAGGAGCCATAAAAATACAATTATATATATTTTATTTAAATCTAGTAAATCATGTCCGTCTGTATAATGTATCATTATGTTAAAGCCTGTTTAGACACACTGCACTATGGGAAATTTGCCCATTCTTTTGACATTAATTCAAATTCTACAACGATTTGTGTGGCAGCAAAACTGTTCGAATGTTTTTAGTGTCAACTTTAACACATTATATTGGCAATGTATCCAACCAAGTGATATTTTTCATAAATAATGCACAGAGCTAATTCAATTACCTTTCGATTGGTATATAAATTATCGATAGTGTTGCAATATTAAAGGACTAACAGGGACCATTAGATTCATTCATTATTATATAAATTTGCTGAAATCAAATTCTTTATAATATTGCATACCTTAAAACTATTGAAAATCTACATTTTTTTACTTTTAACCTAGGTTAGCAAACTTATAATTTTATTATATTTACAATGTCCCAAAAACTCAATTTTAAAATGCTTAAAGTTCCATATTCTTACTTAAGAAATGTTAAACTATCAATAACATAGCATTGAGCTGTTAACAGTGCGCTGTTAACTTATAGAAAAGTAAGTACCTATTTAAAAATCAATGATTAAACAGAGCTGAAACTATCAGAACTATAGCTTGTAAATTGATTATTTTAACAGAATCTAAACCATGTTTATAATAGTTTGACCTTAGGCTGTCTTTAACAGCATTCTGTTCCCTGCCGTTTAACATAATGCACAAATGTAAATAAAAGCACTCCACAATTGTTAACTGTTAAATTCTTTATGGCAAGTAGCTGAAACTCTTATTTGACAGCACATAGAAAGCCGAATCCACTTTTGCAGAGTATGCAAATATTTGGCAAGATATTTGTTGAATTTTAATATATATTCAATACAAAACTTTCAATACACAAAGTGCCCATTGCTATAAGGAGAAGCTCTTCGTTATGTAATGAGCCGCATAATCGCAAATTTATGTGCGGCCATCAAAAGCCAAATGGATTTCAAGCGTTTTACACTTCAAAAAACTAACCTCTATTAACTCTGGTAATAGACAACAACAATCCACAGTCACCACCAGGCCCCCCCACTCAGATACCCTTCAGTTGGCCTTATTGATTGTGAAGCGCAGTTGGACAGACAGTAGAACAGCTAGACAGTGAGACACTCCCAAGACAAGTGCTGTCATTTATTGAAAATTGCTGGAGCGGCAATTTATTTATAGCACGCACTGTGCCTGCCTGGCTTCGAGGTCAATGCGGGGCCTCTCTATGCGCTTCTCAGCCGCTTTACTTGGACAGTGTTGGACAGTGGTGTTTTGTGTGATTGGCGTGAAAAGTGCTTGTATTAATTTGCTGCGATTGCTTTTTCTCTTCCTCACTCTCTGTGTGTGTGTGTATGTGGGCATCCAATGAAACTTTGGTTTTTGTGGAAGGGGCACAAACTCTTAAGGCTGGGCAATCAATTAGTTTTGTTGTGGCTGTTGCCAGGCGGCATTCATCAAAGTCAGCTAAAGCTTAACTGACTGCGACGGCGACTTTGTCTGGCCATTCATTTTTGTCATTTTCAATTTGACAGTCAACACCAGCAGCAGTAACAACAACAACAAAGCCATCATTAATAACAAACAATTAAGAAGTTCGTGAATGACAGTCGAGAGTCAAGCTAAGCTCGATTGTCTATCTGTCTATGCGTCCGTCCGGCACGACCACATCATTATCATCATCAGCATCATCAGCATCATCAGAAGCATTCACAGCAGCCACGAATATTTTGCAGTCCTTATCCTGACAAAAGCCCAAATGCCAGACTCAAAGTTCGCTGCCAATAATCCCACAGAGCCGCAGATTCCAGGGAGTAGAATAAATATCACCCTGTCACAAAAAAAAAAACCAATTGAATCGGAATCAGCGCATGGCGCGGAGTCATGACGAATGATGTTTGCTGGATTTGACAAATTTCACGTTGCCGCAGCAACCGCTTCAGTTCTCTAGAGGAACCTCCCGGCCTCCCAGCTCCCAGCCTCCCTGCTCCCTTCTGCTTGCCGGGGTTAAAAGGCAGCCTTTACTCATTCCTTCAATCTCGTTATTTGGATCCCTGCTATCTGCTTTTCAGGCAGCATTTTCAAATTTGATTTACAAATGATTTTCAATTCGCCAAACGCCTGACGCTGACAACGTGTCACAGAGTTCAAATTGCTGCCAATAGATGGCGCTGCTGTCAAACAAAATGTTCGCTCTTTATTATTATTTTTTTCCTCCTTAAACGTGTACTTTTTGTGCGTGTCTAACTTTAATTTTTTTATGTGTAGTGTTTATTTTTTTTATTTTCTATCTTCATATTTTTGCTTAAGCATTTGGTTGCTTAAACGCCACAACCGCCTGACCCCCCGCTCCCCGTTCGTCCTGTTGTTCAATGCTAACGGCAACAACTTCTAATAAATGCTCCGAAAAGTGCTGAAAATAAACGAGCAAATAAATAACCGAACCGGGCAACGATTTTTCTTACATTTTTTTGGGCCCTCAGGTAGCCAAAACGCTGCTTTTTCTTACTCAGCCGATTGTCGATTCCTTTGCATTGGTTTTCGTGGCTCCTGCGGCTTGAGCCGCCACCACAAAACCGCCCTCGCTGCTTTCCCCAGCCCCAGCCCCAACCCCTTACCATTTTTGGGTCCTCAGGCGTCTTTTTGCGTTTTATTTTTATTTGCTGTTCGTTTCGTTCGTTTGGCTGGAGTCCTGCGCGAATGTCCTGCCAGTCGTCGTCGCCGCCATCAATAGTAGTTAAATAATCCAAGGAAATGTATTTTTGTGGGCGTCGCTTGAGCTCGCCACCTACCACCTACCACCTGTCCCCTGTCCCCTGCCCCTCAGCCGGTCACTCATTTTTCCATTACTCGTGGCTCTTTTTTTTGTCGTTCAGTTGGCCAGCCACTTGGCCATTAAAGCTGCATGCGAATGCTTCTCATAAATATAAAGTGCGGCTACTTATTTTCCTCCTTTTCTGTTTTCATTTTTCTCTGTTTTCTTGTGTGTGTGTGTTATGAAAGCCTTTTTGCCAGGTTTTCGTCCTGCGCCCGCGGGTCATAGATTATCGCATTTGATTTGAGTGTCGTTAGTGCGCAGCCCTGCGGCTATACGAAAGTATACATTTTGTATATTGTGCAGCCCTCGTTACAGAACACAGAACCCCCTCCCCACCACCCACACTCTCGCACCCTTCTGCGCCAGCTGTCCCCTGGGCCGGCAACGAGCTTGATAACTCAACGTTGATAAGCAAAATGGAATTTGTTTTAATTATAATTGGCTTTTCTTTGGCTTGAAGTGACTCTTGACTGTTCACCGAGCAGCTTAAAAGTGCCTGGCAAATTTTTGTGTTTGCCAAGGACGCGTTGATTGCATTTTTGAGACCAGAAAATGGTGAATGATTCCTTCACTAATAGCTAGAACAGCATTTTCTATGGATTCATTTCTTGGACAAGTTTTTACAAGTTGTTCTTTGGGCCTGCATAATTTGCTTCAGTTAACTTATTCATAATGTTGCTGTTTAATTTTAAATTCAGCTTATAAAGTATATTATTATGCCATTGTTTCAGCTATGAAATGATAATTTATGAAGCTATTCAGCTTAAATTTAGTATGCAAGCTGCTAAAGTGTTACAAATATTGAATACTAGCAGGTAATATCCCGGCCTTGCCCGGGGAAATATTTAGATGAAAATGCATATTTTATCCTTTAATTTGACTACTTTCGTCAACCACACTAACACTCGTGGATATTATAGTTTTTATTTAATGTAAAATTATACTCATGAATATTATCATTTTTCGTTTATGAGTGGGTGGTTGTGTGGGGGTGGTGATGACACAACAAACTATAGCTATAAACATTCCCTGGACTTCAAGGAATATATTATAAAAGATTTCATCAACATCCTTTAAACGGTTTTCAAGTTTATCGCGAACATACAGACAGACATTCACTTTTATATATATAGATTATTGCATTGTAACTGTACTTAATAGTTTCGATAGTTCGATAGTTATCTCTTACGATAACTTCTAGTGCCGATGATCTAGTTCATGAATGAGCTATCGGAGTTGTACCTTTCGATAACATAAGATACCAATCGTGAATCTATCGATACTTGAGTGGGACGGAATTATATAAAAGTTTCCATTTAAATAAGTTTTTTATTTTTTGTTAAAGTTTTCCATAAAAGTAATTGAAAATCACGTCCTTTGTCATCGCAAAAACCAGTAAAATTTAATATTGATTCATTCTCATTATTGATTCGCAAAGAGCAGTAAAATTTAATATTGATTCAAGCCCCAACAGCAGCTAATTGAAAGGGATTTGAAAACTTTGTCAACTGTAAGCAGCAGTTTCTATATCTCTCATATATTCTCAATGGGTTTAAGACATTTCCCTTAACTCTCTCAGTTAAGTCGAGCACAATTTCAGTTAGCAATTGGCAATGCTGCGTGACATACATTTCAAGTCAAGTCCTGTGCCATTATCAAGGACTAATATTAATATTAAACTGAGAGCAGCCCAACGGAACTCAGCTCGACTCAAATTCAATTGCCTGTGAGCATTGTCAGCAGCTTGGCCAACTACACACACACACACACACACACAGGACTTACTTGGTAGTTGCTTTTCAATTGCGGTCGCCTGGACATACACAAGATAATCATCATGCTGCCTCAAGATGTTGCCTGCCGCTTGCGTTGCGTCCTGACATTTCAGTTATCATTTCAGCATCAATTGAAGACAAGTTGCCTCATTGCAATTCAATGTTCAGTGGCAGTTCGAGTGCGCCGTCGTTTTGCAATAACTATAAGCATTAGTTTAATTTTCAAATACGTTTATATTCAGTTGAATTCTGCGCTCTCAACTTGTTGAATTTGAATTTATTTGCCAAGCAACGGGCGGGGGCAGCCGAAAGCAGAAAGGAGCAGCAAGTAAAGCAGCCGGAAAGGACATTGAAACGCATAAATGTAAATGTTATTCTTGTGCATTTATTCTATTTTAAATTTTAATTATTTTTAGCAGCACTTGGCCACTTCCTTTTGTTCAGCAACCAAGAAAATTGAGTTTCCATGACAATGTGCAGTGTTATGGGGGCAGGGAGCGCGGAGCGGGCCAGAACAGACTAACTGACAGACAGACAGACAGTCAGACAGACAGTTGTACGGATGGGTGAACGCTTGTCTCTGCCACTTGAGCTTCAAAAGCAATTATTGTTGAAATATTATTTACATATTTATTTCATCTACTAGCTCCCATCCGCCCACTCTAGTGCTCTCCTTTTCAGAGCCCCCCGCGCCCCCTCTCAATGCTCATGGGGCGTATGAGTGTTATGCAAATTGTATATTGCAGATAATGCAACATAATGTGGCCGCTGCAACAATGACATGCCGTTGAGGGGAATTATGCAACAAAACAACGAAATTACTTTTCCACTGAATATATACTATTGGCAATTCTATGCATAATTTCAAAATATTTGATGAGTTTTCACGAAATATAATCAAATTGTGCATCAATTGTGGCATCATTCTTCTAGGAATAATATAGTTTTTTTTTGCTGCTTTTGCATTTGCATATTATGAAAACTAACCTTGAACTTTGTTGTTTTCAAATAATGCTTTAACATGTGTAAAAGCATTTCATAATGGGGCGAATTTAAGACTCTTAGAAGTACAGAATTCGTAACTCTGTTAAGTATATCAATAGTCAATATATTTACCTTGCGGAACTAAGAAACTAGTAGAGCAAGGCTCAGCAAATTTAGTATGTGTGTTTCTAAGAATATATCAACCTTATATATATTATTAACTTGCTTAAGCTGCCACGATAGATAGCAGAAAACTTGTTTCATAAAGTTATATATACCAATTTTTTAACTCAAAAACAAAAAAAAAAAAAAAAACTTTTATAGTTCTTAGCTATTCTGTTGGTCTCTCAAAACATTACTAACCGCTTAGCCAGCAGACTTACTAGAAGACCCCGCAACAGAAGACTGAAGCGCATTTACCCAAGGGACCTCCCCAGTAGGAAAATCCAATAAAAATGTACATAATATGTATATATATATATTTTTTTTGTTTTTTGTTTTACTCTCACACTTATGTTAAATTAGTCTTTAGTTAACATCTACCAATAATTAATGTAAATATGTAGATCCTGGATCATTAAACCCGATACATGGTTGGGTAAGATCGCAAGGTGCCGAAAAAAAAAAAACTATATGAAACAATACTATTAAATATGAAAACAGAGACCTTTTTTTGGTTGTTTCATGTAAAAACCATATATGTACATATTAAAGTATTCATCCCGAAATAAGTTTTTAAAAAATTAAAGCATACTTTTTGGGGCATTTTACATGCATATATCGTACAGCAAATTATGAATTTTTAAAAAATGCGCACTTACCTGCAATTGTGCATATATTTTATTGTATTAAACATTTGTATGCAATTGTTTATTATTGTATTTCATTTTTTTTGTCTCTATTTTTGCACTTTGGAACGACCGCACATAAATTCAGAACTGGCGCACATAAATCAACAAGCGCGCTCAATCAAAATTCCACACGCATAGAGCGGAAAGGGGGCTGGTAGGGGTAGGGATGGGGGTAGGGTAGGGTGTAGGGGGAGAGTATGAATATTTATACAGCGGCCAGCAATAAAAGGTGAAAACACAAAGGGCCGCATATTGACACAATCAATAAAAACACATTAAACTTTGTTTGGAAACGAACGAATATAAAATTCAACAGAAAAATAAAAATAAAAGTGAGCCAGCAGCGATTAAGTGCAGCAAAAGGATGCAAGGATAAGAGTTCAGGGTATTGAGAAGGGGACAGGGGGCAGGGAATGGTATGCCAACTATCTGATGCAGATTAATTAAAAGTGTTGAGCTGGCAAAAGTGCAGAAAGGCAAACATGGTCGAATGGCAAATACCGCATGCCAATCGAACATGCAACTCTCTTTCGCTCTATGTGTGTCCTGTTACTATGTTGTTTATCCCGATCCCTCGACCCTCGTTGCTGTCCCTGTGCCTGTCCCTGTCACTGTCGCTGTCGACAGGGGCACATAAAGGCGATTAACTCAATAAAGCGAAAGCGTAAAAACAAAAGTGACAAAGTGTGCAACACAATGCAAAATAAACAGCCAACGACAGCGAGAGAAAAGCCCAGATCACGTATACGCCCCGCTGGGCCAATGCAGTGTAAAACAAGCAGCGACGCGACGTTGTCAGACGCAGTGGCTTAAATACAGCTGACCGAAAACATGCGGCTTTAAACTGGCCGAGCGACCAAAAATTGTGGCAGCTGCCGCAGTTGCTGCTGCTGTTGCCGCCGCTGCTGCTGCTGATGTTGGTTAATGTGGATGGCAACTGCAAGTGACATGAAGTTGCCATCAAAAGGATGCGCATTATGACATTTTGGCGGCCCACAGCCCCAAGAACCAACAAAAACACAAGCCTGCTCTGACACTTGACATTTGCCCGCGACCTCGGCCAGCGCGCGTGGGTAAAATGAATTGTGGATGGGGGGGGAGGGGTTGACAGCCAACGCACTTGCCACGGCTCATATTTCAATAAAAAAAAAATGCTTTTTAAAAATAAAAATTAAAACTGCAGCCACAGCTGCGGGCTGGTAACACTTCCGTCTCAACTGACTGGTTACCCTTTTCCCCGGCAGTCAAATGCTTAGCCAGCACATCCTTTGCCACATGCCACGTGCAGCATTGCGTTGCGTTGTAATATTATCCACTTGCGGCCTTCCTGTTGCTGCGTTGCTTCCGCCGCTGCCTGCTGTCGATTGTGTTGTGGCTGCCTCTTCTGATATTGTTGTTGTTGCCAGCATTTCGACGCGCAATAAATTTGATTGCAACGCATTCGAATGAAGAACAAATCTTGACATTGCACAGTGCACCAAAAGTGAACAGTAAAGCAAAGAAAAATTCAGTGAAAAAGAAAGAAAATATATTTTATTACATATTTATATCGTTATTAGTTAGTTCGTCATTCACTCCGCTTGCCATTTTCAAACACTTTTCATTCTGAGTCGTTTAATTCGACTTTTCTTTAATGCTTTATATCTAAACTTTTACCCACTGTGCAGCCCACCGGGCGTGCCAAACAACAGCAAGCGAACGAAATCCAATATTTACAGCACTTATTTGCCTTTTATTTTTAATCGAATACTGAGCTGTCCGTGGTCCGGCTACCAACTGCTCCTCATCCCCATTTCGCGTCCTGAATCCTGCTGTTGGCTGGCTATAACTGCTGTTCCTGGTGTGGCTGCTGTTATAAATTGTCTCAAAGGCGCTTTACAAGGTTTTCGTATCATATTTTATTATTACGCGGTTTTCACGCCCTTTTTGGCCGTACACTCCACTGTTTTTTAGACCCCATACATGAACGTTGTCTCGGACAAGCACTGAGCTGTATTCTCTGCACTTCTGACTCCACTCTGCTACTCTGCTCCGCCGAGAGTTCACCTCGAATGTCGATGCGTTGCGTTAATTTTGTTTTTATATCCCAAAAGACAACAACAAGAAGAAACCAACAGTTTTTTATGGATGCGCGCAGATTTTCAGAACCAGCCGCACAAGAGTTATTACAAAAGTTTTTACAGCTTAACTTGCTTTTTGTTGCGAGTTGCTGTTGTTGCTGCCTTTTAAATTTTCCCCAGCGTTTTTCATTGTTAAATTTGGAAAGTTTTGCCAGCGCACAGCTGGTCAAGCTCTATGGCCGCCCCCGCAAAGCGGAAGTTGTGCGCTTAAACTTAAAGCGGATGTGGGTTGGTTGGGCTTTGAGGCATCGCCTCAAGAGCTCATCCAATTGGGCCCCCTCTTAAATATTTGATGGCACTTTGAAGTAAATATGTAAATAGTTACAAACAGCCAAGCTGGGTTAATGTAGCCTGACCTTGTCTAAGGATTTCAAGTGATCTGGGCAGATGAAAGCTGCAAGCTAAATCTTGGTATGTCCTTTTGTAATAATCCAAGCATACGTTGCAAGTTTTAATTGCTTTTCCAATGAATTCACATCAGAAATGCTCACAGGCATTTCACCTTTAACTTTTGTCACACTCCTGAGCCATAAAGTGCTCTCCAATCTCAAACAGCTTAGAGCACCATATTATGGATGCAGTGGGGTACTGGGACTCACTAACCAAGTTACTGACCACACAGAAACCATAACCAAAACCAAGAAGACCTCGAAACGAACCGAGGTGAGCCAAACAACAAAGGCGAACAGGACTGCTAATTAAGTTGGAGACATCGTTGTTGTATTACGCAACCGAATCAAGTGGAACCACAAGTGTACAAGGCTCTTGTGCCAGTGCAACAGAGAGAACCCAGAGGCTTGTACTGAAATACACCTGTGCAAATAATGTGAGCAACATTAATTATTTGTAATTTAAACACAGACTGCAGCTGAAGCTCCAACAAAATGCGGGATAGCATTTATATTACCTGACAAGTCGAGTACGTCCTGCCGGGGCTAACAAACAATTGAACAAGCTAGGCATAAATCAGGCACAAAATACCCATTGGCTCAACACCTAGCAGAGACAATGGTAAGAGGGGGTGAGAGAGCTATGAAGTGAAGTAAATGAGCGGCAGACATGCTTTGTTGCAGCATGCGTTGCCAATTGTTTCCAGATGGCAGGGGTGGAGAATGGCAGTGGCGCCCGAGCAGGGACGAAAGAGCAATGGCGCCCGAGCAGGGACCAACATGTTGTGGCGCCCGAGCAGGGACAAACGAGCAGGCGAGCTTGTGGCTTGCATTGTGACATATGCAATTGCCAAGCTGTTTAGCAGTGCGTGTGTGCAGAGTATCTATAACTAGGTGTATCTGTGTGCTCGTGCTCGTGCTCATTGTTGCTGTTGTGGTCATTGATTGCCTGCAATTTGCATTTCTAGACATGAACACGACCACGCGCACTCACTATGCTCATACAAAATGAATGATGAAACCTTGGACAGCCCGCACCCGCGTAATCAGTGAAAATTGTTTTGCTTTCGACAGACAGGCATTTGGCAAGCTTTAATATGCCAAACCAATCAAACGAGAATATGAAAGTCAGCATTAGACAAAATGACACAATTTGATGATCGATTATGGAATGTTAGACATATTGTCAATTTAGCGGTACAGTTATGCTTTAGCTAGACGCTGAGTTGCAAAATAACTTGTATCAGAGAAAATGTAGAACATGATTTTAAGGTTAGGTAGAGTCAAAGATGGATTGCTGAATTTCAAGCTGAGATTAAGGGATATCCCAGAACTCTACATATTTGAATACACTTCAGAAAGAGTCAAAGACTGATTGCTGTATTTCAATCTGAGATTACTGAGAATCCCAGAACTCTATTATATCCTTGCCATCAATTAAGTATTTTACTGCAATTTTAACATCTTTCAGCACTTTTTATTGTATCTATTAATAAAAACGTATCTTATTTGGAAGAGCGCTGAAATTCATCATACGCAGCATTTAACTGCATTTCAGTCAGATACTCATTTCATCACTTCCCCTGACTCCCTCTCACTCATTCATTCATTCACTCACTCAGTCAGTCAGTCAGTCATGCATATGACGACGCATTCAATACAATACGAGTACAGTGAAGCGAGAGCCAGCACGGATTGATGGACGGATGGACGCATTGAATGCATTCAGTTCAGTTCGCAGTTTGCCGCTCGTCCGTTTTTTGTGTGCATTTTCATATGCCAGGACACATTTTGTGCATTCAAAAGGAAATCCAGCAGCTGCAAAGGGAGTGAAAATTATAAAAATTGCGGCATTGTTGTACAACAAGAAAAATGATGTACATAAATGTGTGTATAAGTATATAAAATATGAAAGTAATGGGAAATATGAAAAAATAAAGAAAATAAATATGAAATGGGCATGCAAAAATAATGCAACACTGAAATTAATTTCCGTTAATATGGCAGACATGAGGCTCTGTCAGCCATTTTGTTTAAGGGCAGCTCAGGGAGTAAGGCCACAAAGTGCAATGTATCTCTCTGTGTGTGTGTGTGTGTGTGGAATTTATGTTTCGGAAGCGGAAAATTTCTTAATTGGCATTTTAATTGAAGTCATCGAGTGGCAGCAAACGCAGGGATGCGTCAATGTAACTGCCAATTAGGGCATTGAATGTTGCCAACTTAGTTGCTTTGGGAATCCAAAAACAAACACAACAAACAACCTCTAAATTCATATTAAATTTTGCCTAATTTGTGCAATTTCTATCAGATTTTATTGGAAAATTCGCAAAATTTCTCATGTAAATCACATATTTGAAAACAATTGCGAGAATGAGGGCGCACCAGATTGATAGAGCCGTGGGGCCTCATGGTAGCTGGCAAACAATCCATTAGATGTGCCAACTATATGCGTGACTGGTCACCAGTTCCCAGCGGAACTCATTCGGTGGATCGGCCAAACAATTTACTCTCCGCTGGGAAACTCAAAACGCGTTAGTTATCCAGCGGGAGAAGCGTCAGGGGATGCAAACGTAAAGCTAACAAACCAGAAAATCCGTGATTATTTATTAATTTGGCAAATTATTCATGGGACGCGCCAGCGCAAAATCTGCTTAGTTCAATGGAGGGGGGACTTGCTAGCTGTGTGCGGAGGGAAGTAGAAACTGCTACATGGCCTAAGGGCACGCTCACAGTTTTGTGGGCCATTGTCTGCCCGTCTGTCTATCCGTCGGTTAGTTGGTTTTGTCCATCTCCGGCTCTGCCTAAACTTGTTGTTAGTTTGTTGCATTGCAAATTTGTGCACGGCCACAGTGTGGCACGGGCGTTAAATGAGTGCGCATAATTGAAGTATCCATCAATGAGTCTTCAAGTTTAGTTAAAGTTTACTTGACTCACAGCATAGCATTTAAGGCGATCCATAACTTTTGATATATCTCTAGTGCCGAAGAGTGGGCAGTAAGCCAAGACAGAATTTCCAAAGTTAACAACAATTTAAAGCTGAAATTAATCTTGATATGGTGTGACGAAGAAACCAAACCGCAGGGAAATGGATTTGTTCCTTCGTCATAACATTTCTAGGTTTAAATTGTTGTTAACATTGAGAATATTGTCTTGGCAAAACCGCAGGAAACTGGTTTTGTTCCTTTGTCATAGCAAGGGTTTAGTTTAGTCAAAGTTATGTGACTTGGGAATCTAGGCAGAGCATTTTTCATTTATTTATTTATTTATTTATTACATATTCCTATGCATTGTGAAAATTATATACGAACAAGGACTATAGCTTTAGCTTAAGCTAAGTTTATTTATAATTACTTACTTGCACTTTATTTATATTTATGTTTATTATAATGGTTTAGATCTTGTGGTGTGCTGATTTGGCGTTATAACAGTTACTATATTGTTAATATTATCTTATTTTTCATTTGATACTGTGAAGCTAGTTTTGGATTTCTTGTCATAAGATTCACTTAAGATGCCGACATTTTTTTCGGTATTTCCATTATTTATTTATATTATTATACAGCTTAGAGTTCAGAAACCCTTAAATCTAAGCTCTTACATTTGGTTGTTAGTTATCAAATTAATTTATTATGTAGTGTAAAACGCATTAAGAATAATTAAAAAACAAATCAGAGGCTATGCATTCATTTAAAATGGAATTGTTGTAGCTGAAGGCTATCTATGACTAATTCACATTATTAACTTACAGTGTAAACTGTGTGTTAACATTATATAAATATATAAAGTAGAAACAATATCAAATAAAAAGAAGACATTGAATAGACAAATTTTATTTACGCGCAAAGACTATAGAAATAAAAGGATGATGTTAAAACATAAACAAAAGTGCAATTTAGACGTAGAAACAATGACGACACTGTAGAAAATACTACAATAAGTTGAATGAATGTATTTTAATTTAAATCGGAATGTTTATTAAGTCTTTATATGTATGTAAATGTTTTGAATATGCCTGTTAAACCAGACGCCCTGAAGAAGGCGTAACAAACGCCAAAACACGTAGGAGAAGAATTTTAATAAAGAATGTAACATTCATTTAGAGAAATGAGCTACAACGACCTTATCAGCTCGCTATAAGAAACTCAAATATTGACGCACGTAAAATTGAACTATTGAGGCCTGTTCCCAATTCCATGCCGAATCAATTCCACAGAATAGCGTGTAGCATACTTTTTAGAGCCCAATTTAATTAAATACCTTGTATTCATGCATATTAATTTATTTTATAAAAATACCCAAAAGCATGCCTTACATAATTATGTGGAATTGATTCGGAAGTGGAATTCAGAACAGGCCCGAACAGCTCGCTTTTCAGCTTTAATTTCTATCTTTAATCATTTAAAATTGTCTTTAAAACCTGTCAATTTCTGTGCCACGCCCTTAAGCCCTCAACCACTGTGCGATTTGAACATTTAAAATTTCAAAAAAGTCATGCGGGCAAAAAGTTTTGAATTTAGTTTTCACACACATACACACACACACAGAGAGACAAACACACAGATACACGTAGTACATATACCGCAGAGACCGAAACAGTCACAGCCAGAACCACACAGTGCGGTGGGCGTGGCACAACGGGGCGCATTTTTGTTGCAGTCAGTCGGAAAACTTTGTTGCAACAATTTATCACAACTTTGTGGCAAAAATAAATGTATTTACTGCAGCAACAAGAACTGCGTTCAAATTGAAAAGTGTATAATATACATAATATTATTACTACCACAAGTTGATCAACAAATCAGACAATTAACAAATTATGCTAACCTGAAACTATGCAGCAACATTGTCAAAATTGTCCTGGCAGTAAGTACTTTTTGGGATGGGCCAGAAAGTCCTGTCGGACTTGTTCAAAAGGTGCCTTTAAGCTCTATTTATAGAAGAAATTGGGGTATAAATAGGGCACTTTTTGGTATCATTGGAATGTTTTAAGTCTCAGCTACTATCGATAAGAATTTGAGCAACATAATTATATTTGTAAAATCGGTAACATATTATATATATTTACATTATAGATTAATGTTTGATGTATGTAGATATAAAAGAAATGATTAAAACCCAAAAAATGTATCTGAATTTCTCATTGAAATGCGACAATGCTTTCTTCTTCATATGGGAATGCTCGGCTAGAACAAATAGACATCCTTATTTTAATAAATATGCATACGATCGTTATTATGTTTTTACGATATACAGCTGAAAGATTATACCTAGATGCAAGATATAAATATATATTTGTAAAATATTTAAAACAAAATAGTTTCACCTTTAGGAAATGAAATCAAAACCGAATTGATTTATATATTCTTTTATAAAACCCAAAATATATAATTTATTTATACAAATTATAAGTTGAAAGACTATACCTCGATTCAAGATACATATATTTAAAATATTTGGATATAAATAGTTTCACTTTAAGGAAATAAAATCAAACCCCAATCGATTTCTTTATTCTTTCATAAAACCCAAAATATATAATTTATTTATACAAATTATAAACACACTTACACACAAACACACCAATATTGTTCACCTTTACACGAACATTTTATATTTATTAAGTTAAATGCTCAATATTAAAAAAATACATATCAGAAAAGAAGAAACAGGATTTGACCTCAAGACTTATTTGTCATTCAACATTTGGCATTAATGTAAATATTAGAAAAGTGGTCTGTTTTGGTGAAAACAAATCAATTAATCTCTATTTTAACATTGCACTCATCTATACATACCCTTTATTGTAATAAAAAGAATCGATTATAATCGATAAACCGATATACTTGTACATCCCTAATATAGTGCCTACACAATTTCAATAGCCTTTTTAGCCACATTAACAAGCTTAGGTTGTCTCAAATGAAATTGCTAATTGTCACTTGAATAAAATAAGCTGTAACTTAGCATGTTTTTCTCGGTTTTGGTTAGCAGCTGACAGATATTTGCAAAGTTATGCAGTGGCAACCGCAATATTGTAATTAAGGATACGCCGAGTGGCACAATGCGCATTAAAGGTTGCTTAGTTGTTGTAAATAAATGGCCCCAATAGCAATTTGGCATAAATTCATAAATATGTGAGTGCTGCTGCTGCTCGCATGCAAATTTATGGTTATTAAAATAATTTTGGGGGAAATTTCTAAGCTGATTTCCCATTCGGATTCCGACTCGAGGCCAGGGCAAATAATGTGCAATGGATTTCGAATGTTTCAACTGTTTTGGCTGCAGCAGCCTTTGGAGGTCGTTACATTAATGTGCATTACACATAAATCAATAAACATTCAGTTGGCAATTAAATTGTTGCATAGCGACGGGCGCACGGCCCACACGATTTTCAGCTGCCACAAAGTGCGACGATGGCAACAGCATGCATAAATCAAACTAAATGTCTGCCAAACAAGCCAAATACCAACAGAACAGAACAGAACAGAACATAACCAGAAATGGAATGTATCTAGATACAAATGTATCTGTGACTGTAACTGTGTATGCTGGCAGTTTGTTTAGTTAACATTTACATGAAATTATTTCGTATAATAACTAAAATAGTTACCACTGCCGCTAACACACACACACACACATGCCACTCCCCCGCGCCCACTTAGCTTAAATTTGCATAAATGCTTTCAGGCCCAAGGCAAATGTGGATTATGCCCCCCTTGCCTGCTCTGTTGATTGCATCGCTTCAATGGCGACCAAAGCAATTGTCCTTGCCCAGGCTATGCTGCGCTGCTATTGAGTGGAAGATTCCGAGGCCCAATCCCTAATTTGATTAGCTGCATCATGTTGCAACTGTACGCCAAGTTGCCGCCTAATGAAGTTTCAATTGCAGCTGATTGCCAGCGCAGACAACGATTAAATGTTGCCCCCAGAGCTGGAAGTGAGCCCTACTAAATACTAACTAGCTCTATAACACTCCATTAGTTTGGGCCATTGCCAGGAGACCGTTAACAGCGGGGCGGCTAACAAGATTTTCTCAGCTATTTAAATGTATGCCTATTATTTTATATAAGTTACTGAAACTCTACATTTTGATAGCATACATTTTGGCGCATAAAAATGCCGCCTTTTTTAAAGTATTTATTGCAATCTTTTAGCATTAGTGTCTTAGTGTCTTAACTTATTTAGGCAACTTTAACTAATCAAAACTTATGTTAATATATTGATTTAGGTCTAGTGGGAATAATAATAATAATAAGAATAACTAAAGCTAATTTTTATGGTAGTTTTTCAGGACATTAGTTTATTATATTATATTATATATTTCAAGATATGTCAAGATCCTGTTCGGAAGGTTTCGAGAGTGGTCATAGAAATCCTAATAATGTGAAAATATCTCTTATTGCCTGAGTTACAAACACAGATTCAGAGAAATACCTATTTAAACTGAAATTATTCAGCATAAGAAATCTTTTAAAAAGGACTTTGGAAAGCCCATATTTCATTTACTTAAGAATCAATTAATTACGATCGTCTCTACATAATGTCTACACTTGATTTCTTATAAATGCTACATATTATTAATAAAATATTACTATCTTCTCATTTTAGGTAAGTTTTTGTGTTGATGTCTTAAATTTCATGACAATCGGGTAAGCTAAACCAAGTTAATCTGTAGGAAAGGTATAGCCTATTTATAATATTTCTTTAAGCTAGATATCAGTATGTATATTGTTTCTTTACCTCAAGTATAAGTCTCGACTTGTTGTCAGTCAAATATAATACCAAGAAACAGCTAAGTGAATTCACAGCTGACAGTTAACACACCATATGGTAGTCTTGGCAAATAATATCAATCTTTATATCCATGCAACGTTTTCCGCATTACTCAGACAAAGATGCCAACTAAATCTGAGCTGTGGCAACTTGAAGTTGGCCCAGAAGATGGAACTTTAAAGTTGTGCAAAGTGTTTTATATAAATACGGGTATATGAATGTCTTTGCATTTATTTATATGTGCAGCATAAATATGGCCAAGGGCGTGGCACTCTGTCAACTTGCCGCACATGGAAAGAGCAAACAACATTGCAGAAACTTTTCAATTACGTCTGGTAATTCTAAAGTTGCACCAAAGTCCAATAAGAAAATACAAATCCCTACGGCGTTTAAATCTATTTATGGCGCTCCTGCAGCAGCAGCAGCAGCAACAGCTTCAAAGCGGCCACAATGCGGTTCACTATTTGACATATTTATATATATATATAAAGATATAGTATATACTTAAATACATACATATATATAGTTTTATAGAAGGCGACCAGCTTTGTGCTCAACTTCAGCTACTGTTCTTGCCTTATTGCCCACGGGCTATACTTCAATGCCAGCTCCTCTTACAGCTAGGACTTTTCCTGTTTGTAAGCTTCTTGTGCGTTCTTATATACCCTGTAAAATGAGTGACATTACAAGGGCTTTTTAATGCAATAGGCACAGTCTAAGTTGATTGTTTGTCTAACAAAGCAAGAAACTCCTTTTTCGATAAGTCGGCAACTATTAAGTAGAACCATATAACAAGGATAAAGGAAATCTATCTAAGAAATGTAGGCTTTGAATAAAAGAGAGTGCTACCTAAAAATATAGTCTTTATAGAAGTCAAATCTCAGTTCCAGAGCTAAGGCATTATTAAGCGTTCACAAACTTGTGTGTTCAAAATTATAACCATTTATTTTTATTAAATATTACTTTATTACTTTTGATTTTAATTTTAACATTTAGTAGAATTCGAAATTTAATGTTTTATTTATTCAGCTATTAGGTATAGAAGTAGAAATATAGGTATTATTCTTCTGCATATTATGAATGGATGCTTAACTCATAAAAACGACAAATCTACAGCTGGACATTGCTTATAAAAACCCTGTAACATAACAGACCATTTTCTTTTTTCAAATTAGTCTTACAACCAATATTATCAATAATTTTGATTCAAAACAGAAGGTCCTTACATTACAGACTATTTTGAGTATAACAGCTGAATGATTATTAACATTCAGCACTAACAACAGAATCACGAAAACTTAACAGATCACTTTGAGTATAACAACTGAATGATGATTAACATTCCACGCTAACATAACTGATCCCTTTGAGTATAACAGCTGAACGTTTATAAACATTCCATGCTAACATAACAGAATTTCACTGATATAACAGATCATTCTGAGTATAACAGCAGAATGATTGTTTACATTCCATGCTAACATAACAGAATTTCACTGACATAACAGATCATTTTGAGTACAACAGCTGAACGTTTATTAACATTCCATGCTAACATAACAGAATTTCACTGACATAACAGATCATTTTGAGTATAACAGCTGAACGTTTATTTACATTCCATGCTAACATAACAGAATTTCACTGACATAACAGATCATTCTGAGTATAACAGCTCAAATGAGTTCGACTTGCATGTGATTCTTCAACATTCTTGCCAAAGAAACATTATTTTTGTCATTTATAACTAAGCAAACGTCACCCGATAAATAACTTTAGAAGTTGCTGATATTTTATAGTTATCAGTATGGGTATTCAGTGCTGGGTAACTGAAATTCGATCATGGCCAACTGCTGCTGTTTCATTTGCACAACATTTTTAATTGGCTGACCAGGGAATGGGCCGCAAGTTCAGTCAGTTGTTGGTAATTTGTTGTTGCTGTTGCTTGGCGTTTGTTAAGCGGATTTCAAATGCAATCTGCCAATCTTCAATTCACAAACTGTAAAATGCAATCTGCAGCGTGAACTCGCGCGATATTCCCTTTTTCACAGCGTTCTCCTTTTTTTTTAAGCATTTTTTATGGCTGCTTAATTGAATTTCAACTGCAAAGGGCCGCACAAATTAATTGCCGGCAATTGTATTGTAGAACGCACACACAGATACAATAACAACAACAAGACTGCCCTGCAACATGACGTTGGCGCCGCTGCTGGCGCTGACGTTGGCGTTGACGTTGGCGCCGCCTGGGGCGTTGTGTTAACTGCGCAGGCCTCAAAGCAGCTGCCAGCCAAGTTAAGAGAGCGCATCAGCCAACAGCACTCTCTTAGCTAAGAGCAGCATCGACGTGGGCGTGTGGGGGCATATTATAGTACTAGCAGCTATTTAAAAGATATGGACTTGTAATTTAATTAACAATTTAATTTGATAATTTAATTAACTGACGCCCACGCCCAAGGCCTTAACGTGTATACACAGGACTCGGCTCACACTCTCTTTACTGGGCCAGGATTTCACATTAAGCGTCTTACACTAAGCCTAAGCTAATCAACATTAGGCTCTCCCCTTACATTTATGCATTTTTCAAAGCCTACTTTTTGGCGCGCTTGTCAGCAACCGCTGCCGCCCCCGCCACCGCCCCCGCCCCCTTTCCAGCCAACTCATAGACATGTCAAGTGTAAAATTCAACGCCAGACAAAGTCCTTTGTTGTTGTAGCAACTTTTAGGAGCTAAGAAGAAGTACTTGGCGCCGCACAACTTAATTAAGAATAAGCAATGCTTCAAAACTCAAAATGAAACTGAAACAGGCAGCGCAGGGGGTTGTCGAGGGGCGAAGAGAGAGTGGAGAGTGGGGACTGACAGCAATATAGTGCTGCTTACAAGTTGCTACAACAACAGCAATGGCAACAGCAGCGTGGCAGCCACTGACGACGCGCTTGGAATAACAAAAACGGAAATGAAAGTAATTTAAAGTGGTATTAAGTTGTGGCTGCCACATGAAGATGACTATGCGGCTTGTAACGGAAGTGCCGCACTTATAGTACCACACACATACACCCTTAAACACACACACACACTGTTCATTGTATATAAGTCAAATGCGCCTAGCAACAACTAAGGCAAGCAAATAATACTCTCACAATTTCTTTTTCGCACTTCTGCCTTTCACATTTTGCACTATATCAAATGCTGTCAACTGTTGATTTTATGATGGCTCAAGTTTTAAACTATTCAGTTTGTTATGTTTAAGAACTGAAGAGTTTTCGAACAGTTTTTCTGCTTTAATATTATCGAAACGAGTCTTGAGTTATGGCAATGAGAAGTATTGCAAAAATATTTATCGATTTTCATCTCATATGCAACAATCGATAGATAGACCAATCGAATTTTTAGTTATTACAAACATAATTTTCTTAGGCTATGTTGTCCTGCAACCATAAAAGAAGAAATAAATAAAACCAGACTCCACAACCACGAAAATAATTTTGCCTTAAGTCTAGTAGACAACAGTTTACAACAATAAGAAGACTGAAAGATACCACATTCTCGATCTCCCCGATAGATAAATCTAACAAACTGAAAAGATGTTATATATAATAGCTGGGCTCATTGGAAAACTGCTATTTCTGTTAATTTAATATTAATTATACAATTTACTTATTGTTTAAGCAGACAGATTGTAAATAAAGAGAAAGAGAAAAAAAAAAAAAGATTTCATCTCATATGCAACAATCGATAGATAGACCAATCGAATTTTTAGTTATTACAAACATAATTTTCTTAAGCTATGTTTTCCTGCAATTTGTTTACAATTTTACTCGAATTAATACATTTAAAAATAATGTTTGGATTAATACTTTTTTAAAAATATTTGGGATTTCCCAAATTTTGTTTTTTTATGTATTCAAGCTCCTAAATTTTAATTTCAGTTCCTTTAGACTCGTCGAAATATTTAAGACTGTTAATAGGTTAGGTTAGGTAGAAGCGATTGACCAGCACATGTTGGTACCATATAGACCGAGGAAGTCCTTAGTGTCGCCGGATACTGAAGGTCGTTAGGAGGTTTGTTGATCCTGTAGGATTCGTGTGCGCTTGGCAAACGCCACCCAAGACTGTTAATAGTTTCAATCAAATTTTCGACTAGGCTCAAAGGATATTATTTTTTAAAAATGTAATATACTTTAACATTTGTTTTTATATTTCTTGAGTTCGAGAACTAATCTAGTAGTATGTTAGATCTGCTTCCTTTTTTTTGTGGGAAATCTGTCATGTTTATTTGCCTTGTTAAACTTGTATCTTTTTAGCAGCTTCAACTAGTTGTTATTAGAGGCTGGAATCTTATTTTCTGGCAGCACATCTTGTCAGTGTTGTTTCTGACAAAATTTGTCTGGCTAGAACATTGGGATGATTCTTCAGGAGTTCCCTGTATGTCTCCTATTGCTGCTTAAATGGTTAGATCTGTGCATTCAAGAGATAGTTATACATTGAAGTAGTCATTTTCTCATCTCCTTAGTCGCAAATTCCAATAATTCAATCGAGTTTGACCCTTCGATTGCAACATGACTTACAGCGTAGAAAATCCTTATTATACTTGTATAATATATATACTTTTTGGTTACCTTTACTGATGTTGATATTTGTCCATTTATAAATAAAATCACTTCCGTAAATCTCTGTTTTAAAAGCCCCAACCATATTAGCTAGGTAATGGTAATAACCTAGTTCCCTGGAGCTGCTATGGTAATACCTGAATAAAATTCCATTTTCCGCATTTATGCATTGCATTTCACATTTCATTTGAACGCATACAAAATAAGCATAATTTATTATATTATAATTCGAAATGATTTTGCATAATATAATATTTGCATTTTGCAGGCCGCGAAATGTCAAATTGCCATTTCTGTATGGGATTTCCGTTTATAATATAAACTATAAGAAATGCTGCTTGCCTGGCTGAAATTCCTGCCGCACAGAGAAATAATAAAGCACTTTAAGTGCCACGGCACGAGTTTTGATGCGGACAAACCAAAAGGCGTCACTAAAAGCCTTTGGTGTGCATGTGTGTGTGTGTGTGTGTGTGTGTGTGTGTGTGCGTGCTGGCAGTACATAAATAACAGTATATAGTATATATGTATATATGTATTTATATGACAGCCACGAAGTTGAGAGTCGAGAGTTGAGTTTTACGCATATGCGCAAGTTTATGACTTTGCCGTATAACTTAAACTACACCGAATTCAATTAACTCAAAGCACGGCTGGGACAGCGCCAATTGTGAGGGGGGTTTGGGGGTTGAGGTTGGGGGTACCAACTTGGTGGGTGGTCCGTCCTGGCGCCAACTGTTTCAGTTATGAGCTGTGCTTTGCTGTGACAACTTAAGCACATGTGTGTGTTTTTCGGCTGGCTGGGAATCCATTCTCCTGGCTGCTGGCTGCTGGCTCCTTTCTGCCTTAATGAGCGCCACATTTGCTTGCCGCCTGTCAGATTTTTTACTTACTTAACTTTGCCACAATTTGAGTAGCGGCAAAAGATGCTTAACAAAGCAAATGAAGGCACAAAACTTTTTGCCATCTACATGAGTTGTTACTGTAGCTGCCAGTGCCACATGTTGCCCATGTGTGCCACATTGAGGCACAAACATAACCGCAAACTGAGCTGTGGCTGTGGCGTGCAACAAGCAACCAGCCAACACACACACACACACACACACAGCGAGCATGTCCACAATTTACGCCCACACACACACACAGACGCATGTCAGGCACGCCCCCTGCTAGGCGCCTTTTAAAATGCCAACTCAGCAGCATCCTGACAAGGTCCTGTGCTCTCGCTCCACCTCTCGCTCCACCTCCCGCTCCTCACTCAACTCCTAACCATGCTTCATTGGTAGCTTTCATCATTTTGCACAGCCAGCCGAAAAGTATGCAACACGAATGCTAAACGTTTTTAATTTAATTTCCAGCAATGCCCCCCCACCTTACACACACACACCCACACACACACACGCACACCCACACTTTGAGTGAGCTAGCTGAGAACTGTGACTGAAACCCTGACGTGAATTGTTGGCCGAATCCGTTGCGCGTTTTTGTGTTTTCCTCGCTTTTTTTCTACCCTTTTTCCCTATTTTTTGTGTTATTTGCATTTATATCTTTTACTTGTTTATTCTCTTCTTGTTGTTTTTTTTATTTCCTTGGGTGTCTTTTCCCTTTTGCTCGTTTGATTGATGGTATTTTGGTGCCTCACTGCGTGCTTTGTGCGTTTTCCATTTATAAATAGCAAACAAATACAACAAGAAAGAAAAATATATAAAGAAAATACATTTTCCAAGTGTCGTCGCTGACGTCAAAAACGCGACATCCAAATGAAATTTCCCAATTGCGATTACAAGATTACAAAATACACGTTAATTGCAAAAAGTTCTGACGACTGTCTAAGCCAAAAACATTCCACGGCGGACTCTGTTAATCTCCGATATGAGAGCTGACTGTGGGATATTTAAACGCTTTTGAAAAGGGTTGCGTTTAAAATGTTCTGGGTATTTAGTCCGATGTCATGCTTAAGTCATTAAGCAATGGCTTACCGAGTCAAATGAATGCCCTAATCAAATAACAAGCTAGCTATGAACTGTGCTCTTAAAATGACTAAAAAATCTAAATAGGTTTTGTGTTTTTGGCCAAGTTTGACCTACAGATTGATTTGACAGTTCAATTTTAATCATTTCTTTAAGCTCATATTTTTGCTCATTTTACAAGTCTTCTAGACATCGTTGCTTTATAAAAATAGGTTCTTTTTAAACTTCTACCTACGGTTACTTTATAGAAAAGGTTCTTTCTAAACTTCTACCTACGGTTACTTTATAGAAAAGTTTCTTTCTAAACTTCTAGCTACGGTTACTTTATAGAAAAGTTTCTTTCTAAACCTCTACCTACCGTATATTTTCCAAAACCGAACCGATTTGCATAGGATATCTATTTTTATTCATGGTTTGATCTCTATTTTGATTTGTGAAGTTTATTCATTTCTTGATGTATACATTTTGCTAATTTTTCAAATCTTGTAGAGTTCGTAACTTTGTAGGAAACAATTTTCAAGTTTCTTGCAACAGTTTTCCGCTTGTTGGAGTAGATTTTCCAAAGTCGGTGAGCACTGGTCCCCGGCTCGTTTAGACTACCAGTGAGTCGCCAAACAGTCAGTCAGTTAAAAAGTCTTATATATATAAAGGCTAAGACGGCAGGTCACCCCTACAAAGTGGCCTTACATAAACCATTTGATCCTTGTGAAGTCTTCTCCAGGGATGTGAAGGTATTGTAGTTGAGAATATATAGAAGTATACTTTCTAATTAGTACAAAATTCTTCATTTATTATTCTGTAAAGACTTTTCTACGGATGTGAAGATATTTTGGTTGAGAGTACATAGAAGTATACTTTCTAATTAGTACAAACTTCTTCATTTATTATTCGGTAAAGGCTTTTCCAGGTATGTGAAGGTATTGTGGTTGAGAATATATAGAAGTATTCTTTCAAATTAGTACAAACTTCTTCATTTATTATTCTGTAAAACATGTTCAAAGATGCAAACAATCAACTCGTTTTATAAGAAGCAACAGCTACTACATCCCTTGGACATTAAAACAAGCGCTTCACAGTCTGAGATTCGAACCGGAAACCTCATTGTTCAGTTGCTTTAATGACTCTGTCAATATAGACTTTAATTTCACTAAAAGCATAGACAACATACAAACAGAAATAGTAAATATTTTACTAATTACAAATTATACATCGCTAAAGCTAATATTAATTATACGCAAAGAAATCTGTTGTGAAACGCTTAAATTGAATTGCGAATGTCCTTAAACGTTAGCAAATAACAGAGCTCTTTTCAGGCTTTCAAATGCACATGTGATGTTCCGCTTCTCTGCCACAGCCCACAACACCATCCTCCCCCGCCCCCGCCCCATCCCACGTCGTTAGCACTGCAGCCATTTTGTATTCTTGTATTCGGCAGCGCCGCAATGTATGCTACACTATAATTAATTACAGCATTCAATGGCGTCGCTGCTGTCGTCCTTGTGGTGGCTGCTTTCTCTTTGCTGCTGCTGCTGCTGCTCGCTGTTTGCAGTTGTTGTTGCATTTGTTGTATCCTTGACATTTAGCAAACGTTAGGCTACGCTTCGCAACGCATCGCATGGCTTCGGGGGTCGTCCGCCCGCCCAACCGGAAGTGAATTCTTAGCCCTGGCAACCAAAAAGAGCGACAACTGAGCGAAAACTCTTTGTACGCTGCTCATTTTGGTGGTGGCGACAAAAATGTCACCTCCGCAGGCGACTTCTTTCGTGGGTATATTTTGTGTGTTGTGGTTTTAGTGTGGAGTGGGCTCCTGCCAAAGAGAACTTTATTTGGCAAGAGCGCAAAATGCTGCGGGCTGTGGCTACAGGCGCCACATTTGTTGCTTCCACCCACGCACAGTGGTACATTTTTTGTGGTCCACAAACGGAATTTGATTTTGCTCATTTGGCAAAAAAAAAACAAAAAAAACCCAAAAACAAAAAAACTATTTTTGCATTTTAGCCCTGGCTTCTTGTGTTAATGTGTCGCAGCTGTTGCTGATTGCCTTTTATTGTATTAGTTGGCATATGTTTGGGGAATACTGGGCTAATGATAATGACTGCTCGGGGAGGGGAGGGCACACACTTATCGGCCAGGGGAGTTGCCAAATGATGTTTGTTGTTCTCCGTGTATTTCCTGCTTTGCATCGGCAGATTATAATTAAATATAATTGTGTGACAAATGTGTTTGCAAACAATGCGAGTGTTTTTAAGCAGGGCAACAATTATTACTCCTGGGATTTGGCAACTAAATTGCTATTGGGTCTTTAAAGGAATTTAATAAAAATTATTTATTGAATTCAAATTAAAACATAATTTATTTAGACATATATAAATGTCATACAACAAAATTAAATAAATAAATAAAACACAATATCTGATCAAACAAACAGTATAAGTAAAACTTTACGGGTAAATTATTTATAACCTTTTCAAATCATTTAAAATATATTTTATTAAAAAATAACTTAAAAATGGTTTTTTTTATTATTATTTATATAAAAACTTATTTGTTTGTATTTAAATTTGCTTATTGCTATCTTGCTTTCAGGATAGCTTGCTCAAATTTGCTAAAAATACAATTCAATTTTTAATAAAATGACTTACAATTTTGCGAAGTCTTATTCAATTCCCCGAAGTACATGTAGTCCAGGATTAAACGGAAAATATCTACTGTTCTGTTTTGAATTTCACGCTCGAGTTAATTCTTTAGAAATATATACAGCACAGTTTAAGGATACTTTGAGAATTAAGTAGAAGAAGCTTTGATTTTTAAGAATATTCTGCGCCAAGTGCGCTACACATTTTTCTGTGGAATTTATTAGAAAGTGAAAAAGAGCAGATATATTTTTAACCCTCTTTTACTCCCTTTACCCATAAAATGGTTAAAAAGAGGGTACTAAATCTGTGCAAATGTATGTAATAGGTAGAAGGAGACATCTCCGACACTATAAAGTATACATATTCTTGATCAGTATCAAAAGAGATTTCGATTTGGCCATGTCCGTTTGTCTGTCCGTATGTCCATTCGTATGTATGAAGGCAACGATCTCAGCAACTATAAGAGCTAGAGCCACCAAATTTGGAATGTAGGTTCGTGTCTAGCGGGCGCAGGTGAAGTTTATTTTGGATTCGAGATATTTCCCACCATTCCCCCGCTATTTGATAAAAACCGTTTTACAGCAACAATTTTAATGTTATAGTTTTGGGATTTGGCATGTACAATACTTTAGTTACTCTTCATCTACTGTCCAAATTTCAAGTCGATCGGATAATAAACACGGAAGTTATTCAACAAACAAGATTCAGTGCTGCAGCGCAGGAGGAAGAAGCAGCGTTGTCGCTTGTATGTATGTGGCTTTGTGTATGTGTGTGTGTATGTGTAAGTGTACGAATATGCTATCGGAAATTTTTGACCAGGGTACAGGAAGTTTTGAAGTTGGGTATGCTCAACTATAGCATGCTTATTTGTTATACATGCAGGAGAACATCCTGCAATAGACACATTTCATGGAACCTTCTCTGTGTCTGTGTGGGTGTCATAATTATTATTGTACCTGGTTTTTACCTATTTTAAATACAACATATTACAGGAAAAAACTTACTCTGCGCTGCTCTTTGACACAACCCTTTTTCAACAGAAAAAAAGTCGAATATAATCTGCTTAGAGTTTTTAATTGGTACGAAACTGCGTTGGCTGTATCTATTTATAAATATATAAGTAAAAGCTTAGTTTAATTTATATATTTGTACGAATAAAATGTCCTTGAACATTTTTAAGCTAATTATAATATTTATAGGTATAAATAGCTTAGTTTTATTTATACATATATTTTTAGCTAATTATGCTGCTTACATTCTGATAATGAATAATCTGGCTAGTATGAAATAAAATGGCTGTAAATCTAAGAAATAACGTAAAATTGATGCACGTAATCCTGAAGCCCACATAGAAACTCAAAACACGCGCAAAAAAAAGGAACTCATTATGATATAAAAAAGAAAAGTTGATTTTCCGCAAAGTTCAGCTCGCCTCCTCATGTTAATTAGGGAGGAACACACACACACACCCACACATACACACACACAGTTAGGAGCAGCTTCGATGACGCACTTGACGCCTACGCACACACACACACACATACACAGAGAGCAATTGTAGAATGGAAATGGATGCGGCAGCGCCGAGGAAAAGTGAAAACGCCCTTTGGCTTTGGCGAGCGTTGAACATTTTATTAATTGACTGTCAGCGGCATATCCGGCACAAAAAAATGGCAGAAAAAAATAAGAAAGCAAGCGAAAGAGATGGAGAGAAAAGGCAAGACACAAGCCGAGAAGTGGACAGCAGCAGACATAGCAAAAGAAATATGGCGACAGCTGCTCGACACAAATGCTGCATACTTCTGGGCGCAGCAATTACAGCCATTGCTGCTGTTTGTGTGTGTGCACAGTGCGTGTTCATTCATGCCCGCTTCGGGTAGCAAAGTCCTTTCCAATGACATTGTCATTGCCAAACACACACACACACACACACATATATACGTATATATACACAGTGGCAGAGTCCTTGTTTGGTTGCTCAACAGGTTGGCCCTGCCGTCCAGTTGGACTCCCACTTCTTGTTGACTTTTGTGCCCCTGGCCAACGCAGCTGCAACTTTTTTGTTGCCGGCTTTCAATCATCGACGCCTGGCAGCTGCGTCGTCCTTGTCGTCGTCGACGCCATCGTCGTCGTCGCCAGCGCACTGCCGAGCAGGTCCTGCCGCGGCCGAGCGCTCAGTTACCATTTGACAACGTTGCGAGCATAATGTGCGTGCGCTAGAGCTAGCCAGGCAAACAGAACGCGTTAGCAAAGAGACTCCCAAATACTTGTGCATACTTAAAGGCATCGCGTGTTGAAGTGTGTGTGTGTGTGTGTGCATGCAACAGCTGTTGCACGAAGCTGCAACAAAAGCCTGCACGTTGAACATAAATAAACTTGTCAGTACAACAAGGAAAATGTGAATGACATTAAAAATCGCGCAAAGAAAAGTGACAAATGTAGTTTTTCTTGCTTGACACTTGATTAAAAAAGTTTGTCATAAATATATTCCGAATCACAACAACAACAACAACAACAGCAGCAGCAGCTGTAAGAAGTTTTCAGTTTTTCTCTATTTTTATAATATATATATATATTTTTCTGGGCTGCCCTTTGGCAACATATGGCAGAGGCTTTAGTTCTGCTTTAGTTCTACAGCTCTCGCTTTGGCGATGGCCAAGGGAGGAGGGTCCTTTGTGTGGCTCATGTTTGTTTTTCGATTTTTTATTTATTTTGTTCTTTTTTTTTTTTATTTTGTTCTCCACCTGCCTTGCCTGGCTGTCAATATTGATTTTTATGTGATTGTTATTTATTTTTCATTTTTACAGCGCCTCAACATGTTGTCCTGCCTGATTTTCAATCGGTTTTCGCTCTTGATCCTTGATATATGTACATACGTAACAGTAATTTAAAGCAGCACACTGCCCACAACTGGCCATATGTTGCCGCCTCTCTTTCAATGTATGTGTGTGTGTGTGTGTGTGTGTGGGTGTGTGGATGTGTGTGGGTGTGTGGCACGCAATCATTTTTTGTCGCCCACGCTTCTGTGGCAGCTGCTTGGCATTGAAGCCCAGTGCATGGGCGAAAGCTGGATATAATACAGCTGCAAAAATATCAAAGTCACTAAGATTTGTTTCCCAGTAATCCAAGCTTATTGTGAGCACTTATTTTTAGAAATGTCAGCTAGCTAAAATGAAAAAAAAGCTCAAAAACTGCAGTTTTTATAGATAATAACGATATTTTATCCATTTTATTTAGTATTCTTCTATATTGAAATATAATTCATAGCTAGTTTCCATCCGTATTAAACTATGGGATTTGTTTCCCAGAAATCCCTGAAAACCTTTAAAAATGCAGTTTTTATCGATAATATTGATATTTTATCAATTTTATCTAGTTGTTATCGATAATATCGATATTTATCCATTTTATCCAGTATTGAAATATAATTCATAACTAGTTTCCATCTCTTTTAAACTATGGGATTTGTTTCCCAGTAATCCAAGCTTATTGTGAGCACTTATTTTTAGCAAATGTCAGCTAGATAAAATGAAAAAAAGGCTCAAAAAATGCAGTTCTTAACTATAATATAGATATTTTATCTAGTATCCTTCTATATTGAAATCTTTCATATCTAGTTTTCATCTTATTGAACTATGGCATTTGTTTCCCAGCAATCCATGCTTATTTTGAGAATTTATTTTAAGAAATGTCAGCAATCTACAATGAAAACCTTTAAAAATGCTGTTTTTGTCGATAATATCGAAATTTCATCAATTTTATCTAGTTTTTATTAATAATATCGATATTTCGTCAATTTTATCTAGTTTTTATCGATAATATCGATGTTTTAAACTTTTTATCTAGTATCCTTCTATATTGATATATCATTCATATCTAGTTTTCATCCGTTTTGAACTATAGAATTTGTTTAACAGAAATTCATGCTTATTTTGAGAATTTATTTTAAAAAATGTCAGCAATCTACAATGAAAACCTTCAAAAATGCAGTTTTTGTCGATAATATCGAAATTTCATCAATTTTATCTCGTTTTTATCGATAATATCGATATTTTATCCATTTTATCTAGTATTCTTCTATATTGAAATATAATTCATAACTTGTTTTCATCTGTATTGAAATACAGGATTTGTTTCCCAGAAATTCATGCTTATTTTGAGAATTTATTTTAAGAAATGTCAGCAATCTACCAGGAAAACCTTTAGAAATTCAATTGTTATCGATAGTATAAAAATTTGATCAATTTTATCACGTTGTTATCGATTATATCGATATTTTTATCAATTTCATCTAGTTTTTACCGATAATATCGATATTTTATTCCTTTTATCTAGTATATACTTATTCTGAAATATAATACATAATAAAAACCTTTATTCATAAAACAAGAAAATCATTTTAAGTTAAAGTTTTTTAAATTTAATTTAAGTTATTAGCTATGTAGAAATAAATGTAAATACAAGCAAAAATTAGAAATGTGAACTCGAAAGTCCTTTTATTGTTTTATAATAAAGAAATAATAGACAAATTTAGCAAGGAATTAGGAAATTGAGATTGTGAATTGAGATTTTCACTTGATAAAACAGAATTTTATATACAAAACTTACTCAATACATTTGTAACAGTATTTCTTTTAATAAAAACAATAATTTACTAATAATTACCTTTTTTCTTCTCTTTTAGGTAAGTCCACAAAAAGACCTTACAAATATATTTGTAGTGGTAAGTGCCAGAAAATACTTAAGCCTTAAAATAAAGGACGCTTAGCAGTCTGATCTTAAGTTTATTCCCTCACAACTTTGCCAGAATCCAGAAAACCTCTTTAAATTTTTATATTTATATTTCCAGAACTACTGTTTTAATTTTTGTGCCCTATTTTAAGGCTGCTTCTTAAGCAAAAGTCCTGGTTTACGTTGCCAACGAAAACCACTGAATTCCCGAAATAAACCCCTCCCTCTCTGTCTCTGTCTCTGCTTATAATATTTGCGCCAAAATGATCAAACTTCTGCCGAATAACCGCAAAACTAAAACCTTTTCCAACCCAAAATAAAATATTCGGAACAAAAAACAAAAACCGTTGAATATCCGACCGCAGAAATCAAACTTCAAATAATGCAAAAGTCGACGGAAAATGCCATAACAATAACAACTCCAAAGGAGAGGCAAATACCCAAAAAAAAAAAAAGAAGGAAAATAATAATACAAAATGGCAAGGCCCATCAACACCCCCTAATCCCTGCCCCTGCAGATTGTGAAGGGTTGGAAAAGTTAGCTGAAAATCGAACAACAAAACTTGTGAAATTGCTTTGCAAATAGTTGCAAATACTTTGGCAACAACAACAATAACGACAACAACAAGAACAAAATAATGAGCATTAAACGATAAAAAATAGAAACAAAACTTCGACGCGACAATCTGCGTTTGAGATGAGGCGTACTGGGCGTGGCACTCAATGGGCCAAAATGCAAATGTTGCCGCAGCCAGAGATACAACTGGGGATTTCACCAATGGTGGGGGCAGGCAGGGAGTGGCAGCAAGCATAGGCTGCCATTTTATGAAACGACCAAAGTTTTTTTGGCTCAAGAGGCGCACATCCTTAAACCTCATACCCCCCATCCAATTTAACTGAACAGACAAGAACATTGCATTCAGTATCCCGACTGTTACATACATATAAACTCTTCCTTTGTTATTTGCGGGGGCAGCGGGCGCGTGTAGGCGTTGCAAACATATTTGGATTCCCATTTTTCAAGCAGATCCTTAAGGGGACGTAGGAAATGGGCGTGCCAGCAGTATTTTAACTTGATTAATACCAATCGCTGTGAATACATTATTAGAACTATCGAAAGATTAGTATCTTTTAAATATATATAAAAAAATTAGTAAAATAGTTCTAATTATTATAGTTTTGAAGATGCAATAGCTAATAAAAACCAGTCCTACTTGTGTTTTTAAATTATATCATAATGGAATGCTCTTCTATTAAATCGCCATATTAAAGAAAAAACTATATTTTTTACAAGACATTCGTTAAGGAATACATTTTCATACAAACTTTTATACCTTCTTTTCTTGATAAACTAATATTAATTTTTATGCTGCTTGTTATTTAAAACACTTTCATAAATATATCGTGTTAAAAAGCAGATAAACGCAGAGATCTTACAGAGTGCATTAAAGAGCTCAGTATGTTAGCCAGATTCTAAGCCAGATTCTACCAGATTGAACAAAGCTTAGCTTAATTACAATAACCTTCCTACAAAAATTCAATTAGGATTCCAAGGATAACTTTTATATCAAATTTATTCAAGATATTCTATCTATGAGCAACATACTTCTTAAAAAAATAATAGTATACTTAAGATGCCACCATAGAAAGCAGCTAACTTGTTTAATAAATATGTTAACAAATTTAAGAAATATCAAAAATAGTGATATACAAAAGGATAAATGCGAGACTTCTGTTTAGAAACAAGTTATCTCCGAATCAAATGATATAAATGACTCTAACGATATATCGATAAAAGCAATCGATGGTGAAACGTTTATCGATTGTGTTATCGATGTTCTGCCACCGCTAGCAATGTGCAACCCTAGAAGTAAATTTGCTCGCTTTGACTTTAAGTGTTAGTCAAAGATAACAGGCACATTTTTAAGCCAACATGGTGAAGTAAATTATAAACGTTTATCGATTGTGTTATCGATGTTCTGCCACCGCTAGCAATGTGCAACACTTTGCTCGCTTTGACTTTAAGTGAGTCAAAGATAAGACAGGCACATTTTTAATCCAACATACTCTATATTCCATCAAGAACAGAGTATAAAAGAAACCCAAGCTAGCTGTTTGCAACACACAAAATGTAAAGCCGCATACAACTAGTTGCCCTTGTGGCAGCTGAAAAGTGGCAAGTAGCGGGGCAAGACGAAGTGCGGTAGGAAGATGTTGCACAGGAGTTGCGACAAGGGGCTGTAGTGCGGCAGGGGGGTTAGCAGCAGGAGTAGCTTTCAAGTGCAAGCTCTTCAAGTAATTTGCGAGCATTTCCGCAATGATTAAGACATTTTGCGCAATTTGCAACGCAGAACAGATGAGCGAGGAGCGGCAGAGGGTGAAGGGTGAAGGGTTTCGGGGCTGCTGCTTGTTTGTTGCAACCCAAAACTGAAATTAATTGTCATCATAAAATTATGCAGAGTGTCTGCCACGCCCTTTGCACCGAGCGTGAACACAGAATAAAATAAAAAAAAATATAACAAAAAATAAAGGGAAAAAGTTGCATGCAACTTTTGCAGGACTTTTGAGTGCGTAATAAATGTTTACGCAAATTGCATGTTCTGTGTGTGTGTGTGGGCGTGGCAGAGGGGGTAGTGTAAAGGTGACAAGTGTGTGTGTGCGTGTGTGTGGCTGCCACCGCTGGGCGGTGCCTGATGAGGTGCCAACCAAGCAGCACTTCAACTCCTTTCGAACAGTTAACTAGACAAAATAATTGTTGGTAATAGTTGAAAGTTGCCAGTTACCAGCTGCCAGTTGCCAGTTGCCCGTTGCCAGTTTGCAGTGCGGCAAAAAGTTTTTGTAAATGCACTTGGTCAGAGACCCTAAACAGCCAGGGGAATATTCAGGAATCTGTTATATAATAAGATGGCAAGTGTGAAAATAACACATAATGCTTAAAGTTGCCCAACACTTTCAATGGGGGAAAACGCAAAAGTTGAGAGTTGAGTCTGCAGATGCAAAAGAATGCTCCCAAAACGCATAAATAGAAATTTAAATTATATAAATGTTAAAGTAATAACAATAATTAGAGTTCTAAAGTCCGAGTCTCTAGTGAATAACTTTAATAAATACTATTTCTCTGCTTAGTTTCTACATGAATATATACTCCTAGCATACGGGGGGAAATATATATACCAAAATGAACTAAAATATTATATATTTTTTGCCTTTTTCCATTCAAACTTTCTGTTATTTGATGAACATCTTAAATTAAACTTGAACTATATTTGCAATAACTAACTTAATCTATAAATGTAGGAATTTACTTAGATTCTATTTGTTAATACAACTGGAACAGTTGAAAATGCGCCTTTTAGATTCAGTTAAAGTTGGTTCATTATTATTTCAGGATCTTAACTCACAACGTTGTTGAAATTTAGTATAGTAACTGTCCGTATAATGTCCGAGTTAAATCCGAATGAAAATCGCCTGAGGTCAGCTCAACAACTTTGAAATGTGAAAAACTGTAACAGAGTTCGCAGAAAAATGTATTAAAACTTATTAGAATTGCAACGCAACTTTCGTAGCAACTCCCCTCGCTAGTTTGCCCCTCATTAAAAATAGCTATAATATTTTTTTGATAATTTTCATCATTTGCGCGCATTTCTCACAGAGCCAATCAACTTTTTAAACAAAGTTCCTGTTGGAAAAGCTGTAGCCAGAAGCTTAAATATGTTTGCCAACTTTTCGCTTATGCTTACTTCCCTCAGCTCTTCCCCTGGCAGTCTTGACTGCTTTTGGTTACCGATCGCTTCATTAACTTCAGTCTGATAACTCACACGTTTCTCGTTGCCCGCTTGGCTCATTAAAACGCAGCCAAGCGAATATTTTTTATATATATATATATATATTCTTCTTTGTTTTTCAGATTTTGTGTGTGTGTTTTTTATAGTCGCGTCAATTTTTAATGTTTTATTTTATTATTTTCTTAATTTTAATGGGAAATATGTGGGAGACTTGAGTATCTTCAGTTTTGAAAGTTCGCTCGGACTTGGCCAGGCGAGTTTGTTGGCCATAATTAAACAGCCATTTGGCACGTACGCGAGAGCTTAATGATATTTACAACAAAAGCTGCTGACATGTCGTCCTGCCACAGGACGTTGAAGTGGCAACTCTCTTCCTGTGACGCTCCTGGCGCTCCTGTTTCTGGACGCGCAGCGCTGCCAAACTCATGTTTTTTTGGTTCTTCTTTTTCGGGAAGGCGACGCGCCGCACAAAAAAATTAAGAAATTCCTGCAGGATAATTGCGTCGCGTGCGCTGCATACGTGCAGAGAGTTTCAGTCTACCAAAGTCCTGGGCTCCTGCTCACTACCCCTCACTCCCGCTCTGTCCCTCGCCGTCTCGCTTCCTTTTTTTAATTCGGCGCAAATATTTTCGCACATAATATTGAAGCTGCGTGAGACGGACCAAGTTTTTGCTCAGCTCCTTAAAGTTGCTGCCAAGTTTTGGCAACACGCCCCGAGGGCAGCTCTGTAAGTTCACGCAGCGTGCTTTTTGAGTTGCTGTTGTTGTAGTTGTTGCTGCCTGCCCTTTGTGACCTTTAAGGAAGACACTCGATGGAGCGACCGAGTTTTTCTATCGATATATATATGAATCAACAAGCACCGATTGTTTCTCCGAGTTGTTTTGCTATCGATACTATCGATAACCATCGATTGACCAATACGTGTTAGTGTCAATGCTTGGATGAATCGGAAAAAACACTTATTTAACCTTAAATTCCTTGAAGTTTTTCCGAGTTGTTTTCCTATCGATAACCATCGCTTAACCAATTCGTGATGAACCGGTAAAAACACTTATTTAACCTTAAATTCTTTGAAGTTTTTCCGAGTTGTTTTGCTATCGATACTATCGATAACCATCGACCAATTCGTGTTAATGTCAATGCTTTCATGAATCGGAAAAAACACTTATTTAGCCTTCAATTCTTTGAAGTTTTTGCGAGTTGTTTTCCTATCGATATTATCGATAACCATCGATTTCCCAATTCGTGTTAATGCCAATGCTTTGATGAATCGGAAAAAACACTTATTAAACCTTAAATTCCTTGAAGTTTTTCCGAGTTGTTTTCCTATCGATACTATCGATAACCATCGATTAACCAAATCGTGTTAATGTCAATGCTTTGATGAATCGAAAAAAACACTTTTTTAACATTAAATTCCTTGAAGTTGATGACTTTATAAATGTTATTATTTCTCGCTATACTATCCTTAGTTTCGATAGTTGTGCCTATCGCTATCGACCGTGCTCTCATCTCTACTGTGCAGGTGCAGAAACAGCCGCTGGGCTTGGAACTTCTCATGTGCATTATGTGAACTCTTGAACCCCCCGTTTGGTCTAGGTTTTCGTTTCGTTTCGGGTTTAGTTTTCTTCAAGTTTTTGGGCCCGCTGACTCGCTTGGCTGGTTGGCAACAACACACACACACAGACATGCCAGCGCCAGTGTTGCCAACTTTTTCGCATATGTGACTTAGCCCCAAGGGGCAGGGGGAGTGGCAGGGGTAGACCAGCAGGGTGGCAGAGTCTGTTTTGGGTTTCGCCTGCTGCGGTTGCCAGTTGAACACGATTTTTGAATTAATGCATAAAGTGCAAGTTTCTAGTATCCATTCGATGTTGGATTTTATTTCTCTCTCTCTTTTATTTTCTACACTTCTGCCATTTTTTCTCTTATTTCTCCTTTCTTTTTGTTTTTATTTTATGGCTGCTGCATTTTGAGCCAAATTGAAATTAAATGTTTTTCGCGTTAGAGTCGGAATTGAGAATGCTGCGGGTAGAACAAAGAGGGGGGGATTTTGGCAAAGGTGTTGGCAGCTGCAACTTGAAACTTGCTCGAACATAGGAAGTGCATTTTAAAGAGGGCCAAGTTGTAATTTTTGTGTTCAGTTAGACCGTAAACTGCACAGGAACTGCCCCGATTAATATAAACTTTAAATGATATAATTGCTGTGTGTATAAAACAGTTTTCAAGCATTTTACATTTAGACTAAAAATTTATGAGTTTTAAGAACTCCATTTTAAACTGAATTAACTAAAAATAAATCTTACAAACAAATTATATTTAAATACTTAAACGAAAAGGCGTCAGAGCTGAATAAAAAACCAACTTATCCAATTTAAATATTTGAATTTGAATCTTTATTTTTGCGATTGAAAATTTTATCCATAATGACAATCTTATTTTCTTTTATAATTGTTATAATAATTTTTGTCTCTTCATGGGTTCTTGTAATCAATTTTTGCCCTATCTTTTAATGTCTTTAATAGCTATAATTTTGATTAAAATATCTATATATTTAGGCACAAAAATCCTTGAAGTTTAATTAATATTAGGACACTCACAACAAATAATTATTTTACTGTGAATAAATTAAATTGAATATAATATTTGTCATAAATTTGAACAGAAAATTAACATAAAAATAATACTAATAATATAATTTATAAAAAATTTAATTTAAAAAGATTTTTACTAATTGTATTTTATTTAATACTTTGAGGACAACTCAAAGAATTTCTCAATTCAACTCAAGTCAACTCAAAGAATTTCTAATTACATTTTAAAATAAATTCCTTACCACAAAATTGTTAAATTTGAGAGAAGTTAAGAATAATTTTCAAATAAATTTGGAAAAAATTTGCTTTGAATGATAATCAAATGCTGAGTACAATCGAAAGGTTCATTAGCAATCAAAAGCGTTTCAGTATTTTCTTTATTTTTCAATTTAAATTTTCAATTTTGTTCAAGTGTGGCATATAGTACATATAGCCAGGGATAAGTGTATGGCAAGACATATGGAAGAAACATTTTGTTTTTGTTTTATTATCCTGGCACTGCGTTGAGTTGCGTTCATTTGCGTAGTTCACACTTTATGAATGTTATTGAGCTGCAGGGTCCTCGTTATGGCAGCTCCACAATCAACTGTTGGCGTTGGCATATCCCCAGGCGGCCCGGCTCCCGGTGCTCAGCTCTTTCAATCATCTCTCAGCTCGTTTTCAATTTTCCTTAATGCCAAAAAACGAAGTCCCCATCGACGTGGCGACAGGCGATAGAAATTCAAAACGGCTTGCATAAAACCCACTCGGGAGACCGAAACGAAGACGCAGACATATTCAATTATGACATTTCCCGTTCCTGAAACAGACCAGAGTAGAGGAAAATATAGAGTTCAGTCGAGTTGACTTCAAGTTGGAGTTGGAGCTGGAGCTGGAGTCGAGGACACTTCATCAAACGAAGTGTCAACAAAGTTAAACGAGAAACTGCACGACGACAACTAAAACGGGAATATGGTTGAATAATACCCATGGTGCACGCAACGCAACGCAACACAGAACTCTGGGTACTACCGCCCCTAACCCCCACTGCTTCCCATTCCCATGCCTTCCCTCCCCTTCGGCTTGTTCTGTACATTCTACCCACGGCTTGCTTCCTCCTACACACTTATCCCTCATTGGCATTGCAGCACCCACGCGCTGTTTTTGTCACACTTCCGTTGCCGCCTGCCTCATGCCTCACGCCACTTTTCTCTTGCCTCATGCCTCTTGCCTCTTGCCCCTTGCCCCTTGCCAGCCACGACTGCAGTAACAACGCACTCGTAATTTCAAAACAAATATGAATGTCAAACGTGACTGAAATGCATAAAACGAAATAACAACTTGGATGGACTGTTATTTTGGTGAATCGAACATGAAATACTCTTAAAAACAACTTACTTTTTCATCAAATTTGGTCAATTTGTATATAATAAGGCAATCTTATGAATATCTCATCTTATCTCACGAATTTTCATCCTATAGCAGCTATAAGATCAGATTCACCAGATCTAGTTTTACAGTATGTATAGGCTGTATCGTCAATTGAATATAGACATTGTTCTTTTATAATATATCATGAAGTAGTGATGTAAGAACATCGATGTTTTGTATGGAAAACATCGAAGAACATCGATGCTTTGTATGGAAAACATCGATGTTTTTACATCACTATCATGAAGTAAGAATGTTATATAGTGCTTTATATATTCTCAGCTAAGTACTATATATCATTATATAGACAATGCTGGCAAATCTTTCGAGATATCAATGTTGATATCTAAGAATATAACTACATTAAGAAGATTAGGTGTAATCGATGTGCGTATATCGATATATTGATGCATTCTTAACATCACTAGCTGTAACGTTCTAAGAATAAACAAGCCTGTTTCCATTTCAGTTTCCGATCAGATTATGTGGACTCAAAATTGTTAGACGTTCTTAATTTAAGAAAAAGATCTTTTGAATAATCAATTTGGATAGTTTGCTCTTGAGACAATAATATGTAGATTAGAAGAAAGACCTACGAAGGGAAAAAACTGTCGCTGATTCAAGATCAATTCTATTATTCTAATCGGAAAATAGGAGATCATTTTAAAAACTAGTAGAAAACCCTACGAAGGGAAAAAACTGTTGCTGATTCTAGTTCTATTCTATTATTCTTATTATATATAATTCTATTATCGGAAAATAGGAGATCATTTTAAAAACTAGTAGAAAAACCTTCGAAGTGAAATAACAGTTGCTGATTCAAGTTCTTTTCTATTATTCTAATCGGAAAATAGGAGATCATTTTAAGAACTAGTAGAAAAACCTACGAACTGAAAAAACTGTTGCTGATTATAGTTCTATTCTATTATGCTAATTATACATATAATTCTATTATCGGAATATAGGAGATCATTTTAAAAACACAAAACAGAATAAAAAGTAGTTGAAATCGAAGAACTGGGGGAACCAGTTTGTAAGGAATATCAACTCAGCTCGTTCCTTTAAATAAAATATATATATATGAAACCAGATAAGTCTGTCGTGTGTTATAAAGAAAGGATAATACCCTTAGCAAGGGTATACCAGCAATAGCACCGGCCAACTAGTGAATAGTAAGCAAAAATGAAGCAAAAATTCATCTCGATTCAGATGTGTTTTTCCCAAAAACTTTGCACTTGCCCCACTCCGCCGCAGCACATCGGCAATTGTCCGTAGGCGAGTTCTCAGTTTCAGTTTCAGTTCTTCATAGTTCAAACTATTTTTTTGGGGTCTTTGTTCTGCATTTAACACCCATTGTCATTGTCATGCGTCTGCTGCCCCGCCCCGCCTCCGTTCAAACAAAGCGCTCAAATGTATGCAGCGAGGCGTTCCAGCTCCGGAACGGAACTCTCCCCGTGTCCAGAATTGGTTGGCATTGTCGGGGAAATCGGGGAAAATGCATTGCGTGTGTTTTCATTTATGCGTGTCCAGGAGTTTGGAGCTGGCGAATTGCTTTGTTCGTTGTTTGTTGCTGCATTTTCGTGTGGCATTCAACACTTTGGGCACCTAGCTCACAAAAAGTCTCGACGGTCTCATTAATATTCTATGACTTTTGCCTGAGATTTGTTTTTCCACTCTTCGGCGAATTGTCAACTTTTTGCACGTCTCTCCAGCTGCCCGATACCCGTAGCCCCCGCTTCTCTCCACTCCTCTCTTCTCTTCTCACAATTTCTATGGTTTTCTTTTTGCCCGGATTGTGCGTCATGAATTGTTAATATTTATGCGACACTATCAATCATCAATCTTTGTGTTTGCTAGCTGCCCCCAATACGCACATCAATCAATATTTGCATTTCTCTATATATATATGCCACCACCCCTGCCATGTGGCAAGAACTGGAGCATCATCGTCGTCTTCAATGCTGTACTGAGATTTGGCTTTTGTTTTTCTTTTCTTTTGTTTCATTTTATACCTTTTGGCTATTTGCTTGACAAATTGTTATTCTTTCTAATGTTGACCCAAACAAATGAGCAGCCGAAATCTTTGTGGTACTGCTGGGCGTTGCCAGCGTTGCCAGCCTGTCAATTATGGCCAGAAATTGAGTTGAGATGAGATTGATAGATGAATTACAATGTACCTTGTTTTAAGAGTATCCTTGGATATGGCTAGTGTAACCAAAAGTTTCTCCAATTTCAAATTAAGAGAGCAGAAAGTACAAAGATATGATTTCTTTAAACATTGCGATTTCGATTGAAGTTTCCATCTTAATAGTTTTATGAAACTAGAAATGCTGCAAAGTAATTAACCATGTACAGTTTTATAACATTTCATAGGCAGAAATTGTGTAAAAATGTTGAAAAATATATTATCAGAGTAAGTTAGTACCAAATTATGTGATTTTTAAATACAGAAAGAACAGTTGCTTTGAAGTTTAGCTTAATTAGTCTAATTTTTGTAGCATATAAACAGACATACATATTGTTTAGGGTCTCACTGGCACTGATATATCTGTTAAGTAACATTAGCATTAACATGATAGTACTCTGTTAGATCTTAATGTCTGTCAGAATAACAGAACGCGAGTCAGCTTGTATTCATACGTGGAACTAATAAGAATCCAAGCTACGCCTTATATTGTACATTAATAATAAACTTAAAAACATCTACATTTTTTTAATTCATTGGCTTGATTTTCGTTTAAAAAATAAACTGTGCCGCAGAATAGGTTTATAAAAAGCGTTAAACAACAGTTCGTCGGTAATCGATTAGAAACCTAATTTTGAGACTTTAATTAAATCAAACATTTTGTTGGTTAGTAAAAGAAATCATAATAAATCAAGTGTACAACTCTTTTCAGCTGCCGAGAAGGTAGTAGTTCACAAGTTAAATAAATGTGCCAAAATTTTATTAAAAACAAGTAAGAATACTATGTTCCCAGTCCTATATAATATGGTTATTTGTGAATTCGGAAAGAAACGCGATTTTGCTCCTTTGGGGGCGTGGGGGTGGGGGGGTGTCCAAAAATTTTTCATGCAGATCTGTCAGGAATCTCAACTTTAGTGTGTATGCCAAATTTGGTGACTCTAGCTTTAAAAATGTGGAAGATACAGGTTTTCCCCAAATTTTGTGGGAGGGGGTGGGGGGCTGATCTTGACACTTTATAAATTGACGATATACACCAACATATGTACCAAATTTGGTTGTTCAAAGATAAAGGCAATAAAATTGCGTTCATACGGACAGACGGACATTTCTCAAACCCGATATACTATTTTTCCCTTCGGGAACATAGTATAAAAATGAAAAAAAAAAAAAATCAAAACAGATTAATCTTTCGAATTTAATTAAATTTGAATAAGAAAAAACTAACATAAATTTGAAGCAGTTTAAAGCGTTTATAAAGTGCTTTTAGAGGACTGTTTTTGGTGAATTAATACATATTTCAAGCTTAGTATAAACTGCTAAAAAAATAATAATAATAACAGCACCAAATTTTCCAACTAAACATTAACTATTTAAGCTGAGATGCTTTCAATTTAATAAGAATTAGCTCAAACTGTTACTAAATCAATATTTTTCACACATTACTTAGAAAACTTAACTTGTACTCTGCAAAGTTTCGACCCGAGCATAAAACTCAAACTTTACTTGCGTGGTAAACTTCAAAACTACAACGCATAATAAAATAAACCAAAATTCGCACAACATGCACTCAAAAAACTAATCGATAAATTTTCTATATTCTTTTCTACTTTTTTTTACAGGTAAGTTGCACAATCAATTTAGTTTTGAACCCAAAGACAAAGAAACTTGGGGTAAGTAGTTACTGTACTTAGCTGGGCAGGATTACAAGTTAACCCGCTGCCAGAGTTGCCAACAACTCGCACACACACACAATTCTTAAGCCTTTAATCAGGAGTCAAAGGAAAAAAGGGGGGAAAATTGAAACGCTGCAATTTGGTGCTTAATTATTAAAGGACGCTGCCTTTGCATAACTATTAGCTGAACAAGCCAAGGGAGCTGCAGCAAAGGTGGCAACCCTGGCTTGTATACACGAGTGTGCCATCGCTTTGTTTGCTTGCCACTTAATCGGCTCAAAGTTAACTAACAAAAAAAGCAAAAAAGCAAAAATATACAAAAAAAAAAGGGAACAGGCAGGCTGGCTGGCTGCCTGCCCCAAGCTTGTGGCACGTTTTAATTGGCAATTTTGTCAGAGGACTAAAAAGTAGCTGACAGGCAGCTTCAGCTCCCGCTCCCGCTCCTGCTTCAGCTTCAGCTCCTGTGTGTGTAACACAATAAGCTGGCAACGTTGTCGCAGCGCCCGCGACATGGACATGTATCGAGCACCCCCCGCCGCCCGCTCAGTGTCCTTTCAGCCACAGCAGGAGCAGCTGCGTGCTACGTCCGCGTCCTCGTCCTGCTTGTACCTTGCCTTTCAGCGACATCGCTGAGCTCACGCCTGCCCCCCCGCCATATGAGCATAAGCAAACAGCACAGAGCCACTTGTCTCGCCTTCTTCCCCCCCCCTGCTGCGCTCGCCATCTATTTTTGGGGGCGCCCACGCGTCGTAAAGCGAAAATTGACACTTTTAACAAGTCGAGGAAAAAAAATGTCCTGTTGAGGGTTTTAACCCGAAATAGCGACAGGGCGCGGCGCAGCTGACGTTAAGTGGCGTCACGGTTAGTCAAAAGCCAAACAAAGGGCGGGCATTTCACCAACGCACCCCCTGTCCCCCCGCCTGTACCCCCTGTACCCCCTGCTGTCGCGTACTTTGCCAATTTACGCGCTGCTCGACATTTTTTTTTTTTTTGCTTTCTGTCACCTTTTGATTTTTGGGACTTTGAGCGTGTTTAGAAATTAGAAAAGTTGCCCCGGCAATAACAACAACAACTAATGTCAATATTTTAGCAGCTTCCGCCCCGCATCCTCATCCTCGCCCTGGTCCTGCCCCTGGCCCTCCCATGACTAAGCGCATAAATTGCGCATACGCCACGTTATCAGCTTTGCTCATTGCCTTCACTTCTGTTGGATTTTTGTTTTTATTTTTGTAATTTTAGCCTGGCTAAATTAAACAGTGGAGAGGGGGGGTTAGGGTGTGCAACGTGGGCATTCATAAATCACTTTTTTTTTTTTGTTCGTTGGGTTTTTTTTAAATTGCGCTTTTAATGTTTGCGCTGTGATCAAATTCAGATTTGCTGTCAACCAAAACTGTTGGCCATGTGTGAAGCGTTGCCTCAAGTTGCACGTCATCAAGGCAGACCTCTGGCCAGTTCCCCCCGCACCCAGTCCCTACCCAGACCCAGTTCCCATCCATCCATATGTGTGTGTGTGTGTCTGTGTGAAATCGTATCGGTTTACATTGAATTACGGCTGACTGATGACTACGTATTGGTATCGCTTTTCGCCAGCTCTTGTTAGCCAGCATGTAGCGGCCAGCTGCTGCTCTTCTTGTTATACTCTGTTCCCAAAGGGAAAAGGAGTATATTGGGTTTGCCAAATGTCCCTCTGTCCGTATTCTCACACCCGAGAAGCTAGAGCAACCAAACTTGGTACACATGTTGGTGTATATCCTCAATTTATGAAGTGTCAAGATCGCCCCTACACCCTCACAATTTGGGGAAACCTGTATCTTCTACATTTTTAAAGCAATAGTTACCAAATTCAGCATACACACTAATGTTGAGATTCCTGACAGATCTGCATCAATAATTTGTTGACATCCCAATCCCCTCCCCCTCAAATCGGCATATGCTATCCCCAAAACACGCTTTCCATAGTGGTATATATATCTCCTACAGTGTCATAGCTAGAGTCATCAAATTTGATATACAGACTAATGTTTACGCCCTAGACAATTCTGCATCAAAAAATGTTTGACCCCCCAACCACCTCCTCCGAAAATAAGCAAAATCTATATCTCCCACAACTGTACAGTTAGAGTCCCCAAATTTGACATACAGACTACTATTTTCTTCGTGTCTCTTTACGAACCTACAAATAAGCAAATTATACCGTACTGGGAACAGAGTATTTTACTGTCGGATAGGTACTTGTTGTCGCAGAGAGAGAGAGAGAGCAACACACTTAATGTTCATGAAAATTTATGAAAATGCACAGGAAAACTGTGATGATTTATGTGCCTCGCCGCCAAAATCATTTTAATGAGCCGCAAGCTGAACTGATTTTAATTTAATTTCTTTGATTTATATTTATACTTTTCACTGCTCATTGAATGTATTTTTATAGGAGAATTGAGCAGGACCGTGACAATTGGCCAAGAATATCTCGTGCGAAACATTTATAACGACACTGAGCGAACACTTTTGTAGTCCTTCCTTAAAATGCAGCAAAGAAAACAAAATGTTGCATTTATGGCGCCACAAAGTAGTTGTTGCAGCTATGGAGTGCAACTTTCTTATTATTTTCCTGCCCAGGATGGAATTTTCAGTGGCAACAATGCTTGCCACTTGATAGAATGCAGAGACAAGTGAAAGCAAACTTTGCAGCTAAGAAATTGTAAAGGTTGCTAAATGAAATTCTTAAGCAGGAAAAAGAAAGAAAGAATAAAAATTAGTAGAAGACAACGTTTAAGGAGTTTAAGCAGTAGAACTTTAACTTCTGTTAAAAGCTTGAACATCAAATGTTGCTTAACTTAAATTAAGGAAACTTCTTTCTAAAACATTTGTAGGTCAACTAAATTAACATCGCAATATTTCTGAATTTAAATTCAAACTTTCTATATATAAACGGAGACGTTTTCGACCCTATAAGGTGTATATCTATAACGAACTAGCCAGTTTCTTCTATTTCTCTCCTAATTCTCTCAGTTTTAGAGGGTAACTTGGCACAGATGCTTCTATTTGATGCGGGCGTTACAACTTTTTTGTTCTTTAACTTCGGTATACCACTTTGATAAGCCAGGTTCTTCTATTTCTCTCCACACTCTCTCTGTTTTAGAGCTAACTTAAGGAAACTTGGCATAGATGCTTCTATTTGATGCAGGCGTTACAACTTTTCTGTTTTACTTTTTCGGTAACCCGACTTGATAAGCCAAATACTTTTGTTTCTCTCCAAACTCTCTCAGTTTTATATCCATCTTAACATGGCACAGAAACTTCTCTTTGTTACAGGCGGTGCAACTTTTTTGTTTTTTAACTTCGGTATACCGATATGATAAGCCAGGTTGTCCTTTTTCTCTTCAAGCTAAGAGTTATCTTAAGGAAACATGGCACAGAAACTTCTATTTGTTGCAGGCGGTGCAACTTTTTTGTTTTTTAGCTTTGGTTACCCAATTGTTAAGGCAGGCTCTACTGTTTCTCTTCAAACTCCCTTAGTTTTAGAGCTTACTTAAGGAAACTGGGCACAGAAACTTATCTTTGATAAGCCAGTTTCTTTTAATTTCCTTCAAACTAATCTCTCAGTTTCAGAGCTAGCTTAAGGAAACTTGGTACAGATGCTTCTATTTGTTTCAGGCGTTACAACTTTTTTGTTCTTTAACTTCGGTATACCGATATTATAAGCCACGTTCTTCTAATTCTCTTCAAGCTAAGAGTTTTCTTAAGGAAACTTGGTACAGCTGCTTGAAATCTTCTATTTCTCTTCAAACTAATCTCTCAGTTTTAGGGTTAACTTGATACAGCTGCTTATTTTTATTGCAGGCGGTACACCGTTTTTGTTTTTTTATCCTCGGCAACCCGATTTGACCCTTCTTAAAGGATTACCAACTTGAGGCCGACAATCCCACGCATTCTCAGACTCAAATCGAACATGTGTGCATTAGTGGGTACCCCTAGTTAGCTGCCCACTCAACGGATACGCCCATTTGGCCATATACTTACCATATATGTATACTCGTATCAGTCATTAAAATATCAATTTTATGCATGCACACAATTGCCCCTTTGGCCACGGAGGGAGCTCAAGCATTTCACAGCTCTATCAATTCAGATACTATGGAAATTATATATTATTACAGACACAGTTTATGCGCAGGCGTATCAAAAATTGGACACGGCTTGTGGGTGTGTGTGTGTGTATGGGTGTGTGTGGAGGCCTAATTTAAGCCAAGACAGGACATGTCTTAAAATGTCCACCCGCTCCACTTTGTGTGTGTGCCTTTTAGTGTTCATTATGTTTGATGTCCATTAATGGCCATGTTTTCATGCTTATGATATCATTAAAATGGATATACCCACACAAACACACACACACACACACAACCGACAGGATATCACACACACATAGACACAGTTATAATCGTGTTGTTATTAACACTTAAATTGTCCAGCCAAAGTCAAGCGAGATTAGCAAATGGTCTTCGCTCATCTATGAACAGATTTCCTGCGGCTTTACCCCCTTACTCCAGCCCCCTCCTCTCTTGGCCTTAAACGCTCTCCTCCTTCCCTGCAGTTGCCAACTTAACTGTCTTAAATGTCGCTGTAACGAAACTAATTCCATCTCTGACACAACCTTGAATTCCTGGCAGCAGTCTCAAGGTTTCAGCACGACAGGATGCCAGCCAGGCAGTCATGTATATCGCCTGCCCCCCACCCATCCGCTTCCCCACGTCCGCCTGTCGCAAACGGATGCACTTAATGCAATTCCGCTTATTTCTTGCCAGCGGGCTGCCACGCCCATCCAACGCCCCCCTGTTGCCTTCAACTAGTATTCCTCACATATTTTCCATGGCGTTTTCCAGCCCCAACTGTGAAATTCCTCAGCCGCATTTTTCTGTTAAGTTGCCTCGCGGCGCAGCTGGGAAAATGAGTTTTCCTTTACCTTAAAGTTTTACTCAGTTTTTAATGACATTATAATGGCTGAAATTTCAGTAATTTTATAAAAAAGGTACATGTAAATAAAGTTTGATACAAATGAGATGAGCTTGATCTACTTACAAATATATTGTGAAATTAAAATGGCTATTATAATTATCATTATTACTAGAGAAAGTTATATTTATATATATCATTTATAAGATATTATTTAAATTAATTTATGTTTGAATCTTCTAATCTATTATACGGATATTATTATTATAATTTGATCTTTAAAACTATATATTTCAAGTTCCTTTTTTATTACTTAAATTTCGGGACTCTTTCATGACCTTTCTTTAAATTACTTCATGTATGAATGATCTTATAATATACGTGTATTAAATTTGATCTATATATATATTTCAAGTTCCTTTTTGTATTACTTAAAATTCGGGACTCTTACATGACTTTTCTGTAAATTACTTCATGTCTAATCAAATTTTTTATTCTATTATACGGATTTTAAATTTGATCTATATACTATATATTACAAGTTCCTTATTGTATTACTTAAATTTAGGGATCTTTACGTGGCCATTAATTAAATTAGTTAATGTTTGAATCTTCTAATTCATTATACGGATATTATTATTATAAATTCATTCAACTATATATTACAAGTTCCTTCTTTAAATTACTTCATGTCTAATCTAATTTTCTAATCTATTATACGGATACTAAATTTGATCTTTAAAACTATATATTAGAAGTTCCTTTTGAATTTCGGGATTCTTACTTGACCTTTCTTTAATTTACTCAAGTCTAATCAAATCTTCTAATCTATTATACTTGTCTTTAATTTGATCTTTAAAGTGATATATTACAAGTTCATTTCTGAATTACTTAAATTTCGGGATCCTTATGTGGCCTTTCTGTAAATTACTTCATGTCTAATATAATCTTCCAATCTATTATACGTGTATTAAATTTCATCTGTATATATATATTACAACTTCCTTTTTGAATTACTTAAATTTCGGGACCTTTACGTGGCCATTATTTAAATTACTTAATGTTTGAATGTTCTAATGCATACGGATGTTAAATATGATCATTAAAGTTATATATTAGAAATTCCTTTTTGTATTAGTTAAATTTCTGGATCTTTTCGTGCCTTATCTTTTCCCACACTTTCCCAACTTCTACATTAAATCCCCTCGCTTATCTCATCAGCCATACCCCGGAATTTTCAACGACTATACTTTTAATCTGTCTTTGGGTTTTCTGCCATCCTACGTTGTTTTATCTTTAACCCATGCCAAATGCTGATATTCGTACTTCCAAATAAATACAATATCATAATTTCAAATAAAGTGGAAGAAAAAGTAACCCAAAAATCGATAAGCGACAAAACGCCCACAAAATTCAACAACTGTTGTTGTGTTTTTTGGTATTTTGAGTACGGGTATTTTGCAGATAGGAACGAAACAGTCCGATAAATACTTAAATATGTGCATATATGTATGTGCCCCATTCTAGCGATGCCTGCCGCCTGTGCGACCCAAAACATAGCTTCAAAAACAACTCCAGTGATTTCCATATTGGGCCCTATCTCGTCGTCTATTTGTTTCCCTATCTCTTGTTGTTGTCTTTCGGTTATTTCGGCTTTACTAGTATCGCATCGAGTATGATAACGACTTACAATACGTGTTTTTATTTTTAGCCAATTGCTTTTTTGCTGCTTCGCATTAAATGCAAATGTTGGGCGTCAACGTTCCGTTCCGTTCCGTTCCATCCCGTCCCGTCGTTCCTTCCTTCCATGTCCACTGACGTCAGGTGAAAGCATTAGCCCCAGTTCCGTCCGTGAAAGCCATGTGCGTGGCTCGTTTCTATACATACCCTGTACTGACTGCTTTCGGGTGGATTCAATTTGGGAAAAAAGAATATAGAACTCAGGTTTATAAGAAGTGGGTTTGAATATAAGGAAGTCTAACTAGTTCTAAAGAAAGGAAAAATCTTAAGATCCAGATCTCAAAACATAACTCAGGAAGTTTCCTTGATAAGTTTTTTTTGAAATCCAGTTACATAAAGTTATATTTTTCACAATAGATGTGAAGATGAGTAATATCTGGTATAAAATTGAAATTTAAGATAGGATTTTACCTATTTTGGGCCATAACCAGATTCTTTTTTAAATAATTCAAGTTTACACTGACATATTTGCAATTTCGCTTTATTATTTCTTTATAAAAGGATTCTTTAACTAATAAGTGATATAATTTTAGTAAAATTCATTGATTTATATAAAATACCAACAAAGTTTATATCATCAGTTCATTATAATTGAAAATTCTTGTCGCTAGTACAGGGTATGCTGTAGTTGAGCAGCCTTTTGAACATATTTCGATTATGCATGAGAATAGAACGTGAAGCGATGACACTTCTAATCCAATGAGCTCATGTTGTTACGTAGGAGTTTAACTGCGAAATGTTTACTTTAATATGAGCTTGAGATGTTCTGGAAGACCAAGATATAGAAGCTATACGTGTAGAACATAACCTTGAGAGACAGGAAGAACTTTGGTTAGGTTAAGTCGGAAAATTTCCAGTACAGATTGAGAAATTTACTTAAATATCATAATATTATCAAATAAGATAACTTGGAATGTAGATTTAATGTCAGTTTGAAAGACAAAGTTATGAGGGTTATGCATAGTGGAAGACAACCTTGAGAGACAATGTTCAAGTTTTTCCAGAGCTTTAGGTAATATATTGTCCAGTCGTTTATTGATCTAAGCTCGCCCCCTTTCTTTTCAAGAAAGATATATAGGATGAATATAGGAAGAGAAATAAATAAAAATCATAACAAAACATAAAAACATTGCACAAATGTGTTTGTCATTAACCGTTTTATCTTTGACTCTAATAAAAATCGCTTATTTATACAGCACACACACACACACACACACAAACACACACACGCACACACACACACACACACACACATGTTTACTCATTTATTTGGATACACATTTATATTTATTTCCTTTTTGCGATAATTTTGCCGTCGACGACATCGACAAAACAACAACAACAACAACAATTGACGATTGAGAAGCAACATGCAATAAATGTTTGTTTATATGTATGTATGTATGCATGTATGTGTGTGTATTGGTATGCCGTTATGTGGGCTGCTGCGGGCTGTGAAGTGTGTACGCTGCCCGGCCTGATTATGGAAGGAAGTAAGGCAAGGCGGGCGGCAGGGTGTGTGTGAGTTAAGCCAGCAAATGGTCAGCTTTGGTCCCCTTTTGGCAAAGAAGCCGCACAAATTGATGAGTCGTCGAAGCATTAGGCGATGCTGGCTGCGCTGTCGACGTCGCGAGCGAGAGATAGAGAGTGCGAGAGAGCAAGAGCGAGCAAACGTTAAGAAGTACAACTGATAAGGAATACGAATGATGATGAGCAAAAGCGGAGAAAAACTAATAACGAGCATTTAATTTCTTGACAACCTGTAAACGAAATGAAATGAGGCGAAATGAACAAAGTTATGCACATAAGATAAACGAAGTAACACTGAATAGAAAAGAATGGCATGCAAGTATGTATGTATGTATGTATGTGTGTCTGTGGGTGGTAGTGTATGTAATTGAAGTTAAGCAAATATAGAAAAGAGTGAGAAGCAACAGTCCAACAACAGTTGTCGCTGACTTTGCGTAACAGTTGTACAAACAGAAGCCGAAGGAAGATGCTGCGCTGTAGCCATTGACGTTAGCGTCGCTGGCTACGGACCACAAACCAGCACAGCTAAAAGCAAACACGCAAAGTTAAGAGAGAGGGTGGCTCAGCTGCGTCGCTGCCAGCCTATTACTGTAATCGTACAAGCAGCGCGGCAGCAGCATTTAGCTGATAATTTTGACGCATTCACACCCTGACGGCAACGCTGACTGCGACGCCACCAGCATAGAAATTGCAAGCAAAAGGCGGCCGATAAGCAAGTGACGTAGGCAGCGACGACGCGTCAACGTAGCAACAAAGCAATTTTCTGCGTGCAACGATGCCCGCCCCCTCAGCCCGCACACAAACACACACAGACACAGACACAATACATGCTCTCATCCCTTGACTTGTATTTTCCATATGGGCGCATTTATACGCATTCGTTTTCAATTGAAAATTCCTCTTGTCGCCCCGTTGCCCGCCTTCTCAGCCATTCGGCCGTTTGTTTTGCTATTATCGTTGCTTTTGCTTTCGCGTTGCTGGTTTCCCCCTCACACCGCCACCCCACCCCCACCTTTCACATGTGATTTTCTTGCTGGCTTTGCGTATGGAATTTATTGTTGTTCTCGTTCTTCTTGTTGTTGTTGTTCTTGTTGTGTTCTTTTTTATCAACTGATGTTTTAGCTCTTCTCTTTTCTCTTCGCCTCTCCTCTACATTCGCGCACCAAATGCAAGCCATATAAAATTGTTATTCCCCATTGAAAATTGCGTTTTGTTTGTCCCTTTTCTTTTATTATTTGTATTTACATTACTTTATCTTTATCAAAATTTCCGATTTTCTTTTCAACTTTTTTTTCTTCCAAATCTCCATTTGTTGAGAATATCGCAAAGTCAAGCCCAAGGAGCTGTTATCATTGATACGACGAAAGTGTTGTTGTTTTTAGTGCTAAATTTGCTTTAAATGAAATAAACTTGAAAAGGGGGAAAACCACAAAAGTGGACATTGAAACCAGCATACTACTACTACTTTTTATTGCACTAGGAAAAACTTTCTGCGTCTTATTTAATAAGATATACATTAATTATTTATATTCATTGTAAGCATCAATCAAAGCTTAATAAGTTAATAGCTCAACTGGCGTTTGTGAGCTATGGGAATTTCTAATATTCGCATAGAAACTGGTTTTGGATGATGTCTTTTTTTTTGCTACTCAATTAAATGAGGTTATGACACCTATTAGGCTAACATTTACGTGTTTGTTTTGTGCGAAAAAAAAAGAAACCTTGCAACACAACGAAACCGAAAAATGTGCTAATTTAGTCAGTTGTGTTTTTGTTTTTTGCACCTTGCAACACTTAAAGTTCGGAACTAGTTCAAAACGAAGTGTCATAACCTCAAAGGTACGCAGTAAATATATATGCATGACAGTTGATTTTGACAGCTTAACCGAAAAATGTGCTAATTTAGTGTTTCTTTTCTGCACCTTTCAACACTTAAAGTTCGGAACTAGTTCAAAACGAAGTGTCATAACCTCAAAGGTACGCTCAAGGTGGATTTACTAGAAGGTGACGTATTCTGCTGTGACGAGGGGCATTGTTTTTTTCAACACGCTCTCTCTCTCTCTCAGTTTAATTCATAATTAATCAAAGTAGTACAAGAAATTAAATAAAAGAAGAAGAAGACAAGGAAATCGTGCGCTACACAACCTCTCTCGACTATGTTTGCACTCATACTGTCAAATATAAGGCCCCTCAAAAGAGAGCAGCTGTGTTGAGTACGCAAAGGTACGCAGTAAATATGCATGACAGTTGACTTTGACAGCTTAATAGGCTTGTGAGAATTACATAACTCACACATCAGCTGTCAAGTGTCTCTCTCAGTTGCTCAGCTTTGCCAATTCTAGTGCCAAAAACTTTCAGCTTATCTTTATGGGCACTTTGAAGTTGCCCACAATAATAAATATTCTATTTAATGATCGCAATCAGAGACGTCGCGACTCTGCCCGATGACTGCAGCTATAGTTCAACCAAAGCGACAGAAAAAAAACGCATTATATTTTATATGATTTATGTTTACGAGCTGCAAACATACAAAACCGAACATTGGCCAAAAAAATATATTATGTATATATGTATGTGGGTATGTATGTATGTATATAAAAAAGAAACATTCACACGAAAATTGGCTTGAAAAGTCATCATAGAAAACGGTCAAGTCCCGCCGCGACGTTAACGCCAGCGACAGCATCGCTGCTGACGCCGGCGTCACGCCGCCAGCTGATGGGCGCCAGCAGCAGCAAAGACAGGCTGAATGCCAAAAAATTACATGAGATGTTGACGTCGGCGTTGACGTTGACGTCGTGCACGACGGCATCTCTGTCGCAGTCAGCAATCGCTGGTACGCCGACCGTTCAAATTTGTTTCTCACGCGTTCGCCAAATGCCAAAAAACCACTTGTTTTGAGGTTTTTGGCGAAAACAAGTGGATGCCAGGCCAGGCAAGGGGACGCGACGTTCGGTCGAAATCATGACAAAAGTGACGCCAGCGCAGTAAAGCTAACGTCGACGTTGCGCCGTTGGCAATTAACGTCGTTTTACACGCGAGCGCAGCCAAGGAAAAGTGCCAAAAGCGAATGGCTGAAATATTGATGAATGAAGTAATAAATGCCACAATATGCTCGATTTCTGTACCACTGTGCGAAATTGGGTGGTGGCGCTGCGGTTGACTCAGGCGACGACGTCGTTGACGTCAACGTATAGCGCCAACGCTCGCTCTTTTGATCTCACTCTTTCCCACACTCGCTCTTTTTGGCGCTCTGCTTGCCAGCAAAAACACCCCCGCCACAATTGCTTTTTTCCGGTGACAGAGTTTGTTGTTCAAATCGGGGGTTAGAGAGCACAGAGCAGCAGCAACGTTGTGAACAGTTCCGTTCTTTTTTTTTTTGCGGCATAGACGTGCCGCATACCGGCGCTTTTCTATTACATTTTTTCTTCTTCTTTCTATTCTGCCGCTCCGCTCTGGCTGCCAGTTTGGCCAGACAGCCGCCCATTCATTCATATGTGTGCGCACTCACTCGCACTTGAAGGCGCTCTCTGTCGCGCTCTCTCTTTCTCTGTGGCTCTCAATTGTCTGGCCAGTGCGCATGGAGCGCTCTCTCCACCGGTTTCTGACTTGTGTTTTGTCGCTGGCTTTGCCTTTGCATTCAGTTTCATTTTAATTTTTGCCGTGGCTGGTTCGTTGTGCGCGTCGTTCAACGAAGAAATTCAAACAAAATTGAAATCAGCTGGGCTGGACACTGTCATTCTGTTTGTTCGTTCATTCGTTCGTTCGTACGTTTCGTACTGTTTGTTCAAAGCTCGCAAAAATTTTGCAACGTGTACGCGCCGAAGAAATCAACAAGAACAACTCCTAGCTATAGCTAACTGTGTGTGCGTGCGTGTGTTAGTTCGCCTCTATTCGGTCTCTCTTTCTGTGTATGTGCATGTATGTATGTATGTGCGTGTGATTAACTTAAAGCTGACGTCGTCTCGTCATCATCCTCTCAACGTCAACAGCAGTAGCAGCAGCAGCGCCAGCAGCAGCAGCAGCAGTGACAACAACAAGAGACCAGCAACTACTACAAATAATTGCAAATATTATAAATTATAACAATAAGGTAGTGAAATATTATCGTTTGTGCGGCATTTTCATTGTTTTCTCAGCATTGCCTTTCGTAGTAGTTCGTCTCTATCTGTCATTGTATTTGTATGAATGCGAGTGTGTGAAACGGCATTAAAAAAAATATATATATATATATATATAAAAATAGCAATAGAAAGTTATTAAAGCGTTTTGTGCAAAATATCAGCAGTGAGCGGCAGTGAGCAAAAAATACATTCATACATAGATATTTATTATATATGTACATACATCAAAAACAACAACAACAAGAAATAAAACAAAAACAAAAAAGAAGCAAGCAGTCAAGAAAAATAGTTAAAGCTTACGTTGCCGCTTCGACGTCGCAGTCGCGTGCTCGCTCTCTCTCTCTCTCACACTCTCTTTACGTCGCTGCCAACGTAGCCGTGTCTACGTCTACGTCTCGGGGCGCACTTGAAACGTCGCAAAAGTTTGTAAACAGCAGAAAGCTTTGTGCAGCTGTGTGCGTTGCGTAGCGTAGCGTATGTGTATGTGTGTGCAATAGAAAAGTGAAGAAGCAGCGGCTAAAAAGCAAACGCCATCAACGTCCGTCGTCGTCGTCAACGTTCTCCAGCAGAAGCAGAAGCAGCGCAGCTGTCAAATACAAAACAAAGTAAATATATAAAAGCAATTGCCCAAAGGGCATCATATCTGGCCCCGCTCCCCCCTTTCTCTTCCCCTAGCCTGTGTCTCTGTGTTTCGACTTGCTTGTGGCAAATAATTAATAACAAAATATAGCTCAACTATTTATGTATGTTTTTTTCGGGTTCTTCTCTGTGCGTGCGTGTGCCGCTCTCAATTGTGTTATTTTATTTGTTTTTTGTTCTCTGCGCCCACACACCCAAATTCGCTGAAAAGGCGGCCATAATAAAGTTCAATGTCTGACACAACAAATACAAAGGCAACAGCAAAGCACAAAATTTTTTTTTTTTACTCGCGAATTTCGTTTTAATATAATTTATTGCAATGGTTTTTGTTGTTGCCTATGTGAAAAATTAAATGAGCCATAACCGTCAGCTTTTGTCTATGAGCAAGCGGCATTTTTGTTTTCTTTTTTTTTTTTGTTTTTGCCAACCTCAGCCGATTAAAGCTTAGCAGCTTATAGTTTTTGTTGTATTTTTAACCACTTGTCAAATGCCAAGCGTCAAGAATACAACAGAAAGAGAAGAGGCAGAAGCGACAGACGGCAGAGAAGGTAACAGTAAGAGAGTAACTCGCACACACACACACACACGTGCACTCTCTCGCAATTTGAAAGCAAATTTATAGCGGTTTTTAAATGCCTGTTGGTTGGTGAGCTTTAAAATTTGAGTTTGCGGCTTGATCAGCTGATATTTCATGTTGTATGTAGTATGTGTGTGTGTGTGTATTTATATGGGCATTGGGCAACTCTCCACTTGATAACTATGTAATAAATAATTGTATTTAAAACATAATTAAACAATTTACTAAGCATTCTTGGTATTTCTTATTATTTTGATTTAGTACATCTCTCTTTTTGGTTATACTTTCTTCTACTGTCTGTCTTCTAACTCTCTCTCTCTCTCATACTAGTTCTGATATGTGTGTACGATTTACATTTGTTTCTAGGCTTACCAGTGGGTTAATCAGCTCAGCACTTTAGAGGTTAGTACAATTAATTCCAACAACAAACATAACGCACGCTTCAAGCCTTTCTTCATCAAAGTAAAGACTTGCCTACTGTACACAATTCTTAACTATACTATACTATATTTTGCTTATTCTCATTACTTATCTCAATTTACGAATTCTCTTTAAAAACTAGAAAGAACGGCTATCTTCGGAGTACCGAAGCTATATACCCTAGCAAAAACCCAACTATCGTCTGACTGTTCCTATAGGAGCTATGTGGTCCGACTTTGATAAAATGATAGGAAACTATTTGAAGTACAAAAACTCATTTTTCGCCCGATTGTTCCTATGACAGCTATATAATATAGTGGTCCGATTTTGACTGTTTTTGGTCCGTTTAAAGAATATGATTAGAGAGTCTGTTTGGGTGAGTTTGGTGAGGATATCTTTATAAACAAGTAAGTTTTTCATACAAAAACATATTTGTCGACCGATCATTCCTATGGCAGCTATATGTTATAGTGGTCCGTTCCGGCCGGTTCCGACATGTATGTTGTCTGCAGCAAAAATAAGGGTCTGTACCAAGTTTCATTACGATAGCTTTAAAACTGAGAGACTAGTTCGCATAGAAACAGACGGACAGACGGACATCGCCCTTCTCTGCGATTCTCAAGAATTAAAGGGAGTCCACTACATAACACTACTACCGCTATATCGACTCGGCTTTTCATGCTGATTCAGAATATATATATACTTTATTGGGTCGGAAACGTCTCCTTGTGACCATTACACATTTCGAGTCAAAATTATAATACCCTCTGCTAGGGTATCAAAATATATACAAAATTTAAGATTTTAGTTAATTTTTTATATTTTAGTTGAGTTTTTTTTTTGTTTTTTTGTTTTTTGTTGATTCCCCCCGGCGAAATGACTTATCACGAGCTTGTTTTGCGGCGATTAGTCAGCCCATGTTGTGGCGGTGCCAAGCACGAAGAGTGCAGTAAACAGACTCAACTTGATATATGTATGTATGTGTGTGTATATACATATGTAATATGTATGTATGTATGTATGTATGTACATACCCCCTCACTTTCTTCCGCAGCAATTGAAGCAAGATATGGCACATGGTCGGTGCGCGGTCGGGGGGGACGAACAGCGTGACAGGCAGCGTCTGATTAGCTCAGCCCAGGCGAACACCCCCTCCCCTCCCCATCCCCCACCATCCACCAACACTTTTGAAGTCCAAGGTTAAACCCTTTTGTGAGGGCAATGTATTTGAGGCGAATTTTCGGTGTCGCCCTCGGTACACCCTTCTTTGGCTTGTTATTCTCTCTCTTACTTTTGTACACTTTGTGTCATTGTCTCTACACGCAACCCTCGCTAAAATTTCTATGCAGAAGCTTTAGATGGAGACGTTTTGGGGTACGGCAAGGGTACGGGGGGCAGCTTCAACGAAACTTTCTCCTTTGCACACACACACACATACACACAGAAAAACACAAAAGTTGCAGTCATTGCACCCTCCACAATTTTGTAGTGCTGCTGGTTGCCTCTTTCAAACGCCCTCCCTATCTCTGTCTCTCTCTCTCTCTCTCCCGCTTTTGCACTTGCCTCACCTAACAGACATCGTTAACCTGCCTGGGCAAACAACAACAACCCCCTAAGGGCGACCGCCTTTGTTTTATTTCGGTAACAAAGTAAAAGTTGTAAAAATACAAAACGTGCTAACACCAAGGGAGAAGAATAAAAAGTAAGAACATGACTGTCAAAACCTCCCGACTGCGGTATAGCCTGTTTCTTTCTTTTTAGTTGGTCCAATTTTTCAAGGAACTCATCGGTAGTCCGTAACGATGTAAAAATATCGATTACTCGATTGTTTGATCTGTTTTATTCACCAAAGAAAAATGTACTGTAGTTGCTATTTTCAGGGTTGCTTCGAGTGTGCGATCAACGAACCTTTTCCCGATACAGTTTCGAATTTTGTTGGTTTTGAAACATCGATATATTCCACCCGATTAATCGACATTTCCAACCCGATTAATCAAAACAAAGATCGTCAGTCGGACAATGCGCAATATATCCTCCCAACTTCGATCTATCGATATATTCCACCCTATTAATCGACATTTCCAACCCGATTCATCAAATCAAACATCAACAGTCGCAGACAGACGCAATATACTCTGTACTCGCTGTTGGAACAGAGTATTGAATACTGGCGCTGCCTACGTCTATAGGCGGCTTCTTCTTCTTATTTTTTATTGCTCATCTTTTTAACGCTTTGGCTTTCAGGTTTTATGTCCTGGTCGACGCTTTTATGGTTTGCAGGCAATTTTTGATTTACATATTTCTTCTTCTTTGGCCAGTTTCCTTCTCTCCTCCTTCCCTTCCCCCCTTGCTCCTTAAATGCGCGGCGTCGTCAATTTCCTGAACTTGCCAGGATATGAGAACACAACTGAACAATTTGTTAGCAAAGTTGCCCTGGCAGCTTTCTTCTCCTACCCTCCGGCGCACCCATGTGTGTTTGGGGGGAGGGGTTTGCTTTGCCAACCTTCTTATTGTTGTTGTTCTTGTAGTTTACTTTGTACGTGCTTAAAAATGCAAATCCAACAAAATACAAACAAATCAACACAACAAAAAGCAGCAATAACAAAAATAATGCTGCGAAATGTTTTAAAAACACACACGACGCAATTTTCTCGAGATATTCACAAAATAAATAATATAAATACAAAAGAAGAACAACAAAAAAAAGAAAAGTCAAAACAAATATCAACATGGGTGCAAAACATAAAAGCCACCAAGTTTTTTTTCTTTCTTTCTTCAGTTTCCTGTCAATTTTTGTTGGCCCACAAATATTTCATTAGTTTTATTGAAAACACTGTCAAAAGATGATTTCCATCAATAAAAGACCCTGAAAGATATTTATCGTATCAAGTATTGTAGACATTTATAGTTGGAACAGTTTCACAACTTTGTAACATAATATTTTAGAACTAATTGAAAGGGCATTAGTAAAAATATCAAATTTAAGGTTCTAAAAGTGTTTGCAGAGGCTCACAACTATTTCTTTACACTGGACAACGATGGTGACTTTTGGGGAGAAAACACTTATTGCCTGATATATGAAAGACTTTCCTATCAAAGATTTCCAGGCCAAAGCATGAGAAACAAATGAATCAGCAGACAATACAGAAAGCAGTCCAGTTCTACTTTATATCTTCTTGAAGATATCAAGTTATCAGCAGCACTAATCGCTGACTGTTCAGCAGAACTAATCGCTGACTGATTTTCGCTTTATTGTGTCAATTGTGACCTGGAACTTTAATATCCCTGCAGTTCTGACGGGGACCACTGACCCGCCAGGCTAGCCCACTGACTAGCCCATAGACTAGTCCGCGTGGGTCAACCCATAGACTAACCCATGCTGTTGCAACGCCGGACCGAGACGTCAGTTCCAATGACATCGTGTGTAAAAATGGGATAGGATTTAACATTTAGACGGGTCGACCCGTGGGCCAGTAGTGCCTCGTTTGGGTTAGTCAGATGGCTAGTCACGGGTCAACCCACAAAACTGCAGAGATTTAATACAAAAATTAGTGATCAATAATATACTAAAGTAAAGACAAATCAGTCAGCTGAATGTACCCAATGATTGTATAATTGGGCTATACAATGTATAAATGCTCTCTCACGAATATTCTAAGGCCTCTGTTTGCCTTAGAAATAATTATTGTGAATTCCCAGAAATGAGACAACACACACACACAATGATGGCAATTCTTATCAGCTCTGAAATTGTAGCTCCCGGCACGTTCTTTTACCAACAATAACAGCTATAAAAAACAACGAACAACTAGTTCCATAAACAGAACCAAGATTTCAGTATGTTTCCAGAGCGTTTCTTATCATAAAAAACACAACAGCTGAACAATAGAAATTGTGTCAACTGCTTACTTTCTGCTGGGGCCATTTGTCATCACTCGAATAATACTTTGAATTGAAACTGAGTCGAATACCAGGCACCGCCATCTCGGAAACACGATCAACTGACGAAGTGTCACAGAAATGAATTGAGTTTTTACCCACTGTAGCCGCGAGGGGGGGGCCTGATGATTCAGCAAGGTGGAATTATGTACATGCATATGCAATATAACTGATTAGTTTAAATGAAAATAGAAAGCGATACAATTGAACCTCCCCAGTTTTGATGATGTCATCAATTTGGAGAATTTCTCAGTAAACTATAAACTTGTTGCACAGAAAAATAACTACACTACAGCTAATTCTTTGCAATGCATAAGTATAATAATAAATTTAAAGCAAATTCTACCCGGAACTTGAAAAAATATAAATTCTTTATAATTTAGGAAAATTTGTAAAGTTTCGGGAAGAATTTCCTCTATATTTGTTTACTTATATGTTGCAAAGAATGAATAAGTATAATAATAAAACAAATTTGCCCCGGAACTTGCAAAATTTTCCTAAAATATAAATTCTTTGTAATTTAGGAAACAATTTTTAAGTTTCGGGTAGAATTTCCTCTAAATTTCTTTACTTTTAAGTTGTAAAGAATGAATAATTATAAAAAAATATTTAAAGCAAATTCTCCCCGAAACTTGAACATTTTTAGATATAAATTCCTTATAATTTAGGAAAAAAATTTAAGTTTCGGGAAGGATTTCCTTTAAATTTCTTTACTTAAACGTTGTAAAGAATTTGCTGTGCTGGTGTACATTGTATTGTTTTTAATTTATTCATTACTAAAATAAAGATATAGATTATATATTTTTATATATATATTCCTCTTATTTCCTAAAAATTGCTTTAGCTTTTAGCAAGTACTTTTTATTTATAGAGTATTTTCGATGCGTTGCTTTAGTAAGTTTTTCCTTTGCTGTTTGATGATTCACAATTTTGAAAATGTGTTTGCTGGCTGCAGGTTGGTTGCTTACAGGTGGATTTTATGACACTTTTCCTTTAGTGCGCTTATTGCAGTCTGCCCCCTGCCCCAGCTACACTGTTGACACATGCCACAGACACGAATCTAATAGATTAAAATCCAGATTGACGCAAGAAAATTGTGAAACAAGACGCATTAAAATCTAAAGGTCAATTTATTTGTTGTGTTTACGAATTTATTACGTTGGCTGTATTTTTTCAAATGAGTCATTTTCCATTGCACACACACACACACACACACACATATGTATATATGTGTATCTTAGATTACACTTGCGGCTTCAGTTCTGTCATAATCGTTGTTGTTGTTGTTGTTGTTATCGCTGCTGCAGCGTAATTAACGTAGGCGTTTTGTTTGCACTCGCCGCCAGCGTCAACGTTGCTCTGGGGACGCATTTGTCTCTCGTGGCGCATGTGGCGTATGAGTGATAAAACATTTTCTGTGCTTTCCCTTTCCCCAAAACCCTCCTGCTGTGTGTGTGTGTGTAATTCATTTGGGGTTTTAGCAGCTGCATTTGTTGTTGCTGTGCAGAACGTTATGGATACGTTTTGTTTTCAACCCGAGCCAGCCAGCCAGCTTGTCCAGCTTATAGTCCGTCCATTTGCCTAATTGTTTTAATGACTTTGCATGTCATGTGGAGTTGTACTGATTGAAATTGCACAAATACTACAGCAGCCGCCAATGTGAGTTATTTAAACTATTGTTCAACTAAAAATTGTGATATAAATCATGTATTGAAGATTAAAACCCTCCAAATATATATTTATTACAGATCATTTCATTTTCATAATCACATACACATGTACTACTACATGGGGCCCATTCACGACACAACCAAATCACGCAAAGGCATCTTTCTAGGCGTAAAATGGAAAGTAAAAGAGAGTGGACGACAGTAGCTGCCCTGAAGGCGCTTGACTCATGCACTAATAATGTAGTTCCCCTTACTGATTGTCGCCAGTCTCTTAACGATATAGCCCAACAGCTCAGTATTCAACTCGTATGGATGCCTGGACACCAAAATATAGTGGGAAACGAACTGGCCAGACTAGGCACAAACGATATACTTCTCGCTAAAAGGAGCAACTTTGGCATGCCTCTGACCACTTTCAGACTGCGTCAAACTGTTGAACGCTAGAGCAATCTCACTTCATGCATGGTCTCCAAACTGACCTGGTCCACCCTAAATATAAAACGTACATTAGCTTTGATCAAACACAAGAGATCTTACATCTCGTTATTAATAGGAGCCCTCACAGGCCACTGCCTGATAGGTACTCATGCCAGCAGACTGGGCGTACCACACCATGTCTTCTGTAGAAGTTGCAATAAAGTAGAAGAAGATGAGAGCGTAGAACACTTGCTCTATCACTGCCCTGCACTCAGCAGTAGGTGGTTCCCCTACCTAGGAAACTTTAGCTTCAACAATAGTATCGGATTTATCCGAGGTTGGGATAAATAATATACTCAAATTCAAAGGGGAAGACACTGTTTAAAAGAAGTCATGTGGCATCACAAGCGGCAAATTCTCATGCTCCAGCCACCGTAACCTAACCTAGCAAATTATCTCTATAGCTTTTTCTCTCTCTCTCTCGAGAGAGAGAGAGATCATTTGGTTTTTGATTTCTCACCTGCTACGTTTATTCCTGTTAATTAGCAGTCAACTAATTTCTTATCTATTTTGAGCAAGCAAATTAAACATTTGTTTGCTTTTAGCTTGGCTTCCGCTTTCGTTTCACTTTTTGGCTTGGCTGTTGTCCCAAATTGACAGCTTGGCTTACCCTTTGCACTCCCCCAGCCCCCGCCACACGGCACACGCCCCAGTCCGCTGTTCATTTTCCTCTTAACAATTCAATTAAAAAGCTGAAGCTTTCAGAGCGTTGGGCAACCAGCTGACAAATGTTGCGCCACAAATTCAACATTGCACTTGGCAAAACAATAAATTTAACAACAATAACTTTGGACATACACAAATATATGGCCATTGTATTAATGCGTGTGTGTGTGTGTAAGTTTTCCTGGCATTAGACCCCCCTCTACCCTGCCTTGCCTGCCTGTCCGGCTGTCCGTCCGTCCCACTGAGTTGCGGCTGGCCAAGAAAACCACTTAGAGAGCCAGCAGAATTTTGGTTGGTTTTGTGCTTGACTTGACTTGCTTTCAAATAACTTAGCTACGACTGGGTATCGGGTGGTGGGTGGCGGGGTGTGTGTGCGTGTGTGTGTGTGAAAGAGGGTGGGCTAGTGGTGCTATTTCCTGTCACACACACACACATGCATATGGGATGTGTCAAGAAAAGCGTTTGCTTTCTTTTTTGTCAGCTTGCAAATTAAATTTAAATACCCGCATTTTCATACCAACAAAGTGTGAGCTTGAGAGGGGGGAGGGGTAGGGGGTGGTTGTCGTTAGGCGTGTGTGGGTGTGTGTGTGTGTATATAGTATATTTAAGAGGCTACTGTTACTTTGTGTTCTTTGTTGTTGTTGTTCTCGCTGCTTTTGTTGTGCACAAAAACGTGTTGTCTTTGTCACTTTGCCAAGCTATGGTGTGTGTGTGTGTGTGTGAGCGTGTGAGTGTGCGTGTGTGTGTGTGTGTGTTGAGTGCCCTAAAGCCCTGGCAACCCCCCCTTACACTTACTCTTACTCACACTTGAAGCCTGCCCCTGCTCGCTCGTATGCTCGTGCCTTTGCGTTAAGTGTTACTTCCGTTATGCACACAAGTATTCACGAGTCATTCATCGCATCCATTCATTCATTCATTATTCAAACGTAAAGAATGGCACACAGAAATCTAAGAATGAGAAATTTGCAAACTCCGTAAACGATGTCAACCCATCAGTTTTATACTCTGTTCCCAAAGGACATAGCCCCCCACAATACTTATCTCTCCCTACTAGATTTCCAACTCCCCTAACTTTGTTAAAACTGAACCGATTTCCACACGGAATGTCGTTTTGTTCATGTTTACTACTGTTCCATGATTTGGCATTTCAATTTTATCAATTAAAAAAGATTTTTTTCTTCGAATTTTGACAAGGGTCCCCCCTTACACATTTTCAAAAATTACAATTTTGCCGAAAATGCAGTTTGTTTATGAAAAATTCCTTGCTTCGTCATATCGGAGATAGTTGTTCCTTCTTGTTAATTATAATTTTCGACTCTAATCAAATGTTTAATTGGAAAACTGGTTGCGTTTCCAATTTGCTAGTCAAAGCCAGAAACGAACAGTGCTAAATCCCCTCCACCCCGCCCGTTTTGGCCATGGAATAGCACTTAGTTTCTAGCCTGATGCGGTTTCCGATCACGTTCTGCAGCTTTATTTGATTTATTTGCAACTGCTTTTCAGTTGCCGTGTTTCTCTTTTATTTGATGTTACCTTTTGGTGCTTTTCGCACTTGCCACACACGCACACACATGCACACTCTTAACTGGTCTCGAAGTTTTACACGTTGTCACATAAATTATTTGCACACTGCAGAAATTTAGCTGTGATTAGTGGTCATTGCTAATGTGGCAGCGATGTTAAATATCACGCGCCATATATTATCATGCATACCTCTGAATTTATGTCGGCATAGTTGTATATACCTACACATATACCTATATATATATCCGTATGTTCGCAATGAGTGTGCCCCACCTCTCCCATAATAAGCGCCCATATATCATCATTGTGTGGGTCAGAGCGTAACGAAACGAAACGGAACAAAACAGAACAGAACAGAACAGTACAGAAACGAAACGGGAATCATCGAGAAATGTGAGACGTGAAACGTAATATGTGAATCGTGAATCGTGATTCCAGTGTGTGCCCAGACATGACTTCAGAATTTTTATTGCTTGTATTCAGAAGGGAGCAAAGATATGGGGCAATTATAACAAATTAGTTGGACAGATTGCATTATGGGTGGTATTTCTGAGTTCGTACTCAAATTTAAATTGTTTATCAATAGATTATAACCTCTCATGTTGTATTGGTCAAGGGTGGTGTGGGACTAACGACTGGTAGCGTCGAGAATCTACAAATCTTCTTACAAGCGATCTAGAACTCGAAGAACAAGCTCAACAGACAGTCAAACCCAGATGGAGAGCTGTGACGAAAAAAGATAATGTTGAACTCGCGAAATACCCAACAATCCCACTATATCCTAGATTTTCTATCCCTTGAGCTTTTAGTTGACTAAAAACTCCCAGAACGGCAAAGATAATGTGGAACTCGCGAAATATCCAACAATCCCGCTATATCCCTGATTTCATATCCCTTGAGCTTTATAAATAAAGGCTAAAATCTAGCAAAGTATTTATAACTATTGGATATTTAGCGTTCCTTGCCACTTTTAGCAATTGTTGTGTTTAAGCGATACTATCCATAGGTCTCAGATTTCATAACCCTAGAGCTTTGAGTTGAGCTGAAAACTCTGTGAACTTAGCTTCAAAAGCACAAACATTTACCTCTCGAAATGAAATGTGCACATATCTGATTACTTTTCTCGTAAATAGTTATCAAACGTTTGACCGCAAAGTAATATTTCCATGCAATAATTGTCAATCAACGTCACGTTAACATTAGCTAACTTTTATGTAAGAGTTTTCCCACTTTACTTAGACAACCAATCGAATTAGCATACAGTTTCGCTTAACATCATTACACATGGGAGGTTGTGTAAAAGAATATAAGTATTCTTGAATAAGTTCTCCAAGCTTTTTACTTACACACACACACACACACACACACACATACACACACACAACTACTGGTAATTGACTGCCAATCAGCCGCTTAACCTTTGGTAGGGCGGACTGCAGAGACGACTTTTTAATTGGACAGGCTCAATTATGTCGTCCATCAGAGACAGAGATTGATACCATATACCAACCTGGTCAGGTGAGGTGAAGGGGGAAAATATGCGCCCCCTCTTGCATTGCCATTGGCTTTTAGCTAATTAATCCAATTCATCACTGAGGGTATTAAAAAATGCAAATGTCAGCAGCACTCGGAGTAAGTTAACTTGCCAACATTTGACCTTTAATTCCAGCTCACAGTTGGCCCTGCTGCCGCCTCCTTTGCTGCCAACTGTTTTCCCCCATTGCAGTTCAGGCCAGAACTCTGTCGAGTTAACAGTTATGGCCAGTTATGTAGGGAAGGTTCGACAGGCGGGCAGACAGAGTCGCATCTTCCTACTCATCGGGCGTTTCTATTAATATTCCATTTCCTGCTAAAAGCTTCAATTAAAATCTTATTTACGTGCATTTGCCGGCAAGTTGTTGTTGTTGTTCCTCAACTTCCTCTGCTCTGCCTCACCCCCGTAGACCAGAAACAACAACAGTCGCTTAGACAGTCAATTAATGCTAGAAATTTATTATGCCAGACAAGCTCAGAGCCGCATTGGAGTAGCAGCTACAAATGGAGGCGTTCGATACGATAACCCTGGTGCCTCCCATAATAGAAGACCCTACAACCCTATACAGAATTTGAGGGGGGCGGTAGGAAGGTGTTTTAGGCCCCCCTCCCACAAACACTCACACACATTCAATGTTCGAACTCCAACTAATCGCGCTAAAATGTTTTTAGTGTTTCATTAACGATAAATTTGTGTTTGCGCACTCCTCGCTCACTCACTTGTTGTCTCTCTCTGGCCATTTATCGTAGTTGTTGTTATCTAGGCATAAATACGGTCGACAAATCACAAATAAATTGGTTAACTGATAAAATGCGGGCAGGTGAAACATTTAAGGTTATACTTTATTGTCAGCTAACTGATTTAGCGATAGTTATCGATGACGCAGCCAAGTAAACACACACAAAAGCAATCGATAATATAACTAGCCAACTAAATATCTATTTATATATATATAATAGCTGATATTGTGCGCTGTTTATTGGCTTATTTCAACCTTGAACCCTCGCTAGTATCGAAAATTATGAAAATTGGTTTAGTATTTATATTAATAGTATAGATTTCATTTGTGTGGGTGGGCTAGCTCCCTTGAGACCTTGTCACGGTCAGGCAGTGTGCCCTGTATAACAAATAGCAAACCAGACACAGTCCATAGTTGAGCTCTTGCCCCGCCCCGTCTTGCTCACTTCCTTTGTGAACTCTTGACTCATCGGGCATGTTATCAGAGTTGTATTTATTCCACTTTATTCCCTCGCTCTCTCTCTCTTTCTGCCAGTCGCCCACTCAATTGAGTTATCGTCTTTAATTCAATAAAAATTATTGCATTTTATTGTTGCGACAGACGGCAAGTGGGCAACCCTCCTCCTCCTCCTCCTCCGCCGTTGCCGTCTTGTATTTGTATTTAAATATCCCACATATTTGCGTATCACAACAAGTTCAAGTACTTTGGCAAGTAGCTGCCGCTGCTGCTTGCTTCCGTTCGTATTTGTATCTGTATCTGTATCTGTATCTGTATCTGTTAAATGTATCTGTATCTGCAGTTGACATGGCGTTTCAACTGCTGCCGGCTTATAACTTATAAATGGCACCCCACTGCGCCTCCCTCTCAGCCATCCCAGCACATCTCCAACGCAGACATTGCTTTTCAATCTGACAGATACTTTTGCTATCTTTCGCAAGTAACAATGCCACTTTTTTATCAATTGTTACATTCCTTGAGCTCTTTGTGTGTAATCATAATAATGCTGAAAGAGTTCCACTTGTAAATACTATAAAAAAAAACGTTTGCTTTTGGCCAGTTACAGAATCAATCGATTGTATGCATAGAAACGTATTTATTGTGCCATTTCAAAATGTTATTTATACAAAATTGCAATCATTTAATAATTCAACTCCGCTGGCAATCATTGCGTGCATTCAGAGGAGAATTTTGATAATTTAACGTTGCTGAATGCTTTGATTGCAAACTTTATAATTGGTAACACAACAAATGTATTATACAATTAGTTTGATGCTTGGTAATTTGTTTTTGGGCTCATTCAGCAGAACTAATCGCTAGAGAATTACTTGTAACAAACAAAATAATAAATAAAGGTTTGGTTAGGTAGAACTGTTTGACCACCACATGGTAGTCCCACATAGACCGAGCAGGTCCTTAGTGTTGCCGGACACTGAAGGTCGTTGGGAGGTTTGTGATCCTGTAGAATTCAGGAGCATTGGGTCGCTTCTTTTAGTGATGCGAGCCAGTATCTGTTGAAGTAACGATGTCTTCGGTTGCGAGTGCTAGACATATAAGGTGTTCCAAGGCTTCCACAACTCCTGGTTCCTTACATTTCCTGCAGCCGTCTTCCGAAATTATCCCCAGCTTTTTAGCATGAGCTGCTGCTAGGCAATGTCCAGTCAATACTCCTATCATTAGTCTGCAATCTTTCCTTGGAAGATATAGTAGTTAGTTAGTGAGTTTCTGATTTCGCTTTTTGCACATAATTTTAGCGTTAATAAAAGTAAAATATAAATAATAATGATCAAATTCTTTTGAATCAACAAGCAAAATCACAAGTAAATAGTATGATTAGCTTGAAGTGCTTAAAGCCAAAACCAAAAGCTGAAACCAATCAGAATACAATCCCCCACTCCTCCCCCTCTCAAGCTAAAACAAACAGAACCCTTTGCCCCAATCAGTTGTTAAACCTTTTCTGTTGATTAAAGATCTGGTCTAGTTATGAGCGAGTATTCGAGGGTTGCCTACCCTGTGATATAGCAAAAAAAAAGAAAGAAATTCTTTTTGCGGCTCATAAATTATGCAAATTGTGTGCTACCAAGAGGTGTGAGGCATGGGGCAGTGGCAGGGATTAGCCTGGCTGGCAGCTCGCATTTTTAGCGAGTTTCATTTTGTTTGGGATTGCCAGCGAAATTTCAAATGCTGCCTTTGGCAATGCTATTGTTATTTATATTTATATTTATATTATTGTTGCTCTTGCTGTTGCTTTATTTATGCACATTTATTATTTCAATAATGGCCGAAAAACAACTGCAAAACATAATGAAAAATTATTTGTGTCATGAGTATTTACTATATAAAATATGAACAACAAATGCAAGTAAAATATATATCTAACAACAATATGAACAATATTCAAATGGGAAGTTTTTAACCTGTAACAATCAATGGGTTAAAAGCCACTTTCCAACAAAAACAACAACAAATATACTGTTCAAATGAAATTGCTGTTGAAATTAATCTCTTTTTTATTGGCATAAACAATTTCATTACGTTCTTTATTCGTTGAAAGTAATTTCAATTTTTTTCAATTTATTTGCGAATTAAAATTCCTGAGTTTTTAAGAGTATTTTTCCGCACAATTGTGTTAAAAATAGCTGCATAGTTTTCATTTTTTGTTGTTGTTGTTTATAAATATTTGGAATTTGGCACACTAAAAGTGTAAAAATAAAAGAAATTCAAACAAAAATAAATATATAAAAAGCATGCGAGCGAGTATTTTTAATTATTTTGAGTTGCTTTGTTGACAATTTGTTTTTATTTATATTTATTTGCATAGCAGTTTAATAAATAATATTATATATATAATATTCTGTATATAAATTGAAATATAGTGTATACTAACTTGTTGTTTTTTCTTCTATCTTTTCAGGTAAGCCATAAAACTGAGTTAAATGTGTTGGGTTAACAAATGAGCTTGCAAAGGCCTCGCTCTCTCACTTAATTGTATTGTAAGTTAGAACAAATCTTTGAATTTATTAAACAGTAGGGGTGTCCACTCCTGGACTCTTCAGATTCTCAGAAAAAACAACTCATAATTCCATTGAACCCCATCGATATGTAATCAGATTTAACTAAACCATACAAATTCTTATCAAACATTTTGCAGATTGCCAGCTATATAATTTATAAATCTATAAACATAAAAACAACTTTCTTTAATAAATAATCTATGCTAATCAAATGATATTAAAAGACAAAGATAATAACAAAGAGTGGAAATTAAGATCAGAGTGTGCGATATATAGCCACAAAGTTCGTTATCCCGATCAGGATAGAGGCAAACGAATGTTTTAATACCCTCTACAAGTTTATAAAGATAAATACACATACCGAAAGGAAAATAATCAATTCAAGGTCAAGTTCATTGAACTGTTCTTTGTTCAAGTCAAAAATAAATATATATATATATATATACCGTATATATATGGTATATATGGCAGATGTATAATATAATCAAGTTGAATTTTCTTTTGTACTAAAGAAATTGCAAGTGATGCGTTTTTCTTCAAGTGTGCTTATACTTGATATGGCCCTTGAACAGCAATAATTAATCATAACAACAGCAACAACAATCGAATTATGTAGAAAGTTATAGCAAAATATTTGGGGAATGCATTTTGAAATATCTTGAAAAATCAGTCATTAAAACTAATGAGATCTTGAGGCTGGTTTATCGATTGCTGACACGCAATATTTGAGAGTCAAATCATTTTGTGGGGATTATGTTCAAAAATGTGCACAAAAAAGAAAAATATTACGTGTGCCGTGCCCTATCTGCTGCCCCGCCCTCCGTCACTCCCATGCCATCAGTTGCCACCTGCCGCGTCATGGGCTGATAATCCAAAATGCGCGTTCCACGGCAGGCATTTGAATTATTTGCCTGGCAACCTCCCGCCTCAGCTCGATTTTCCCCCCCTTTTGCACATGATTTGCGTCAATTATGCGTATTGCCAATTGGCAGCTAGAACTGTATCTAGAGGGTGAAGAAGAAGGAGGAGGAGCAGAAGCAGGGTCCTATCTCTTAGCTGAGGAGGTTTCCTTCCTGTATTGTGCCCATCTATCAGCTGCGTGCCAGATACCAGTTCATACCCTCACATACGCATTTAATTTATATAAGTCACGTGAATGGCATTTTTTATGCACACTCAGCCCTAACCCCCCCACCCGCAACCCGCAACCCCCAATCCCAAATCGCAATCAGTCGGAAAGACGAAGCGTGCCGGATTTAGCTGACTGCTTCTTGATTTGATGACTTTGGTGGGCCTTTGCTTGGCTTTAAGACCGAAGGAGAAAAAAAAACACATAGAATCCCATAATATCCAAGAGTTCTATAAGATACTATACCATATGCGAGAGCTAGATCCTAACTTAAAGTTAAATCCCAAACGGGTTGACAGTCCCAAGTACTTGGGACAAATAATAACTGTCACTAATCGTGATTGAGTGGATTTATGGTGCTCCCTTTTTGTTTTCTCTTTGGCACAAGTGCAATACGACTCCCCTTTGATTTATTAGTAAAGAACCCCCTTAATAAGTGGGAGGGTGGGAAGTGAGAGAACGTCAACGGGAGCTGCTTAAATGAATTATATGGCGCTCATGTCGGCGACATCATAAATCACACACAATTCCATTCATGTTCTGTTCTTGTTCTTGTTGTTGTTCTTGTTGCTGTTGCCTCTTTGGGGCATTTTTGGCACGTGCCTCAAAACGGCGTCCATCTCAAAAATGTAGCCAACAATTGACCGATAAAATATGAAAAGCAATAAAGGACTTGATTTGATCTTATTGAAATAATAAAGTACAGTTGTGCTGGATACAGCTAAAACGTTGAGCGCAGTGTGCCCAGATGCAAGGCTGAAGCTTTCAACTTTTATGCTCGTTAAAAGTATTTCAGAAATTAAAACTAACTTTAAGAACCTAATTATAGATAATGAGAAAATTTACGAAATTATGGGTAATCAATTATGATATCCTTAGAAATAGATTTATGCTCAGATTTAAAGTCTTTAAGTCTTATGTTTCTTACAGATTTTACAAAATATCAATATTCGATTCCGCTACCTTCTACAGTCTATTGGATTTATCCGAAGTTGTGATAGATAACATACTGAAGTTCATTAATTCCGCTAATTTGTTCAAAAGGGAAGACACTGTTTTATAGTAGTCATGTGACAACACAAGGGTCCAATTCTGGCCCAAGCCACCAGTTCCCATGCTCCATCCATCGTAACCTAACCTAACTTAGGATGAACATAACCTAACTTTTCTTTTTCTTCGCAATTTGTGATGGGGAATAATACAATTCTTTATTAAACCTAACAGTCTGTTGGGTTACACATTTATAACTATGTTTTTACAGAGCTTTTCAATAGTATAATTTAATGAAATACATTTCATAAATACATCCTTTTGAGCCAAGTTTTAGTAGGGATATTCCCCTTTATCAGAACATTGAAATAAAATGAATATTGTATATGTTTACTGACTGCTTTATCTGTAGTTAATTTGCCAAGTCTGTTGGCCTCTTTAGACTATGCCTTTTCCTATGCTCCATCCATCGTAACCTAACCTAACTTAGGATGAACATAACCTAACTTTTCTTTTTCTTCGCAATTTGTGATGAGGAATAATACAGTTCTTTATTAAACCTATCAATCTGTTTGGTTACACATTTGTAACTATGTTTTTAAAGAGTTTAGCTTTTCAATAGTATAATTTAATGAAATACATTTCATAAATACATCCTTTCAAGCCAAGTTTTAGTAGGGATATTCCCCTTTATCAGAACATTGAAATAAAATGAATATTGTATATGTTTACGGACTGCTTTATCTGTAGTTAATTTGCCAAGTCTGTTGACCTCTTTAGACTTGCGTGATTGGCATCCGTTTGCACTATTATCAACATTATTAACATCATTATCAACATCATTATCAACATCATTATTATCGTTCTTATGGATGGAGGCAATCAAAATGTTTAGCTTATGCCATTAAATTGTAGTTTTTTTGTTTATTATTTTTATCATCGCTGCGATTTTTGTTCGCTTTTTATTCTCCTACATAAAACCGATAAATAAGTAAACAAATGAAAGCTAAATAAATAAAATCAAAAGATTTAACTGAACAAAAAGTAGCGCACTTCAACTACAAAATATAAAGTAATTAAATACAAAAAAATAATTAAAAAAGTGTACATTAAAAAAAGAAAACCTACTGAAAGCTTGTGATCACTTTGGGCAGGCAAGAAGGGCGCGAGACAGTAGGAGAGGAAGCTAAAGATGTTTAACAAAGCAACTGGCAGAAAAGAGAGTAGAGTTTATGGCTTGGCGTGAAATATTTTGCAAATGACGCAATTTTGCAAATAACAAAAAGAAAAAAGAAAAAAAAACGAACAGCAAAAAACAAGAAAAATAAAAATAATAAAAAAAAAAACAAGAAAAAAAATGTATATTAAACGGCAGCCAACTCGACGCTCGCCCATTTTTGGAATGACACACATAGGAATATAGTATACACAAAGTGTGTGAGTGTATATCTCTCTGTATGTGTGTATATGTGTGTGTGTGTGTGTGTCTACATGTGCCTGTATTTTAGTTTATGCCATTTGCTGCTGTTGCTGGCTGTGCGCATTAAATTATGCGAACGATATAATTTCATTATCAGACAGGCAGCAAAAAATAAACGTTGTCAGTTCATTGGCATACGGGGCGTATGAGTGCGCCAGGCAACAAGAAAAACACTCTCTCACACACACACACACACACACACACACACACACACACAATTACAGACACATACATTGAAATAATCGTGACACTTGAGCAGTATACAAATTTTTCAGTTGAATTTATTATTTAATTACGAGCATGAAAGAAGCACATTTAAGAACATTGCCCGACTGCAGCATACTCTATTGCCAGTCTGTCAGGTTTTGCTTATTTTTCGAGGCGGAAGTGGGCTTGGCAAACATATATTTAGTGAAATCTGTCAAGGAGGTCAACAGTAGCTCACATCTTAAATTTGCTGACTCTAGATGTAAAGGTACGGGAGATATGGGTTTTAGTGGGGAAGCGGTTGATGGTGTGGAGAGAGATCATAATACTTCATCAGTAGAGGATATAATACCAACATGTGTAACAAAGTGGGTTGCTCTAGCTTCAAGTTACGATCATACGGATGTTATTAACCGACTGTATCATACTCTGCTCCCAGTCCGTCATGTTTTGCTTATTTTTGGGGGCGGAAGTGGGCTTGGCAAACATTTATCAAGTCCAATCTTTCAAGAAGGTCAACAGCAGTTCACATCTCAAATTTGCTGACTCTAGCTATAAAGGAACCGAAGATATGGTGATTATCAGTAGAGGATATAATTCGAACATGTGTACAAAGTACAAAGTAGGTTACTCTAGCTTCAAGTTACGCCCCTACGGACGTTATTAACCTCTATTGAGTTGAAAACAGAGTATACGAAGAAAGGCAAAGAGAAGTCAAAGTCTTGTATCTTTGGAGTGGTATGTGAACTAAATGTATCTCAGCATTAGGCACACTACACAGCTTCTGCTTTACTTGTGTTGTTGGCAAAGATAACAAGCTTGAAAAAGAAATGAACTCGCACTTGAACTCGTCTCCTCTCCTCTCCTCTCCTACATAGCGTCTCTGCCCGTCTTGTATCAAATATTTTATCAGCATTCGCAATATTTACACTCTTACACTCGCGCTTCAATGCCTCGCTCTGAGAAATTGTCAAAAAAATAAAGTAAAAGAAAAGAAAAGAAAACACAAAGTAAAATAAAAATAAAGTCAAAATCAAAGCGGCAACCATATGAAGTACGAGCAAGTATGCCAGCTCCCAGTACAGTTGACTTCTTACCAAGCCATCCTGCCCGCCCCTCTGCCTCCTGCCTGCCCCCATTTGTTACTTTGCCTGCTGATAAAGCGACTACATGCTGTGCTCGCTGCCTGACACTCGCCTTTTGAATGTCAGTTAAACACTCGAGCCAAATCATTGAAGCATTAGCAGCAACAACAACTCTCCACTGCCAATCAAATCTCACATATATATTGTGTATATATATTTTTAAATATATGTATATCTGAAACTTGTTCTAAACATCTGCCATTTGATTTGCAGCAGCTTCTAAAATGCATTTTTCAAACATTTACACAAACTATAGAGAAAATATCTCTTTGTAACCATTAAATGTTGCTTTAAATGCTCTTAGCTGTCAGTATTTTTGCAAAAATATTGTTTTATTATTATTAGTGATGCACTGCGACCTTTGAGATCTATTGTGCCCCCTTCTAAGCCTAAAGCTCACTCATCAACCCTATCTCCTGCATGAATGCAAGGATCTTGGCCGGATTTAGAGTACCTATATCGTTTTTCTGAAGGAAAAACCCACCCAGGTACCTGTTTCTTCTTCTGGCAAGGGCAGTGCAGTCTGTTAGTACATATGTGTGATGAGGTTTCAGCCTCCATTTCACAGAATCTGCATGTCCCGCTTCTTACAATTCCTAGCTTGCTTAGGTGGTTTCTTAGTCTACTGACTATTCTAAGTGAATTCTTCCCCAATAATATTAGTTGCTTGAATCTTTTAAGATCATAGTTTCCTAGGAGTGACCTGGCCTGTCTTAGACCTGGTGTATTTCTCCAGCTTGACTGCCTTCTGTTGTCCTCTTCTATCCTTAAGATGTTCTCTTATTGTGTGCCTTTTTTACTGTCGCTTTTTTTGGTTTTATTCTTTTATTCAAAGAATTTAATTGCTTTTCATAATAACGATATATTTTATGCAAAGATTTGATTTGTTTTTCATAATGTCTTGACCTCGATTCATCTAAATTCATCTATAAATATTAGAAAGGTGGCTTAAAACTAGATATTGAAACCGGAAATATAAGAACAATAGGGCAGAAAATGGATTTTAATTAAAATATTTGTTTTTAAAGTTAACACCCGTTCTCCACTATTTGTTAAGTTTAAATGAAGAAGAGTTTTATATTAAATTAATTATTTATAGAGCAGTTTTAATTGTAGATCAATTTTTATAGTAATTATTTGTAGAACAATTTAGTCAGTGAATTAAATAATTTGTTTTTAAAAATGCAGTTGGAATTTTGTAGTAATCGTATGAACGTCAAGTATAATAAAAATAGTTGATAAGCTATAGTATTCGTCTAGGGATTAACCTCAACAGTATCCGCACTAACCACAAGATAGAAAAAAACGCTAAAAACGTAAAGTTAATTCAATTAAAAATTATATTTAACGCATGTTTTAATTCCAGGCATTTTGTGGTTGAGTCTTCAAAAAAATATAAAATATTTTCCCTTTTTTTTGTGCTTATCGCGCGAGTCAGGAAAAGACTTAACTGCCACAAAATGTGGCAGCTAACATGACACCAAATACGATAAGATAAGGCACACGTTGCCAATGTTATCGATGTTTGGTCAATCGGATGACTTAAAACGTTGCTAAAAACAATTATAAAATTGCAAAAGCTTTAAACTATAAATACAAAATGCTGAAAAAGAGGGGGCAAGCGGGGTTAGCTTAGTGTAAAGTGAGGGGTATTTGTTGTGGAGCAAAACTTGCAACTATTTTGTGAACTGTGTTTTCAGTTATTGCTGCTCTAATACATAATTGAGTATTCAATCTACAAATGTTGCACTTGATTCTTTTTGTTGCATTGCTGGAATTTTGCAGCTTAACTTTTGTTCATTTTTTTTGTTGCTGCTGACGTATTTTTATTTTTGGCAAATTTCCAACAAATAAAAATGAAATAAAAATGTATCAATGGCAAGCTAAGCTAGTGTGTGCGCTTTTGTTTGTTGCATACAAATTTTATAGATTTTCAACGCCTGCCGTGCGATGCTGCCAAGTATCCAGCAGCGTTGCATGTATGCAAAACTCAAACACACACGGACACACACACACAAACAGTTTTGTGGCATTTTAAGTGAAAAACACCATCATCATAGCTGTCCACATGCCGTTCTCTGTATATGTATGTGTATGCACACGTATATCCTTGCATATGTCAGTGTGAACAGGCGCAATTTCGTCATACCTGTGACTGAGTCACTGTGTCGTGACAAATATCCTGTTACTCTGTGACTGAATATCAAGGGTAGCAGTTCCTTCCGCAGGCGAAGTCCTAATATTAACAGTTCTTACTGTTTCTATTCGCGTTAACAGTGTAATCTTGATATTTACAGACACCGTCTCTGTTAACGTTATTAACAGTTACAGTCTCTGTTAACGTTATTAACAGTCACAGTCTAGCTATTAACATTCGTGAATACTCGCATTAACAGTACCATATCAATTTTAACAGTCACAGACAAATATCGTCACTAAATATATAGAGAGTAACAGTTACCCAGCCTCAGTCTTGATATTAACAGTTTTTACTGTCAATATTCACATTAACAGACACCGCCTCTGTTAACACTATTAACAGTTTTCATAACAGCCACAGTCTAGCTATTTTCAGTCGTGACTATTCGCATTTACAGTGCCATATATATATTTTAACAGTCTCAGACAAATATTGTCACTGAATATAAAGAGTAACAGTTTCCCAGACTCACTCTTGATATTAACAGTTCTTACTGTCAATATTCACATTAACAGTGTAATTTTGATATTAACAGACAACGTCTCTGTTAACATTATTAACAGTCTACATAACAGTCACAGTCTAGCTATTAACAGTCGTGAATATTCGCATTAACAGTGCCATATCGATATTAACAGTCAGAGAACACTTTTGATTAACAGCTGAACCATCCAGTAAGTTTAAAGGAGAAAAAGACAAGTAGTATTAATAGTAGTTCTTTTATTTATAATTCCTTTAAACAAATTTCAAAATTAGAACTGATATAAAGCATGGCTTTAAGCCGTCTTGACATTAATTTACATAAAGAAACTTAAATAATAAGTTTTTTACAAAGAAAGATGCACAATATTTGCTCTAAGAGTCTTCCTGAAGAAATGGACTATAACAATCAAAGCTCGGTTATATTGAAAGCCAAGAGACAGCACAGTTCACTGTGACTGCAGAATACAATATCGTTCATCTCTATATCGTAGTATGCATTGTGTGTGTGCCATCGAACTGAACTGAGCCATTCAATAACTTGAATTGGCTGGCCGGAATTTCAATAAAAATACTTTATCGCACACACACACAGAGACTGAGAGACTGAAAATACCGCTTAGTGGCATTATCGAGGAACATACTTTGGCACAAAGCATTGAATATTTGTATGCATATTGTGGGCAGAGCACTCTCTCTCTCTCGCTCTCGCTCTAGTCAATCTCAATGTATAGAGTATACTAACACTTTATCTCCCCCCTTTTTTTATCCCTCTCTCTTTGTCTGCAGTACGGCCAGCGTGTGCCAACTGCAGCCTCACCGAGCAACACGAACTCAAGCAGCTCATCGAACACTGGCTCCCAGAGCGGCACACTTAGCACCAGTCTGAGCAACACGACAAACACAAACACCACAATGGGGCCCAACGGTACCGTACAGAATCAAAATCAACAGGGCGGCGAGCAGTTGTCCAAGACAAACCTCTACATACGCGGACTCCAGCAAGGCACAACCGACAAGGACCTAGTTAATATGTGTGCACAGTGAGTATTATTATGTTCATTTTAATCAATATAACAATAAGTTTAAGAACTGGCTAAATATCGATATTATTGTATAGTATATATATCGATATTTGGCTTATGAAGTATCGATGATATCGATAGCAAATGTAAGGAATCAACACGGCAACCCGCTCCGCAAGTTGTAGTTACATACATTTAGTGGAACCTATAAGATCTATTATGTTGAAAGTTTCTATATCCATGCATTTAAATCAATATAACTGGCTAAATATCTATATTATGTTCAGTATATATATCGATATTTGGCTTATTAAGTATCGATTATATCGATAACAAATGTAAGGAATCAACAGGGAAAACTTCTCCGAAAGTTGTAGTTACATACAGTTAGTGGAACCTATAAGATCTATTAAGTTGAAAGTTTCTATATCCATTCATTTTTATCAATATAATAATAAGTTTAATAGCTGGTCAAATATCGATATTATGTATTGAATATGTACCGATATTTAGGCTTATTAAACATCGCTTACATCGATAACAAATGTAAGGAATCAACAGGGAAAACCTTTCTGAAAGTTGTAGTTACATACAATTACTGAAACCTTTAAGATTTATTGAGTTGAAAGTTTCTATAGGGGATATATATACATATATAGTTTGTGCAATGGAATGTATCCTTGAGATCTGCTGTTTCCGTTGCGAATAATTCTACTTTTCATCCTAAAGTGTCTCGTAAAGAGAGCATAATCTTTATAGATTATAGTTTCCTTTGAAAGAACTGTTACATATCCCCAGCTTGACTGCTCTGAAGGCAACTAGAATTATTTTAGTACTCTGAACTATCGATTAGCATTTAAAAAGTTAATGAATGACCCCAAAAAATGTTTTCAGGGTAGTTGCAGTCCTTGTTTGGGCAGTAACATGTATCAAATTTTTGTGAGCTCTGTCCGTAGCCAAATTCAAATCATGTCCCATTCTCCGCTAATGAGCAGCTTAGCTTTAGCTCATTCCGCTTCGCTGAATTTCTATAAAGGCCAGACTCGACCCAATGCACCCCCCGCCCCCCAAACCAACCATACACATAAGGAAAGCAACCCCCAAATGTAATGTATGTGGGGCCAGCCCCCCGAAAGAAAACAAGTTTCTGCAAACTAAACAAAATTCACTAATTAGTGCGCACGCTTCATCAATGGTAATGAAAATAATAAAAGGACGAAAAAAACGAATACTAAGTATATGTAACTACAACACTTGGAAATTATTATGATGTGTATATGGCGGTTATTACGCATACGCAACGTTGCGCACTTCATTAAGGCTACCAGCAAACGAACATTTGACTTTCATATTATTTTTTTATAGCAATAAAAAAATGTAACAATTAGTCGCCACGCACATAAAATATAATGAAAATATAGTCCGAAGAGGGGGGAGGTTGAGAGAGAACATCAAACAAAACCGAAAGCAACGGGTGCCCTACAAGTTAAGGAGGGTTTCGCAGGAGCAATCTTAGCTGAAGGAGCCGCGCTGAATAATAAGTCAGTCAAGTAATTAAATTGAAGGTTAATTTGCTGGGCTCTAGCGTAGCCAAAGGGGTTGCTTGGTTGAGTGGGGGGGTAATATAGTATTTAGGGTTGGCCGCCTAAGCCCCACCCCACCTCACCCACTTTATGTCCGCTTGACTGCGAGCAATCAAAATAAGCGGCTTATTTGGCGACCAGCTTTAATGTTATTATAACTACATAAATACCTTTATGCGATTATTTACATGTATGTATGTGTGTAATGTCTGTAACTATGCTGATATCGATTTAATTTTGCCAGCCAGGACGCACATCCTTTCCTTTCCATAGGCATCAACATAAATAGGCAATTTAAAGCGTCAGGGCGAAAGGAATTCAACTTTTAGCCGCATCGGCAATTAATTCGTTGCCTACTTTTCAGCGCACGTCATAGGCATATAAATATTGGATTTTAATGACTATTTAATTGCTTACGGTCGGTATAGTCGGGGTATCCTTTCAAAAATACTAGCACAATATATAACAGCCCAGCCCAGAAGAGTTTTTCTTCTGACCTCGTCGGCACGTGGCCCGTTTCGACACAAAACAGTTGAAACTCACACGCACACTCTTTTATGACAATCTAAAACGAAAGGATAGACAGGATATCAGTTCCGTATAGTGTTTATAAACAATAGCTTAACTTTGACATGAGAAAGTTGTGTAATTGGTTCCTTACGTAGTATTTACATATGTTTTCCTTGTTAACCATGTTTGTTTGTTTTACCCAACTAACTCACTGGGTTTTTATACAATTCTGTTTCTCCCTTACAGATACGGAACAATAATATCAACCAAGGCTATTCTAGATAAAACAACAAACAAATGTAAAGGTATTTTTTTCTTCACCATTCTCATCATTATTTTATTTATGTGTGTTTTTCGTATATGTATTATTAGTATGTGTTATGTAATCAAAAACAAAAAAAGAAAAACAAAAACGAAAAGAATATAAATATCAAAATTAATTATTTATTTAACGATTTTCTTTTCTTTTTTATTTTTTATTTATTTTTTGGCTTTGAAAATATGCGCAGTACTCAAAGCAGATCATTTGAGAAGACTCACACTTTTTTGATCTTTTAAACAATTGGAAATTATCAGAAAAATCATTAAATAGTTTAAAAAATAAAGTTTTCCTTTAAAAAAAAAAATAATAATAATAATTTTTCCTTTAAAAAAAAAAAAACAAAAATAATAATTTTTTTTTTAAGGAAAACTTTCTTATTATCACAAAAATCATTAAATAGTTTAAAAAAGAAAGTTTTCCTTAAAAAAAAGTATTATTATTATTTTTTTTTTTTTTGTAAAGGAAAACTTTCTTTTTTAAACTATTTAATGATTTTCCTGATAATAAGAAAGTTTTCCCTTAAAAAAAAAAATTATTATTATTATTATTTTTTTTTTTTTTAAGTTTAAATACAATGAGTGCTTCGCATATTTAAAAGTACATTTATTTATAGTTTTAATATCAATTTATAAATATATTTTTAATCAAATCTTATTGCTCGTTCGATGTAATGTAAATTAACAATTGGCAACTAAAATATTTCGACATTAAGTTTCAACTTCTTGGCTTTGATTTGATTATTTGTGAATATGGTTTTATAATTTGGTAAACTATTCATTTTGCGATCGTATCATTCATGCATTCACTACTACTACTATTGCACTCTAAACCTGATATAACCAACTACTACTAATATTATTATTATAGTACTACTGCTCATGATAATGATAATGATAATCAATATCTACTCTTATAAATATATATATAAACTGTGATAACTTTTAAAACAAAAAAAGCAACCAAAAATAACGAGCTGTACAAATGTGTGTGCGTATATTTGAAGGCTTTATTATTCCTGGTGATATACTACTATATAGTTTACTTATATACATATATATATATATTTTTGTAATATTCTTTACCCGTTGATCTCTGCTTATAAGTTTTCAGCAACAAATTATTAATTTATTTTTCACCTATTCTCTCTCTTTCTCCCCACTTCTCTTTTTCTAACCAAATTCGAAATACGTTTCGAAAATATTTTGTTTTTGTTTTGATTGTTTTTCAAACTTAATTTGGTTTTTTCCAAAAAAAAAAAACAAAAAAAAAAATAAAACCTTTTTTGCACGTGCAAAATTGTACTTTTTTTTTTTTTTTTTTTATAAATAAATTTGTTTTATTTATTTGAAATTGTGCGCCCAACAACAACAACAACATTATAATAACGATAAACTTATCTTAATATACAATTATATATATATTTATATATATTTCGACATGCAATTAAAAAAAATTCCACCTCCCCGCTGTAAAACTAAAACACACACCGAAACGAAACGAAACAAAAACGATACGAAAAACAAAAACAAAACAAAAACAAAATATGTTTCTTACAGGTTATGGCTTCGTCGACTTCGAGCAGCCAGCCTACGCTGAGGGGGCCGTCAAGGGACTGCAGGCGAAGGGCGTGCAAGCTCAGATGGCCAAAGTGGGTATCTGGGTGCTTCATAGGCCGGCCATTGTACGTTTGTTTGCATGCAAGTAATACTCACCCCTCACACCGCAAACTATCCCCACCCACCCATCCAACCATCCACCAAGACCCTGACCTCGTTATCCATGTTCCGTAATCCGTTAACCGTAAACCGTTAACCGTACCTAACCTCAAAACAAAAACCCATTATCCAACAATCCAATTCATTACTCTGTGTGTTTTTCATTTAGGTTTTGTTTCCCTAAGTTTATTATAGTTTTTCTTTTATTAAGTTACTTTTAATTAACTATATTCTATGATTATTATTATATTTTATACAATTTTTGAGCTTAGACAGGAAATCTTCTTAAACTTTGAAACGGCAATCCAACTTACATTCCTGAGAACTATCTTTCAACTCTACTAGATGCAAGTGTTTCAACTATTTGCATTTGAATTCAAATTTGGTATGCGATATGTGGCATACAAAAGTCGCTACAACTTTAAGCCAGCCTCAAAATATGCGCACTTGTTACAGTGCCCATAATCCCTGCACCCTCGAGCAAAATATAGAATTCACTTTGCATACGGACAACAACAAACATACCTCCCTACATACCACAACTAGCAGGGGCGGGTAGCTGTCCTGTCTGTCCTGTCTGTCCTTAAAGGTCAGAATGCTCACGCTCTGGTGTTGAAGAATTTCGCCAGAATTGCAAATTCAGATGGGTTTTTCTTTGGCATCCTTTATCTTTTGCTCGTTTTGCATTTCCAATTCAGAAAACTTTGCACATTTGTTGTCAGGCTGCCAAGGAGTCGGATTTTGCCAGCTGAATTTGGAATTGTGCTTGGCAAATTTATATTGATTCGCGATTCGCTGTCTGAACTTTTGTGGTGCAAATAAATTGCCTCGATATGCTATTTATAAATTTCAACTCTTATTTCATTTATATTAATTTCAATTTCAATTTCCATTTGATATCCTAAACAATTCCAACTGCCACATAAACCTGAACCTGAACCTGAACCCCATAGCCAATCCCCTAGTTTGTAGTGTTGTTAATCTATATAAAATACTCTTGTATATCGTATATTGTACTATATACTCTATCCCCCCTTATACTCTTAAACCCTTCCAAACTACACATTAATTCTAGTACATATGCCAAAATTTTTAGTAATCATCAATACATTTTTAGCGTAGAGTTTAAACACAACACAAAAATTGCAAATTAGACATTTTAAACAGACATACGAATTTATTCAATTTATTTTGAATGTACCATGTACAAATGTACTCGTAGATATATCTTCATACATATGCCCATCGCGAATAGCCGCAAAAATTTCAATTAAATGCTTATTTATTATGCGTACAATTTAGTGTACATTAAATAATAATAATTGAGAAGCAAATGCATTTATTAATGTCATTCATTAATTTCGATTTGGTTGAACTCGTTCGTAATCTTTTGTATTTATTGTGAAAAACAGCCCGCAAATACCGTTAATACGCCAATTTATAATCCTTCTCTTTAATCTTCCTTTAGCAGAGATTCGTAAATACTTTACCAGAAAAAAAACGATCAAAACATATCCAAAAAAACATTAACGTATATAACAATTTAGCGGATTAGTTGGTAAATTAATTGCCCCATAAGCGAGTTTTAATTTTTAACAATTTATTCAACAAATTCGATTTATTCGATTGATTAGTTGTCAGGTATTTAATTAGTATAACATTAAACGACTTTAAGTAGTTACGTATGACTAGCAATCATGTTGAAAGTATAGCCAAAGTATATAAACCCACATCATCAAGTTAATATAGAACAAGACAGATGAAACCTCTATCGGACTACCGATCCTTAAATATTCTTGCAGATTTGTCAAGCAAATTGATAATATACATAGTAATATAGTAATAGATAATAGTATAGTAATAGTATAATGTAATATAAACATCGCAATCTCAAGATACTTATAAAAAACTTGTTTATTCACTATATTATTAGTATTCTTAGTATATTAGGATCCGTTTCTGAACCTTCTGTAATAAATCACCCGAACTTGGGGAGTGTATTTGAGTCTGAGATTTTTACTCCCTGTACCCATAAAATGGGTAAAAAGCGGGTACTAAATCCATGCAAATGTATGTAACAGGCAGAAGGAGACATTTTTGACCCTATAAAGTATATATATTCTTGAACAGTATCAAAAGAGATTTCGATTTGTCCGTCTGATTGTCCGTATGTATGAACGCGTGGATCTCAGCAACTTTAAGACCTAGAGACACCATATTTTGGAATGTAGGTTAGTTTGAATGCAGATAAAGCTTGTTTCCAATTTCGGATATCTCACCCCGTTCCCCCGTCATTCGATCAAAACGTTTTATACCAACAGTTTTGAAGATATAGCTTTGGGATTTGGCATGTATAATACTCAAATCACTCTCAATCTACTGTCAAAATTTCAAGTCAATCGGATAATAAACACAGAAGTTATTCAACAAACAAGATTCAGTACTGCAGCGCGGCGGGGAAGAAACAGTCTATCCGCCACTTAAAATACCTCGCTTGCGCTGTCGCTTGTATATTTAAGGTTATGAAGATGTGATCGGAAACTTTTGACCTGGGTACAGGTAGTTTTGTAGTTGGGTTGCTATAGGTTCATTCTAACTTGTTTATTCTGCCAAACAGTCTGCAAGGATACTCCGCCTAACATGTATATTCATATCATAGTATTTACATAGATTTTAAAATGATTTCCTATAGTTTCCTAATGATATATATTTTTATAAATATAGCAATAGCTGCGAAGAAGACTGATAAAAGCGTAATTTCTAAATATTTTTCATTAACATTGGGCTCATTTCGTTGAACTAAACGCTGCGTGATTTCCGCTGACTGATTTGTCTTTTCTGAAGAAGCTTAGCCTGCTTGTGCTAAAAAATATGCAGCTGATTAATATATTTATAATTAAATCAGCATATTAACCAGATTTTGGGTAATATATCAAAGTCACAATAGACAAAAGGCAGCGGAAATCAATCAGCGATTAGTTCTGCTGAACGAGTCCATCAAAAAGAAATTGTTTGTTTTAGAATCATTTATTAGTTATTATATTAGCTTAGTCTTAAACAAATTGTAATCAAAACTGTGCGCTTATCAGTAAAGATATCACACAAAAGTTGTACACATTTAAAGTTTTGATTTAAGTAGTAAACTAACAGTCAATAATTGAGTAATTAACCCGGAAATATGCCCCTCCCAACGATTACATTGGCAGACTCAGTAGCATTATAGTGGAAACCAATTAAAATAAACTTGTAAACTTGTCTCTGACTCGCATTTGAGTTTGTATTTTAGCCACAAACGTATATCGTATCAGATTTAATAGCTAACATTCTGGCATTTATAACGATGGGCTTAGTTGCCTGCCATGGAAATGGATATATGATTATAATCAAAACTTGTAAACCTGTAAACAAATTGAAACAAAATTTAGTTTGAGCAGAGCTTAGTAACTTTTATTATTAACATCTCCTCCTCTTTCTCTTACTCTCACTCTGGCATTAGGAGCTCATTAAAAAGTTAAAAGTTGTGTTTTTTTTTTTTGTACAAAAGTCGAGAGTGAAACGTAACGTAACGTAACGTAACATAACGTAACGTAATTTCATAGCTAGATTACAAGAATATATACTCTTACTAGCATATAGAACAAGTATTCGTATTGATGCTCATTTATATAACCTCTATATAACTCTACTTATATTCTTACATACATGTATATCTCAAACTGTATAAATTGTACTCGTATATTTGAAGTTATAGCCAGCCATATAATCAACCTACAAAACTTTGTTGTTTGAGTACGCAAAATGCTACAAACCTGCGCCGGCCAAAAACTAACTAAGAAATCAAAAAAATATAAAGAAACCAAAACTAAACTAAGTATAAAACTCACTAAATCTAAGATACATAAGTGTTCAGGTATTTTTAACTTAATTAAGTACAGTTCTAGGCAGCTAAACATTCATACCACAAACATACTACATACTTATGAGTATCGAGTCCTAAACGCAAAAATAATGTGAGAAATCTGATTCTTAATTGACTTTTTAAACGATAATTAAAGCTTTAAAAAAATATATCTATTTAATTGACTTTTAAACCGATCATAAAAGTAAAAAAAATTTACGAATTTAATTGGCTTTTTAAGCGATCATAAAAGTAAAAAATTATATAAATATCATAAGCTAGGGATCGATTAATCGATTATAATAGATTTTTCACTTCAAAAAATTTACTCTTATCGATTTTTTTTAGGGTTGCAAAATTTTTTATAAAAAATATCGATTTTTTTATAAACCAATAGAATAATTTGATAGTTTTCTTCCATTTAGGATTTGGTTTCTTTTTCCGAACCAAAAATAATCAATAAAACGATTGAATAAGTTGATAAAATATCTAATCGATTATTTTTGGAATAAGTTGATGAAATATCTAATCGATTATTTCAGAACTTTACACATCGATTGAACAAGTTGATGAAATCGATTATTTTGGAACTATACACATCGATTGAATAAGTTGATGAAATATGTAATCGATTATTTCGGAACTATTACCATCTCTATTATAGTGATGTGACAATTAAAATTTCATAAAAATGCCATAAAATGCTGAGGAATATACCAAAATAAAAGTAAACTCTGCTGTAATTTTTACTTTTTATGATGTTTACATTATTTTTAGCAGTTTGGACTCGATATATCACAAAACTAAACAATTCCATCTGTAAATATTTATTGTTTAGGTCTATGAGCGAGATTTTTCTTTGCGGGAAACTCGCTCGTTTTGTGTTTTAGGTAAATGCGTTAAAGCAGATTTGTAGGTCTTGGAACAGAGTCATTTTCATATACACGACATTCGACATACGACATGCCCATTAAGTCAGGCACACTAAAACACACCAACACACACCCACACTCACTGAGAACAACTACACACACACAAACACACAACCACCACAGAGCAGCCAGAAAACCAATAACAACAGCAAATTCTGAAATTTACTAAAAAAAATTACTAATGACAAAATTTCTATGTTTTAATTTCTTTCCTCTCTCTTTCTCTCTTTTGAAACGCGCCGTGTCTGTTGCTCACCCACACAAAACACACACAAACACACACACACACTCAATCAACCACACCACAAATATTCATTCACACATACAACACGCGCTTATGCCAAAAATGCTTTTGTGTCTGTGTACGTTAAACTTTTCTGTGCAAAACTTAAAACAAACAAATTAAACTGATTGATTGATCCTTCAACAACAACAACCAACAACAACGAACAACAACATCAACGAACAACAACAATGCACACACAATTTGCACACACACACACCTGCTGTCCAATGCATCCAACAACTACACAGCAACAGGAACAGGATCCCACAAATTTGTATATAGCAAATTTGCCGCCACACTTCAAAGAAACTGATCTGGAGGCAATGCTAGCGAAATATGGTCAAGTTGTTTCGACCAGAATATTGCGTGATCAGCAAATGAATTCAAAGGGTAAGTCACAAAATAATATAACTATCTTCTATATATATAAAAGAGTTTGTGCTGACTGACTGATTGACTACTGATTGACCACCCACTAGCGTGGAAAATCGCGGAAAACTGTTGTATGAAACTTTTTTGTTACCATCCAATCCGCTTCAAACTCATTTTCAAAGATCTACACAAATATTTATTTGACACATATTTCACCGATTTTAGATATCCACCCTCATGGGCGGAAAATGGGGGTCTCAAGTTCGTAAAAGGCGAAAGTCAAATTTTAGTCCGATCACCTTTAAATTCATTTTCAAAGCTTGTTTAGTATAAAGGGTGACATGCCTGTTTCCGTTTCCGATTCCGTTTAAGAATGCTGAGTTCCGAAAAATAATAAGATATTATATTACATTGCAGAAAGCAAAAACGATTCTTATTTTGTTTGAAAGCTGGAATATAAATTCCAAAACATTTCGGAAGGAAAAGTTTTCGGAAATGAGAAAAGGCCTGATTGAAATTTTATGTACAGTCATCATTTAAGATAATGGAAGATCAGTCACATTTTTTATGAGGTTCTTTACTATTATTCACTATAAAGATTATATAATCGAACAATAAGAATGTTTTGGAAACTTTTTCATAAACATATCCTTAATTTCTTCATCCTAGGTGTTGGCTTTGCACGCATGGAGAGCCGCGAGAAGTGTGAACAGATCATTCAAATGTTTAACGGTAACACAATACCGGGTGCCAAAGATCCGCTTTTGGTCAAATTCGCCGATGGCGGCCCCAAAAAGAAGAATCTCTTCAAGACGCCCGATCCGAATGCCCGCGCGTGGCGCGATGTCTCCGCCGAGGGCATACCCGTTACCTATGATCCAAGCATGCAGCAGAATGGCGTTAGCGTCAATGTTGGCACACCCATTGGGGTGCCATACTCTCGTTTCGGTGCCCCCCAGGTGGGTGGCTATCCGGTTGCTGGGTCGCAATGGATACCCGGCTATATGATGACACAGCCGATCGCCCAGGTTGACGATCAGGTGAGTGGATTGATAATTAAATGCATGGCATATGCCCAACATTTATCAGTATTCCTCTGCCCTGCAGTATATGCAAATGGCAACTGCTCCCCAGTTGGGTGTCACCTCGTACAAACCGGAGGCTGTTAATCAGGTGCAACCACGCGGCATTTCGATGATGGTCAGTGGCGAAACGGCAGTGCCATATGGAACCATGATGCCACAGTTGGCCACCCTACAGATTGGCAACTCTGTAAGTGATAATGGCTGTCCAGTCCAACCAGAAATCCCCTACTACTACTACTACTACTCCACGCAAACTGTGTGTGTGTCATATACATGTGACTAGAGCTGGAAAAACTATAGAAACTCGCAACTGTCACTATCAATATAAGAGCACTACTGTAAGAAAGACTAGGCACGGGACTGAATCAATGAAATAAACGAAAACTTGTTCCTTTAATCATTTTCAAGTACTTTACTGAATAATACCAGATCAGATCAGATCAGATCATTTGTGTATATCCTGTGGTATGTCCAACCATTCCAAGTGACTCAAATGATGATAATAGTTAATGCGAGTACTATACGACTACAGCTCTAAAGTATATATGTATACACACAAGTTTAGCGTATTATATGTATATATCATTATTGAATGAATGTAAAAAAAAAAAACATTAAAAAAAGAGAATCTTTGAAGATTCTATTTATAATATTTGTGCGTGTGTGCGTTATGAAATTTATTTGAATGATGTTGATTATAAAGTCATATTTTGATTCTAAAACTGTTCTTTTATTCCATTTGTTTTTCCGTTCTCTTTTCGGTTCCTTTATAGAATTTTTCTCCATCGTTACAGTATATTAGTCCAACTTATCCATATTATGCACCACCACCAACTATTATACCAACAATGCCAATGACAGATTCCGAACAGGCTAGCACAGCTGCATCACCCGACGAGGCATACACACAGTATCCACATCAAGCCGCTCCCAAATAGGTCTTCGCGAGGTGAGTGATGTCTCTCTCTCTCTCTCTGTCTCTCTGTCTCTCTGTCTGTCTCTCTTCCTCTCGTAATTTCCGTTTGCCATTTCTGATGGCTTAGTTCCTCTCGAAACGCTTTTAAAAAACGTCCCTGACACATTCACTTTTAGTTGTGCTTTGTTACAATCATTGAAATTTATACCAGGCACCTACTGTACCTGGGACACTCACTCGCTGTTGCTTTCTTACGTTTGCCAACACTGTTTTTGCATGTGCTGTGTGCTTTAAAGCTTTTCCCCTCCCTCCATACCCCATTTACACTACAGTAACCTTTTTCAATACTCACTCGCCTCATTTCATTTCGCAATCGTTTGCTTAGCTTTCCAAAGATCATTAGTGAATTTTCCTCATCTTTACACACATCTCTCTCACTCTCTCGCTCGCTCTCTCTCTCTCTCTCTGTTTCTCTCCTACACACTTGTCTTCAGTTGTTTTGTGTGCTGCTTGCTGTTGCTTGCCTGTTTGCTTAAAATCTGTTCATTAACTTTAAACAAACTCCTCTCATAACTAAACGCAATTCTTTTACTTTCTTCTTTTTGATGCCTGTGTGCTATAACTACAACAACTACAACAACAACAACAATCACAACAACCAACAACAACACGCTATTTCTTATATAGTATAGTTACTAAGCAGCCTAAACACTGGTAATACATACTAGGTAAATATCATTCACTTATATCATTATTATAAAAATCTATTGTATATTGAAAAACACTCTTGCCTGCATGCTATAAAATTGTCCCTCCCGTAAAGAAAATAACAATAAAGCCGTTTCATTTCCTTATAAAGAAAATCAATCCAAACTTTTACAACTTTCAAGGAAGTTTATTGAAAAATTGAATCCCAGCTTATATAAAGATCTTAACCATTGAATTCCTTAACTATGTCAACTTTGACAACTTATGCCAAGCTTTAGCTCACTGCCTAACCAATCTTCATCCTTAATGCCTAAATATCTCTCAAATGCGATTTTAGCTAATGGGTTTTTTCACTTGCAGATATAATTTCTTAGTACCCCATTTGAGTACTATTAATGGACGAGATGGAGGACTAGCGAGGGGAGCTTTAAGCGCTGGAATATTAACAACATCACTGACTATGGAGGAATTAATAACAACAATAACAACAACAAAAACAGACCTGAATGTGGAGGATACTACAACAACAATAACAACAACAGGAGCAGCAGCAGAAGGAGCAGCCAGGATGCAGTTTGATAACATAAAGCGACAACAACAAGAGTCGCAAAATGTTGTTAACTACAATTAATGTTTAAACAGAAAACAAGTTATGTATAAAAAAAACAAAAGAAGAAAAATAGCAGAAACAAAGAAAAGGAAAAATACATACATAAATAAAATGTAAGAGCGTTTGAGGGTGTTAAGAGCAGGAGCGTAAAAAAAGTGAAGAAAAGCAAAGACTAAACTTAAATAATAGTAAATAGTTATACACTAAATAAAAATGCTTAACAACGGCAAAGGAAACGAGCAAGGCAGAAGAAAGTAGTAGAAGGGGTCGAAATTTGCATACGAATTTCATTGAATGTAGGAGAAAAACAACTCACCAGCTAAAGGGATAAACATTTTGTTAGAGAGAGGAGATTAAACATTAAAAAAAAAAACTACACGGGAATGTCTCTGCAAACCAACAACAACCACTTGAAAAAAAACCGAACCCGCAAATTTTCTCTAGTTAAGTAAATTTATGTAAGAAAACAAGAAATATTAAAAAACAGAAAACTTGCATTGAATTTGAAGTGCAGCAAGTCAAAAAGAGTATGAGAATTAAAGCAAGCGCATGTAAATGTTTAAAAAATAACCAAAACAACTTAAAAAACAAAAAACAAAAAATGTTGCTAAGTTTTGAGCTAGCAAAAAGCTAAATGTCTCGATTTTGTAAAAATACAACAGAATCGAAAACCCAAAATGTGTGCAATGTATGTTTAAAATAAACAAAAACAACAGAGCAAATAAAAACAATTTACAAAACAACAAAATATAATACAAAATGAAATATAAAATTGACAAAAAAGAAAGGTATTCCCAGAAGAGGAGAAATTGAGAACAACTTTTGTTATATGTATATTATTATTTTTCTTGTAATTTTTTAATTTGTAATATTTATATTTGAGAGCGAGAATTGTATTGAATTTGAAAATGAAGTTGCGAGAATTTAGAGCGTAAAAGTGTTGAAAGCTAAATGCAAGCACAAAGTAGAGAGAACGAGAGAGAGAGAGAGTTAGTAACAAAGAGAATCGCATTGTTTTTGTTTTCTCAGCAAATTGTATAAAGCAATGGGGCATCCCCAAATGCGGATGACTTAAAAAAAAAACAAAACAAAACAAAAAAATAATAAAAATAAAAACAAATTTTGTTATTTGCAAACGTTCCACACATTTCAACTTTGCTATCATTTCTTCAAACAGAAAATGAAGCAGCATAAAAAAAAGAAGATAAAAATAAGATAAATAAATAAAAGAAACCCTCCCTCCAGAGGGGACAAAAACTATATTTAAGTACTAGCAAAACTGCAGTAAGCAGCAAATTTAGTAGTTTTAGACTCTAAACAAAGAGAGAATGAATGAGAGAAATGAAAAGAAAAGAAAAAACAAAACAAAACCGACGATGATAATGATGATGCAAGAGATGAGATGGAAAATAAAAGGATTCTTGTACTAGTTTTTAGCATATTTTTGTGCTCATCAGTCGAATTATTGAATTTTTTGTAGCTGTCTACAGTTTTTTACGTTTAACTGTGTTTGTTTTTAGCAACTACATACATAGGTACATACATACATACATGCATAAATGTATTAAGGAGATGAACAAGAACATAGCGTATTTTTTTCTGCATCAAACTGTAGCAGAGTTTAGGAAAGACCCGAAGGAAAGGATGAGAATGAGGATGAGAATTGTAATGATGTTGTTGAGAGGACGGCATAGGAATAGAAATGGAAAGTGCAAGGCAAACAATGAGGCATACACGAAACACTTTATAAAAGGATGAAAAAACAAACAAGTAGGCAAAACAAAACACAAAACATCATAAAGAAAGGAAGGAAGGAAGGATCATGAAAATGAAATTGTAGCATTGTAGTTTAGCTTTGTGGCATGGTATAAGAAAAGTGAATTCAAACGTAGTGAATTTGTAAGTTGGACGGAATGGGAGATGTTTTTTAATATGATGGAAAAGAATCAACAACAACAAGTAGAAGGTCAAGGCACAGCAGTAGCAGAAATGAAAGCAAATTAATGTTAAAAAATAATAATAATAATATAAAAAAATCATATAAAAAAAGAAACTATGATTAGTACAGTAGCAATAAGAAACCAACAAAAACAATAGAAAAAGATGAAATAGCAGCGATGATTTCTTTAGTCTCTAATTGTAAGTCTTAAGTAGTCGATGGGTTGATAGATCAATAGACATACAGACAGCACAGTGTTTGATATTGAAGCCTAGCGTATTTATTTTCTTTGACAAAATTCAGACAAACACACACACACTCACACACACAACACGCCCAAGCACACACACACACATTGTATTTGTGATTTTACTGAATGGAATATTTAAAGATGAGCATTGAAAGCGAGTTGATGGGCTATGAGAATCTCCGAAAGAAGAGGTATCTAGAGAGAGAGAGAGAGTAAGAGAATTAGCGCCAGCGATATATACAAGAGAGAGGAAGAATAGATAGAGAGAGTTTCAGAGTGGATAGATATATCATTTCATTGTTTAGATCATCTCGCACTCATGTCCATTCACACGCACAGAGAGACACTTGAACACACACACACACACACACACAAACAAACAAACATTCCTGAGCAAAGTCTTTGATTTTCATATGTATGTTATCTATATGGTTTCGATTTATAGATAACAATTCTATATAAAAACAAACATATAAATACAAAATGAAAACACAACGCCAAAAGTCTTCCTAAGCCTAAACCAAAACAAAAGAGTGGAGTGCATGTTTTCTTATCAGTATATTATAAAACAAAACAAAACGAAACGAAACAAAATGAAACAAACTACGCACTAAAAACAACAAAAACAAAACAGAAAACTATCTTTCGTTTACAATGATAAACTAATTCATTTGTTTTTTAATTTGTACGATATGTAATTTGCTTTAGACTGAATACCAAATGGAAATTGAAACAATAAAAATGAATTCAATAGGAATCAAATGCAGGATTGACAAACCTCACACAGATACACACACACAAACACATAAATAAACAACATCAACTTCAACACAGCCCCCAAAAAATAACAAACGAAAAGGTTGCAAGCGTCATGAGAGGTTAGAATGAATCTGAGAAATGGGGTAAACATTTTGCAAACATTCCAAAAGCAAATCAAAAAAAAGTAAAAATAATATGCAAATTTTGAAATTGAAAATGAAAATGAAAATCAAGAGACGCCTCTGCAAAATAAAGAAAAACCAGAAGAAAACAGAAAACAACGCCTGAAAAAAATCACAAATACAACAAATTTAAAGAGTTTTGATTTGATTTTTCATTCTCTTAGCCCCCCCTTCTACACTCTGTATCTCTCCTACACGAAGTGCAATTTTCGATTTTTAATATTTAGTTAACTTTAATTTGTATTTTGTATTTGACATGAAATTCTTTTAATTACGTTTAGCAAACATAACTTAAGCAACATTTTTGCGCTGTTTTTAGACAGAAAGAACATTAAACATTTAAGTTATTTATAACGATGGAGAATGCGGAAGAGAATGTAGAAGAAAGAGAAAGATCTTAGCTTCAAGAGTTTAGTAACTTTAGTTTTAAGCCAAGAACGGGACATGCTAAAGCCCCATAAAGAAGAACACACATGTTGTAGATGAGATGATAAAGTATATGAAAAGAAGAAGTTGCAGAATGATGTTTGAAATAGGAGTAGAAGTAGTACGAGAGACAACAACAACAACAACTTAGTAACTAAGATCAAAGCACTAGCGATTAAGTTTAGCAAACCTAAGTACAGATTTGAAAGAATCGTTGCGTTAAATAAGATGGATAATGAAGTATAGTTCTTAAAAGGAGATATGATTTTTAATTCTTAGAAACGCAGAAGCGTTTTATTAGTTGGCTAGAAAAGAAAGAGAGAGGGGCGACGTCGACGAATGAACGGTAGAAATTTGTAGTTTTGTGTAGTTAGATCGAGGTAAGAGAGACGCACGATTGTGCTGGCAGTGTTGGTAAACGGACGAGTCGTCAAGTTTGGGTTTAGTTATAATTTGGAAAAATGAGTCGATAGACAGATCGATAACTGCAATGGGAGGTTTTTTTTATAATTTTAAAATCTATTTTGACAAAAAACCAAACTTAAAAACTTGTTTGTTTTTGCGTCTGTATTTTGTTTTAATTTAATGCGTTTTATTTTAGTTTTTTAACTAATTTTAAGTAGTTAATTTATTATTTGTCTTTAAAATGAATATGATGAAACAGCAACAACAACACTACAACAGCCAGATTTAAAAGGAATACCCTCAATATTGCCTGTTCTCAACTTGAAATTTGGCAGAACGGAACAGAAATTAAAATTGAAATTGAAATTGATGAATATGTTGAAGTAATTTTTAAAGCAAATGTCTAGTGCGTAAAATTGAAAACTAAACAACAACAAAAAAAAGGTTTGAATAAAAAACTAAAAAAAAAATATTTAAAAAAAAACACAAGTAAACTGTTTGTTTTTCATTTAAGACTTGTTTTCGCCATCATTTGTTTGATTTGATTCGATTCGATTCGTGTGTGATTTCTTAGTAGTTAAATGTTTGCTATATACAAATTGAGAGTAAACTTAATTAACACTCACCCAACTTACACCAAATAGTTTCCAATAACAAATTTTAAATTAATTGAAATATGTTTTAAACAAAAAGGGCAAAACTTAGACATCTAAGTCGTTGTTAATTAAGCGCGGCTGGAAGCGAAAGTGAAAATGGAAAAACGCATAAATGGGAAAAAAACACATTTTTTAATTAAGCCAATTTAAGGAAATGATGAATATATATATATTTTTTTGAAACTTTTTTGACAAAACCAAAAGCATACATAATAAATAAATGAATGAATGAAAACCACAAAAAAAACATAACAAAAATTAAACAAGCAAGTGTACGAGAAAATAGAACGAACAGTGGAGAGGGGAGATCGAAGAATTGCAGCACATTAGGCAAATCGGAGGACAACAAAAACAACGTTGTTCCGTAGTGAAAGAAAGGTCAAGAAACAAGCTCATTAAATTTAATAAAAATAAAAGTAAAAGTAAAACAAGAAAGCAAAAACGACGACAAAAGCGTAAATGTAGTTTTAAGTAAACGTAAAAGTAAAGGTAAAGCTGGCTCATAGAAGCAGCTAATTAAACTTAGAAGCAAAAATAAACAGAGAAAAGAAAAAGAAAATAAAATAAATAAAAAGCTAGAAAACAAAAAAAAGGAAATTAAATTAAATAAAAAAAATGATCAGCGGTCAGCAGGGCGCAAAGTAATGTAAATTTCGCTTGTTGCTATTTTTAAGTTTTAAAATCAAAGTCTTTTAAAGAACTTTATTCATTTTCTTGTAAACGATAACGATAATTGTGGAACGCTTAGACGCGTTAACTGGCAACTATATCTCTCTTTGTAACTCTCCACGAAAACAAACAAACAAACCCTTTCAAATCTCTGTGTATTTTTTAAGGTATTATTTTTTGCATCAATGTGACGCTTTTAAGCAATTTTTATATGCATATGGGAAAGAATTGTATTTAACACTAGTAAAAAGCTAAACAGAAAACAACAAAAATATAAATGAAAATGAAAACAAAAAAGATACAAAATGATAAATAAAAAATGCAACAACTTTGCTAAAACTTTCAGATTTATATGCGTACTTTTTGTGCGCTCAACTTTAATGCAAAAAATCATACATTAAAAAAAATGGAGCTAAGGAGATAAAGTTAAAAATAATATAAAAAAAAATGGACAAAAAAAAGCCGATGAATTAAAAACAAAATATTAATTTAAGCAAAACATTTTGCAGCTTTTGTGCTTATTTCGCTTAAGAAAAGTAAGACTAGTTGAAAAAAAAGAAGAAAAAAAGAAATTAAATCTAATTGTAAGTAAAATGAAAATGAAAATGAAAAAGAAAATGAAAGAGCAGAACCGAAGAAACATTAAAGAATTGCGACAAAGAGGCGCAAAGCAGTAAAAGCATTAAAAACAAAATAGCAAAAGATTTAAAAACATGAAACATGAAGAACATACGAATTCAAATGTCTCTTTAAAAACACTAAAGAGCAAATGCTGTCATCCAAAAAACAAAAAAAAAAATGAAACTGAACTTTTTCTGAATCAATAAAAGACAAATTGATTTTCTGTAAGAAAACAAAAATCTCGAGCGTTTTCATTTCTATAAGGGTGGCTGGGCGTTGGGATTCCATAGATATTGAGGAGGAGGTCCTGAAAAGTGCCAATATCAAAAGGCTTCGATTCCATAATTGAGTTGCTAAAACGAGCTTTCGTACGGTTTTTATCATCGGGTGGTTGTTCATCCCCAAAAAGGACCCCGAAACGTGTATTAAGTTCCATGCGATGGCCACACGGACAATGCCAGCTCCCAGCTTTTTATGCTGGACCAGGCTCTCAATAGAACCGGAACTCCCCCTAAAAGACCCAACAGGAGCTAAATATGAAAGCCTACAGACAACCTTACATATATACGCATGTGTGCGCGTGTTGTGTGTTTATGTGTGTGTGTGTGTGTGCGTAAAACCGCAAGGATGAAACGAAAAACGTTGACAGCAGTTCAGCTTACAAATTTTGCTGAGAACCTGTTCGTTTGACTTGTTTGATGGTTTTATGAGTGTCAAAACTTGACAGCTTAATAGACATTTTTATGGCAGCAATCGCAATTTCATTGTTATTGTAATGAGAGAGGGTGTCTGCAGCATGTAAGTATGTATGCATGTGTGTGTATGCCACCACAACACATTCTGTGCGCAAGGGATGCTGTAAGGGCCGCCATTAAAGCTCCCGCTACCCCACAATCACATAAACCGTCACACAGGGCATACTTTCTTCTAGAGATGAGCAACATTTCCGTGACTGAGTCGCTGTGACAGAACAGATACCATCAGTCACAGTCACATTGGCAGCAAATAACGATATTCACAAAAATTGTGCAGTTTCAGCGAATACAGTCGCAACCCCGGCGTCTATTTTGGTATCAATGGATGACGCCATATTCAGAGATTTTCAAAAGTAACAGTCAAAGTTCTCACTGTGACTGCAAAATAACAATATTGCTCATTTCTATTACGTATGTACACACATATACATATATCTTGTATGTGTATATGTACGTACTCACGTGTAGACAGACGAAAACTGGCTGCTGTGAGCCGGCAACCGCCGCATGCGTGTGGCTGTGGCTGTGTTTGTGCGAGCGGCAGCTCCCCTCCATTATGACAACGCAATAAAAACAACAACAAGCACACACAATTTTTGCGCTTGTTTGCCTGTTGGTCTGTTTACTTGCTTACCGTTATTTCGTTTTGGGTATCGCTTTTGCTGTGACGCTTTCACATGTTTCTGTGCACCTGTTCGTTTGTTGTTTTTTGTTGTAGTTGTATGTGTGCCGCCGTGCGTCGCCAAGGCAGTGTTTGTGGCAAATTGTACAACTTTACAATTGCAATAGATACACAGGTATAGGTATGGACATGCACACATACATACATATGTACGTACATGCGGTACATATGTTTGCATGTGATTACAAGTGTATACATGTATAACCGTGTGCTTACGTACATGCTGCTCAACAGGCCACCCACAGCTGACAAAAAAACGCATGATTATTCGACAATAAATTTTGTTAGATTACACTCTAATTAATCTATTTATATTGTGCTCTTTTAAATAACGTATTAACCAATTGGGCGCCAAAACGACGAGTTCAAAAATGTCGCCAGTGGCATGAACATTAGCTTGTTATCTGGCAGCTCTATGCACGCATGCAAGCAAGGCTCAAAAATAGATGGCGCCACCACATACACAAGGCAGCCGAACCGCCATCAATCGTTAAGTTTTTCAGCGGTCGAAGTTTGTTTCAAATATATTTTCGGTTAGCTACAATTAATTAGAAAACCAAAAATGCCATAATAAATGGATACTTTCTTGTGATGTATAGTATAAATATGTATTGACTTTTAATTTTTTTTTTTTAAAACTACGAACACAAGATTGTTTTCATTGAAACATAAAAGATTTTTATTATGCTTTAGGTAAACAATAACGTAGCCTAAATGCTTTCGAAAACCGAATTTGAGGTTCCTTGCTCCCGAATCTTAGCGTTTATTGTTACTGACTTCGTCGTTCAAATTCAGAATGAAGGCAATATAATTAAAAGCAATTAAGCTAAGCTACAGCAGGCATGATTAATATTCAAATGGTTAAAATGCAACGTAATACTATTCGTATTCTGTACAAGTTTAAATTCCCCACAATGAACTTGTTTCTAACAAATTAATTATTGGATTCTTGTATTTTTGCCTGCTCTCAGAAAGATATGTATAAATTTGAAATCTTTTGTTTTTATTAAACACCTGCAGTTGCAGTCAACCATTTATAAAAGCTGCTTGGTTCATCTTGATTAAACATATTTAACATATGTACATATATATATCGATATTAAGTAGTAAGCCTGGCTAAGCTCGATTTTGAATAAATATTTCAAAGCCTTTCCCAAAGAGACCAGTTCTATAACCCAGAGCGAGTTTTATTTACCGTATTTCTTCGATTTCAATCTACGGAACTTATATAAATAACCAGTATCGCCTTCAATGCCGCTTAATCAGTTCTCAGGCGCCGTTGCCGTCAGGTCGGGTACTTGGACTACTCGCAGTCGAAAGTTGTTCATCAAACTTAATCAAAATTCATCTGTTGCCACATAACGATGCGTGCTTTTTGGTTAACGCTGTCCATCCAAGTCGTCTTGTGCTATTGTCAGTACAATTTTGGGCCAGGTGCGTGACATTCTACGGTGTGCCACATATATTATAAGTATAAACAGTGAGAGAGTGAAAGATCGTCATCAGAATACGAACACAAAACAAACGAAATATATTTGCCTAATCAAGTGATAATCAGAATTGTGTTTGGGAAAAGAAATTAGAGCTTTCGCTCGCTTTTTTATTTGCTTATGAATATTAAATTATTATAGACCCCGCATGGAACATTCGCTCAACAAATGAACTTAAGAACAAGGACTTTTGGTTTCACGATGCCCAACGCACGCTCTACGATAAGCTATCCACGCCCCCGAATCAGTATCTGGCCAAGAATATAATCTTCTTCCTGGGCGATGGCATGTCGGTGCCGACAGTTGCCGCAAGCCGCATCTACGAGGGACAGCTCAGGGGCATAATAGGGGAGCGTCATCGTCTGGAATTTGAGAAGTTCGATCATGTTGGATTGTCAAAAGTAATCGTACTTACAGCGTTGTGTCCAGCAGCAACTTAATCAATCCTTATTCTCTGCAGACCTACTGCGTCAACAAGCAAGTATCCGACTCGGCCTGCACCGCCACTGCCTACTTGACGGGTATAAAGGCCAATTACCAGACAATTGGTGTTTCCGCCGATGTGGATCTGAACGATTGTGCAGCTGCGCAGCAGCCCCAGAATCGCGTATCTTCTATAGCAGCTTGGGCACTCCGTGGTCACAAATCGGCAGGTCTGGTAACTACTACCCGGGTGACCCACGCCAGTCCAGCTGGCGTCTATGCGCATACCTCGAATCGTGACTTTGAGAGCGATTTTGATGTGCATGAATTCGGACAGAGCCCGAGCAAGTGTCCCGACATTGCGCAGCAATTGTTGGACGAAGTGGGCCAAGGCTTGAGGGTCGTGCTGGGTGGCGGCACCAAGAAATTTCTGCCCAACACGATGAAGGATGTGTATGGCAACGCTGGCGAGCGTTTGGATGGACGCAATCTGATAAATGAGTGGCAACTTAGCAAAACTGGCAATGCGCGTGTGGTCTTTAATCGTACGGATCTGCTGAAGAACGATCCTTATAGTACGGACTATTTGTTGGGTTTGTTCAATGCCTCGCACTTGGCATACCATTTGGATGATAGTATAGATACGCCCACGCTCTCGGAGATGACTGAAGCCGCAATTGGCGTCCTGTCCACAGATCCAGATGGCTACTTTCTGTTTGTCGAAGGCGGTCGCATCGATCATGCTCATCACGAGACCAAAGCTAAGAAGGCACTCGACGAAACTGTCCAATTCTCGGACGCCGTTCGTAAAGCGCGCCAGTTAACAAATCCTTGGGAGACATTGATCGTAGTCAGCTCCGATCATGGACATACTATGACTATCAACGGCTATCCCGATATAAACAATAGTATTACCGGTCTTAGCTCGGAACTAAGCGATATTGACAACTTACCATATAGTACTCTATCCTATGCCAACGGCCCCGACTACCAGAAGTTCTTTGCACTGGTTAATAGCACAGTTAGTCGTGTTGATCTCAGGAGGCTGAACATTGGCGATAAGGAGGAAAGGTACCCGCACGGCGTGCCCATGGCTGAGGAAACTCACGAGGGTGGCGACGTGGCTGTATATGCTAATGGTAGGTCACAGATTAGATTTTTTATATTATTTATAACTGACAAATTTAAATTGTTCTTTATAGGTCCTTGGGCGCATTTGTTCACCGGCGTTTACGAGCAAAACACATTGCCTCATTTAATGGCATTTGCTTCATGCATTGGCCCAGGGATAACGTATTGTGATCTCCGTCCCAAAGAGAACTACAAACCATGAAATATATTTATAATTTGAATATTAATTTTCGTTCCCTACTATAAAGTTTTTTGCTTGGCGGTACGCAGCAAATCGCCAATGAAAAATAAATACCATACAAAAGTGTGCTGTAGATTATGTCATTTTAACATTGTTACAGTACGGTCACTCTGCACATCTCCGCCATTTTAGCTGTAGCTGCAGAAAATTTTTCGCAATATAAGTTGAAATAGCCGTGTTGTTTATAATGTAAATACAATATATGTGAATATCGCATATTCCTAACAACAATTTAAAAAGCTACTTGTCAACTACGGTCTATACTTGTGTTTTGTACGTTCACCGCACGCCGGTGGCTGCTTGTTTGACTGTACGAGCGGCTTACGATTGTGTGCGCGTGTGTGTGTGTGTGTGTGAAAGTGGGAAAAAGTGTGCACCGCACCGCTAAAAAAAAAGTTGGTCGCGTGCGTTTATAATCAATTTTTGGCCAGTTAAAGCTCACGCAACCATGGCCGACGGCGTGGTGCTGGACTTATATGCTGAAGATTTGGACAAGGATTTTGCCGGGCAAGCTCAAGTAAGTCACCACTACCACCACGTTTTGTATATACAGATGTATGTGTGTGTGTATGTGTGTATGGACAAATGTATGTATGTATGAAGTAGAGCTGGAAAACAATCGATGGCACTATCGAGCCATTCTGAGTTTTTACTCATAATCGATACTATCGAAAAGAATGGAAATTTAAAAAGTAAAGTTTATAACCGAATTTTGCCTTCAGTTAATTATAATATAAATGACATAATTCTGAAAATTTATAGGGATTAGCGAATTTGTTGATACTAACGATATTTTGGATAGTTTTAATATATTTTTCGAGTGGCGACACTATCGATGGTTTTCCCGCTCTAGAATGCGAAGTACATACATATATTTAAACACCATTGTTTATATTTTGAAAAGAATATATACTCGCATATTTGATATATATCGGAATATTAAACGAACCCGTATTTTATATAAAAGGATGAATTTGGTGGCGACGGCGTCGATTTGTACGATGACATCGGCGGCCCCACCGAGCCAACAGCTGCGGGCGGCGGCGGCGGTGGTGGCACCCCTACGGGCGATGGCGCTTCCGGTCCCGGATCCGTCGACGGCTCTTCAGGCGGCGTCGGACCCAATGGAGTTTACCATCAGGGCAGTGGTAGCCAAACTCCAACAATGAACCGCCGCTATCAACTGTATGTAGGCAATCTGACCTGGTGGACGACCGATCAAGATATCTCCAATGCCTTGCGCGACATTGGCGTCAACGATCTGCAGGAGGTGAAATTCTTTGAGAATCGCGCAAATGGCCAATCCAAAGGCTTCAGCGTTATATCGCTTGGCTCGGAGCCAAGCCTGCGCACTGTACTCGATCAGTTGCCCAAAAAAGAAATGCACGGCCAGACCGTCGTGGTCACCTATCCCAGCAAGCAGGCCCTAACGCAATTTGAAAGTCTGCAAAAGACACGTCCAGTGCCGCCGCCGCAGCAAAATGGTCCGCCACGCGGCCCGGCACCACCCAATATGGGTGGGCCCATGCCGCCACATCCGGGCGCGCCCCAAGGTGTGCCACCAGGCCATGCGCCACGAATGAATCCCAATATGCCGCCCGGTCAATACCGGCCACATATGTCGCAAGTGCCCCAGGTTGGACCAAACTCAGGACCTCCACGCATGCAGGTAAGCTTTACCGATTCATATCGGTATTATCCACACATTTTGCTATATGCCCTTATATTATAACTTCGTTTTCAAGCGTAACCTAAAGTTGTTCAGTTTGTTTGGGATTGTTTGGCTCGCCAGCCCTTATTAACAACGCCATTCACATTTATTATTTAACTTTACTCATTGAAATTGTTCTGAATGCAAAATTTTATATCACACAAGTCGAATATTTGGTCGCCTATATACTTTATTTACAAATTTTTAACTACTATTTATATATTATTTGTACATGTTTTGTATTGGGGTTATAATCCATATAATTTTTGGGACAAAATTGCTCTTTTTCCTTAAGTTATACAAGAAAGTAACGACTTCAGACCTATTTCCATTCGGAATTACAAATTTTAGCGGTTCTGATTTCCGAAAAACGATTTAAAACGTACTCGGAAAGGAAACAGGTCTGATGATGTTTTATTTTAAGTTTTTCCTAAATGTAGGCCTTTGTAGTAGAAATAAATATGTAAGAAGTACACATGTTATGCAACGAATATGTAAAGTAAGTTATGATAGATGGTTACCTAAGAGGTAAAGTAAACACATCATAGTTTATGTGGCAAATTATATTTCCATAAAAGAAACGAGCCTTACTATTGATAGATTGAAATCTTTATTTAGCACCGACTAACTATAAATCGAACAATATATGTTTTCAATATCTCTGACCAACAATTTGACTGTGTGGACTTGATACTTGATAGAGATACAAATATATATCTGCAAGGCTGTTCAGTTTTACTCCCTGTACCCATAAAATGGGCAAATGTATGTAACAGGCAAAAGGAGACATCTCAGACCCTATAAACAATATATATTCCTGATTAGTATCCAAAGAAAATTCGATTTAGCCATGTCCGTCTGGCTCTCCGTTCGTTTGAACGCGTCGCTCTCAGCAACTGTAAGAGCTACCATATGCAGATCAAGTTATTTTCCGATGGCAGATAACGCCCCCCGCACCCCCGAAATTTGATAAAAACGTTTAACAGCCACAATTTTAAAGATATAGTCCTGCGATTTGGCATGTAGTATGCTTGGATGACTCACAAATTACTGTCAAAATTTCAAGTCGATCGGATTATGAACACATTATTTAGGACAGAAGATAGAAGATTCAGTGCTGCAGAGCGGGAGGGAAGAAGCAGCGCAGCCTTGCTAGCGCTGTCGCTTGTGTGTGTGTGTATGTGTAAGTGGGCGAAGATATGATTGAAAGACTTAGACTTGGGTATAGGGAGTTTCGTAGTGGGGTATACTCGACTAGAGCATTCTTGTTCTTTATGAAATTAAGTACAATACATGTTTTGGTTTAAATCACGTTATTTCAGAGCAATCTTCATAGTGTTCTTTGAGTTAAGACATTTCATAATTGTATTATTTGTTTAATAGAGCTGCAAATCGAACGATAGTTCAAACTAACTTAAAAAGGAAGTATAAGTCTTAAATGTGCCCATTAAGGGAACTTGTATTCAATTTACTCGAACATTGTTTAAGATTTGGTATATTTAAGACAAATATAAGTTTTACCTTGACTATAGTGTGCACTGTCGATTGCTTTGCAGGTCTATTCTCTATGCATAAGCCTAAAAATTATCATTAGTTTTATATATAATTTAGTGCAAATTTTATTTGAGATTCTTTGAGCAATTCTACATATACATACATATATGTTTAGGCTATATTTATGATTTTGTAAATGTGTAACGATCTATGTATGTACTCTGTGCCCAATATGTATATACATTTAAAATAATTATATAAATAATGTTTATGTATTACGCTTTATGTTTATATTCCATTCCATGTGTTATATGACAACGCTTACGCACACTTCTACCCACCACAACAACAACAACTACTACTACTACAACAACTACAATAATAAAATACGTAATTTATTAGCCGCCAATGCATCAACAAGGCGGCCCAATGGGCAACCAACAGCCGCCTCCCAGGTATCCGCCAGCGCAAGGTCAATGGCCAGGTCAACGTCCCGGTGGGCCCAGACCGGGTCCACCAAATGGACCACTGCAACGACCACCAATGGTAACAAATTCCTAACCAAACCGCAAACATGCCAATACTTCTATATACCCTATATATATATAATATCTTTAAACTATCTAATTATAATACAGTAATCAAATCGAAACCGAACTAACCAATTTAAGTTAACTTAGTAAACGACTTTAGAAGGTCGCATTAATTGTATTCAGAACATTTGAATAACTGCACACGATTGTAACTGCATCACACACACCCAAAAGACATAAAACATGAAACCCAAAACACGAGACATGCACATCCATAGACAAATATCCTATGCACAATCAAAGTTGATACTCTGAGTTGCAGCCCGTTACTAAAGTCTGTTCTTGCAGTTTCAGGGTCCAATGGGCATGCCAGTGCGTGGTCCGGGGCCGGGTCCTGACTGGCGTCGCCCGCCTATGCATGGCGGCTTTCCGCCACAAGGACCGCCGCAGGGTCCACCTCATATGCAGGGCCCGCCTCGTCCGCAAATGGGTCCTGGTCCACCGCCCGGCTCGGGCGGACCACATGGCGCACCCGCACCACACGTGAATCCAGCATTCTTCAATCAACCCGGCGGCCCGCCGCCACATCCAGGCATGGGTGGGCCACCACATGGTCAGCCAGGTCCACAACCGGGCATGAACATGCCACCACAGCATGGACCGCCGCCACATTTTGCACAGCAGGGTGGGCCACGAAATCCCTGGCCAGGACCTCCGCAAGGCAAGCCGCCGGGTGGGTTCCCCGATCCGCAAATGGGCCCGCAGCTAACGGAGGTTGAGTTCGAGGAGGTAATGAGCAGAAACCGGACGGTCAGCAGCTCAGCAATTGCCAGGTAAGCTCAACACACACACACACAGAACACTTACCAAGCTAACTGTTTATCGACATCCATAGAGCTGTTTCGGATGCTGCGGCGGGCGAATACTCGAGCGCCATCGAGACGCTGGTCACTGCAATTTCACTCATCAAACAATCAAAAGTGGCGCACGATGAACGCTGTAAGATTTTGATCAGCTCGCTTCAGGACACGCTGCATGGCATCGAGGCCAAGAGCTACAATCGTCGCGAGCGTTCACGTTCCCGGGATCGTTCCCATCGCAGCCGGCAGCGTCGTGAGCGTTCGAATTCGCGCTATCGTGAGCGATCCCGTGAACGCGAACGTGATCGCGATCGCGAGCGTGAACGTGATGGCGGGTAAGTTGAAATGATGCTGTTGTGAAATGCTGAGAAACATTTCGACTAAATCACATTAATGGTTTACTCCAGCAGCTATCGGGAACGTTCGCGCAGTCGTGAGCGTGAGCGTCAGGCGCCGGATCACTACAGAGATGACAGGTAATTGTCTTTGTTGAAAATAATATTTGCAGCTAATAAACATGTCCACACTCTCTGATGCAGCAGCAGCCGCTCAGCGCGTCCACGTAAATCCCCAGAGCCGGTTGTTGCAGAGGCCGCCGAGGCGCCGTCGTCTAAACGGTACTACGAGGAGCGCGAGCGCTATCGCTCATCGGATCGGGAGCGCCGTGACCGAGATCGTGATCGTGAGCGTGAGCGCGAACGTGATCGGGACAGGCGGGAGGAGCATCGTTCAAGGCATTGACCGCTATTCAAGCAAAAGTAACAATAACAACACACCCACAAACCCTAATACACAAATCCTAGACACTCTTATTAACACATAATGATGCAGCAAGCTAAAGGCCAGCCACAAGTTTAAACAATTTTGATTTGTATCTACATTACCAATACGTAGAATATGAATATGGCATAACATAGTTTCTCCTAGACGTACTAAAGTAAGCCGAAATGTTGACAAGCCTCGACAACCTACACCAATAGCAATACACAATCGAACGACGGACTGCCACGCCCACATAAATCCGCAATACTAAATCGGCATTATCCTGCAGCTGCCGCAGCCCAACGAAGCCAGCGTCAGCGCGGGGCAGGACGCGGATGGAGATCAGCTATATATATATATATGAATGAACTTCAATCAACTTTGTCGTCATCTTCGCCGCAGAATTTCAATATTATTGTACTTTAATATTTCGGTTTATTTAATAAAACATATATATATGAAAAACAAAAAAATATTGTTCGAAAAAAAAAATACTTAAACTGTCTTGCGTTGTGTCTTATTGTACCTTATAAAAAAAAAAAACATAAAATAATACTATATGAATTGATATATTTAAATTGTACAACTACAACGCATTTATTCTTAATAATATTGTTATATTAACACATGCAACTTATTGCAATTTACAAGGCTTTTGCCAAAATGAGGCCAAGATTCGTAATAAGCGAAATTGTATTCAAAGAAATTTCTTTTTTTGTAAATTTTGTTTAAAGTTGTTGATTTTATTATACATTTAAGTCGCGCTTATTGTGCGCGTGTGTCTGAGTGATCATAGTATTAAATATGTTGACTGATCGATCTTATCAAATGGATAAGTAGTATACATAGAGCTAAAGTGACAATAATTCAATGTATGTAAATAAGTTGAATGAATGAGTCTTTTGTTTGCCTGCGATGATAATTAGACTAAATATTTCTACATATCTACATAGTATAAACTAAACAAGTTCTTAACACCATTTATCGTAGTATTTTTTAACGCGATCAAACTTTTTATGTAGTTGCTATGTAACATTGAAACTTTATTTTTATCCGTTTACCTTAATTTTTATTTGTACCATGTACACGAAACGTTTGTAAATGATAATATCAGCTTAAAACTTGCATACTAATCCAAATGAAATTTGTGTAAATTATAGTCTTCGGCACCTAGTACCTGTAACTTTCATAGGACTGATCTAACAAGAAATATTATGAGCTTAACGGCCGGATATTACTTATAAACTCAAAACAAACAAAAAAGTCTTGTACAATTTAAACTGTGATTTTTTGAGTAACTGAACATATACACTATACAAATTTAATGTAAATCATGCAAAATTCAGGTAAAGTTATACATGCATATTATATTAAAACTTAGTCTATAAGTGCGTGCCCTGTTTGTTTTAGAAAATAATAACAAGATTCGGTAATCACATTTAAGTCTGACATATTCAAAACCATTCATCATATTTTAATATTTATACTTTCGATTATTGTTTACAAATATTCGTATTCTATTGATTCGAAAAAAAATATATTAATTAGTACAAAGCTTTTGACGCAAATATCCCAAAATAAAATGTAAATCAAGAATGTAGTATGAGGATTTCGTTATTTATCGGAATCTATTACGAAACTTATAATGTATTTAATGGTTATATTTCCCTATTTCACTGCCAACACTTCGGCATATTCGTTTCCGATAATGATACTTTTCGCTATGCTGGTCTTTTGGACTTTCAAATATATATATCGCGCGCCGATAAATGTACCTACATTGATTGAAGGGGACCTACGTTACGCTGTACAACAAACGGTCACCCTAACAGCTGACTGCGTTAGTCAATAATGTGCAATATAAAAAATAGGTGAATACGAAATATGAGAGCAGGGGTGACTGTAATTGATGACTGAAATAAAACAATTTTTGCCAGAATTTCGGTATTTGTCAAAATCTTTGAATCGCAATTTCCAACTGAACTGTATTAAAATAATGACCGTTTGAAAATCGAAAAACGATAAGTGTTACCGTATATTTCAAATATGTACATTATTTTTAACCTTCGAGACTTGGTCACACTGCATAATAACCCAATCCAGGGTTTTTAGGTGAAATTACAGAAAAGACGAGAAGGAACAACGTAGTAAGCAAGTTGAAATCAATCATACTGTTATAAAGGCCAGATAGCCTAGCCTACACACAGTTCACATTTACAACTCCTCCGTTTGATAAAAATTGAAAACAGCAAAAGCTAGTCATCGAGTAGAAACTACAAGGATATATACATACAGTATGGAGGATACAATGCAATATATGAACGAACGTTTCCAACGTTTCGTGCACGGCATCGGCGAGCGCTAGTAAGTAAACAATTGGAACTTAAGTGCATCTGAACTCAATACAATTGTGGGGTGCAAAAGTCGCTGTGTAATGCTTATTTACACAGCGACATTTAAGTCTCACCTTGCGTCACGACTGACGTGTTATTCCGTTATTGAGCCACATCAACAGATGGTCTCACTAAATCGATAGTCCTTGAAGATAATGTACACATACACAATTCAACTAATGCCGCTTCTTTGCGCTTTTTCAGTGAGCCCTACATACGCCAGCATCTGTCCAAGGTGTATATGGTGCTGGCAAGCACCACTGCCGCTACGGTATTGGGGGCCTTGGTCCAAATGCGTGGATATTTTGATATGGGTATGCTAGCGGCCATCGCTTCACTGGTGCTGGTCCTTGGTCTTCACTTCTATAAGGATGATGGCAAAAACTACTACACACGCTTGGGAATGCTATATGCCTTTGGCTTCTGCTCCGGTCAAACCCTGGGTCCTCTGTTGGACTACATAGTCAGCATCAATCCAGCAATAATACTAACTGCACTAACCGGTACATGTGTGACCTTTGCATCGCTATCGATAGCCGCTCTGCTTGCCCCACAGGGCAAATATTTGTATCTGGGCGGCTTGCTGGTCAGCGTTATAAACTGCATGGCGCTGCTGAGTCTCTTTAATATGATATTCAAATCGTACTTCGTACAGATAGTAAGTAATCTCAAGTATATTTATATTTATATTATCAATATTCTAACCTTCTTATCTTATTCTAATAGACTCAATTGTACATTGGCGTTTTTGTCATGGCCGCTTTTATTGTATACGACACACAAAATATTGTGGAGAAGTGTCGCATGGGCAACCGCGATGTGGTCCAACATGCATTGGATCTTTTCTTTGATGTACTGAGCATGTTCCGCCGTTTGTTGATTATCTTAACACAGAAGGTGGGTGTGCCTGACATATATATTTATTGTATTTAGTCAGTTGAGGAGCGCTTGTATTGTTGATTTGTGCTCAATATTGTGCCCTGTCTTACAGCTCAAGAGCTTCATGGTTTGATAGCTCGCAATACAGTTAAATAATCAAGCAAACAAAGAATAACCTTGAACTGCCCATATATAGCAAACAAATTCCTAATATAAGCATTGAATCAAATCAACGGTATGACGTTTAAAGCGTATACCCTGTTTTTCGTACATCCAAGGCAATAAGTATACTTTCACAAAAGTCTCTATGATGAAGTTCATTTAGTTACTATATATAAGTATAGTAAGAACTTATGTTCTTCTGATACTGGCCGGATAACTTGGGCTTTTCATTATTTTTGGGAAGTATATTTATTTCCAGGCTGACGAAAAATTCAACGACATGCTTTTATTAATTAAGCTCCCTTTTTGTGAAACTATATTTATAACCTTGGAATCAAGCATTAACAATTGTAATACTTCATTTCACTTTCAGGAGGAGCAAAAACAGAACGATCGTCGCAAGAAGAAGTAATGACCAAGACGATTTTGTGACACATACAAACACAATACAAATTATTCATGTTGGAAACATTTTTAAATTTCAAAACAAAAAGGCCGTGGAACCGTTTTGGCTTTAAATTCTAACTAGCTTTACCTATAAGAATACAAAAATGTACAACACAAAATTAACATTTGAAAACACATGAAAACCATGCAAATCCCAAACTACCTAACAACCAATAAAATTCATCTCATTTAATGAATCACATGAAAGTCTATATTGTACATATATAATTATTAATGTTGTAATAATTATTTGGGATTTAATATAATTATTTATTGTGTAGATAGAAGATACATATTTTCAATAAACGAACATTTCTCTTCATATAAATTGTTTCCCATTAAGGAAAGGTACACGTTTCTAACCATTTTAAGATTGCTTGCGTTGATTGTATCGATTAGCTGACCAATTTAATCAACCAACAAACCAATTTAATTAGGTAAAGTGGAAAGGAAAGCAGCTCTAAATGTTGCGCATTTGATTCAACATTCGAGTTTGTTCCGGCCAACAAGCAGGATGTCCCAGCCGACGGCGTTGGTGCAGCCTTTGCTCCTTCAATTTAAACAGCTGTTTTTCCTATCAAAATTGGTGGGCGTATTGCCGCAGGATTTAGATAAGTTTCGTTATAAGAATGTGCTAGAAAAGTCGCGCAATGGCATATTCTATATGCTCGGAATTTTGAGCGTTTATGTGGTGCTCTATAATCTGCTGATTTATTCATTTGGAGAAGAGGATCGTACGCTTAAGGCATCGCAGAGTGAGTATCATTTGAGATGAAATTATAATGTAATCATTACTAGCAATAATTATATTTAATAAGTTTTAATTACTATAGTGATATAAGTTGAATACTCCATTTCTAATACACAAAATAGTTGTTATTCCTAAATGATATCTCTTGATTTAAACACGAGCATATTCTTGCAGGTACTTTGACGTTTGTGATTGGCTTGTTTTTGACCTATATTGGTCTCATTATGATGGCTACGGACCAGCTCACTGCGCTGCTCAATCAGGGACAACTGGGAGAACTCTACGAACGCATACGCGTTGTGGATGAGCGCCTATACAAGGAGCAGTGCCTGGTGGATAACAGCTGTATAGCCAAGCGCATTCGTATAATGCTCCTGATGACATTTATTTTCGAGCTTTCCATACTTCTGTCCACTTACATAAATCTGGTGGATTATACGCAGTGGATATCGCTGCTGTGGGTTTTCTCGGTAGTGCCCACATTTATCAACACTCTGGACAAGATCTGGTTTGCAGTATCCTTGTATGCGCTGAAGGAGCGCTTTGAGGCTATAAATAACACGCTGGAAGAACTTGTAGCCGAACACGAGAAATTCAAAACCTGGCTTATTGGGAATGAGGGTAATGATACCGCTGGTAATCGTTCTGCGGATAGCAGTCAATCTCAGCCTCCGCAATACGACAGCACTTTGGAGTACTTGTACAAGGAGTTAGGCGTAACGGACATGAGCTCGCAGAGAGGCACAGGCGGCAAGAACAGAAATCGTGTGGCACCAAGTGAGTAAAGCTGTTTCTTTTTTACCTTCTTTTCAGGTATACTTACTATATTCAATTAGTTGCCCATTCCCTGAATTCCTTTGGAGAATCTATTCAGACGCCTCGCAAGCCGCATCAGGTAAACCCAAATCCAATGATGAACATGGCGCATGAAAGCGAACTAAACAATGCAACCAAGGTGGAGGAGAAGTTGAACAATCTGTGCCAAGTGCACGACGAGATCTGTGAGATAGGCAAGGCAATGAATGGGCTGTGGAGCTATCCTATACTATCGCTAATGGCCTACGGTTTCTTGATATTTACGGCTCAGCTATATTTTCTATATTGCGCCTCTCAGTCTCAATCGATACCATCGTTGTTTCGCTCCGCCAAGAATCCCTTCATCACGGTTATTGTCCTGGTCTACACATCTGGCAAGTGCATTTATCTGATTTATCTGAGCTGGAAAACCTCGCTGGCTTCAAAGCGCACTGGAATCAGTTTGCACAAGTGCGGCGTGGTGGCCGATGATAATTTGCTCTACGAGATTGTAAACCACCTGTCTCTGAAGCTGCTCAATCATTCGGTGGACTTCTCTGCCTGCGGGTTTTTCACGCTGGACATGGAAACGTTGTATGGTGTCAGTGGCGGCATCACTAGCTACCTTATTATTCTCATACAATTTAACCTAGCGGCACAGCAAGCCAAGGACGCCATACAGTCGCTAAACAGTTTTAATGACACGTCGATTTTAGTGGGTGCTGCCACCGAAATGGACAACGTCAGCTCCACCCTATTTGACCTGGTGACCAGCACAATGATGACGCCCTCAAATTATTAGAGCTTATAAGTTTATTTCGCTTAAATTTAGTTAATATTTGTACAAATTTGTGGCACTTTTTTGCACTTAACATGCTTCAATATAATCAACTTTATAAGGCACCAAATAAAGATCACGCTTCAGTCAATTGTTTGTATTGAATGCGCGCCTCGTCCAGCTCCTGCAGTAGCTGCTTGTAGGTATCATTAGCTCCATCAAAGTCCAAAACGGCCACACAGGAGATCTGGGCGCGCTTATGTATGGCATAGGCCAGTTCCCGACGCACGAGTGAAAAGCAATAAGGTACATTTTGTTGCTGGCAGACGGACTTTAACTCCTCTATCGTGCTATCCAGGCCACCTAGCAAGAGTGCAATTTTAATATACTACAGACTGTCTGGAGTTGGACATGCAACTTACCTTGGCCTGGACACGTTTCACAGTCGGTGGCCAGCAGAAGCAATTTAACTTTGTTAATCCGGAGCCTGGACAATGCCTCCCGAAAGCCCACAATTAGACGAGGATGTGCGCGCGCTTTGATCTCGTTGTTGGCGTAGGCTCGCTTTTGAAAACGATCCAAGTCATTCAGCAATTGGGTCGTCAACTCTTTGAGGCGTGCGGTTGTGCAGTTATCACAATAGCTGCGTAAGGATATTTCATAAATTTAAGGAACAAGAAAATCTTATAAATGCTAACCTTCTAAACCGCCTCGAATGTATTTGACGTATATGTTTTGTTGGTAAAGTAATCTCTGCTTTAGTTATAGGCAAGTTAAGGTCTGTGGTCACCTGCAACATGTCTGGTTCCAACTGGCTCAAGGAGCAGTTATCTTGCGCTGGAACAGAAACATTTTTTTCTACTTTCAGCTCACTCAAAGTCAACTTTTGCAGCTGATCAGGCAGCGCATGATCCAGAGATTCTTCGCATTTGGGTTGGAGGCCCACAGACATTGTTTCGAATGCCCGCTGCAGTGGTTCCACCCATTTTTTGTCCCCCTCGTCGAGCCGCTTCCAAGTTCGATGGCTTCTGATGATGCGTTTCAAGCGTGTCACACGAACTTTGGGCTGCAAACGCGTTTTGCCCTTGCGTTTGGCTTGAAAGGCAACGGAGTTTTTAGTTATAGTCAAATGCGGGCGTCTCTGTTTGTTTATTTGTTTCTGTTTCTGCCGGGGCACGCTGAGAAAGTCGAAGAGCGTGCATTGTTGCTCTTTCCTATGCTTGTTTTTGTATTTCGCACTACGTAGTATTCTGGGCGTAGAGTCATTATTGTTCTTTTTCAGATTTTGAAAGGTACTTTGATCTATTATATTGAGTTTATCCGAACTTCTCGACATTTTAAGCAACAGTTTGACTACAGTATCGATATATTTCGATTCCAGCACAAATTAGTTCTTATCGATTGTAGTCAATAGATATTTATCGCTGCTCTACGCATCACTATTAACTGACAATATAGCTAACTGTGCGGACTGTGCAAATAATGAAACTATTCTATTTTTTATTTTATCACTTATAATTTACAAATATTTTGTTTTAAAAAGTCAAAACCTCGAAAGTTAAACAATATAAATAAATGTTAGTATCGGGGCTATCGACTGGCTTTCAAATATTTCCAGTATATCGCCGAAATTACCAATTCAAATTTTTGCATTTGCCAACGGAAATTTCGGAAATTTCAATTTGTTTGACGCTTACAAATGCCTCAAGACCAGAAAACAATAAAGTAAGGGTTTATTTATTTATGGGCTATGGCGCATTGCATATCCTCTCGAGAATCTTGCTTTAAGCCACTCGATATATATTTTTAAAAACAACAAAAGATAAAATTTAATACTACTGCCTAAGAGTATGCAACAATTTAAGCACCTGCATCTTTTTTCGTTGAGCACAAAAGTATGCTTCGATAACACCGAAGCCAATGTATATGGAAATAGCAAAATGGCTTGGTTTTGCCATATCCTTGCGGATTTTGCAAGGACTCGATGCGTTAGGATCGTAAGGACCCACTCTATCGATTGGCATTCAAGGATTATGGGGTCATCTAAGGACCATCGACTTGGAAATTTTCAGTCCGAGGGCGAAAGGAATCGTGCCCAAAATACAAAATCCTCAATATCTTTGGAACTACAAGGACGAATTTAATGTCCTTTGGCCAGTTGGTAGCCCTGATAATGCCAAGTTGTCTGACACAGGACTCGTCAGGATACGTAAGGATACGGCCGAGATATCGGCAATTTTCTGTATAGAGAAAAGTCCTTATTTCTCAGCTCCCATAAGGACCTTAGTCCTTTGTTGATTATATTCGGATTTGGGATGAAGTGCTCTATCTTTTGGCCAAAGGACATCAAAATCGTCCTTGAAATGACCGAGTTATAAGCGATCTTGTGATTTTTGATCAATTTTGCTGAGCCACCCCCTTGCAAAAAATTGAAGTGTTTTTTTCGGAAAAATCCTGAAAATCCTTGAATGCCAATCGATAGTCCTGATTCCTATGAGTACAGAAATGTATGTGTTTTCGAAATCCTTAAGGATTTGGCCGAGCTTTAGTTAAAAGAAGCTAAGATCAGCAGCCCAAAAGTATGCACCAAATATTTTGAATTTCTGCACACACAAATGGAACGATTTTCTAGTAGCTCCCATTCAGCCATATCCTTGCAGATTTTAACAGGACCTTTTGCGTTAGGATCGTAAGGACCCACTCTATCGATTCGCATTCAAGGATTATGGGGTCATCTAAGGACCATCGACTTGGAAATTTTCAGTCCGAGGGCGAAAGGAATCGTGCCCAAAATACAAAATCCTCAATATCTTTGGAACTACAAGGACGAATTTAATGTCCTTTGGCCAGTTTGTAGCCCTGATAATGCCAAGTTGTCTGACACAGGACTCGTCAGGATACGTAAGGATACGGCCGAGATATCGGCAATTTTCTGTATAGAGAAAAGTCCTTATTTCTCAGCTCCCATAAGGACCTTAGTCCTTTGTTGATTATATTCGGATTTGGGATGAAGTGCTCTATCTTTTGGCCAAAGGACATCAAAATCGTCCTTGAAATGACCGAGTTATAAGCGATCTTGTGATTTTTGATCAATTTTGCTGAGCCACCCCCTTGCAAAAAATTGAAGTGTTTTTTTCGGAAAAATCCTGAAAATCCTTGAATGCCAATCGATAGTCCTGATTCCTATGAGTACAGAAATGTATGTGTTTTCGAAATCCTTAAGGATTTGGCCGAGCTTTAGTTAAAAGAAGCTAAGATCAGCAGCCCAAAAGTATGCACCAAATATATTGAATTTCTGCACACACAAATGGAACGATTTTCTAGTAGCTCCCATTCAGCCATATCCTTGCAGATTTTAACAGGACTTTGTGCGTTAGGATCGTAAGGACCCACTCTATCGATTGGCATTCAAGGATTATGGGGTCATCTAAGGACCATCGACTTGGAAATTTTCAGTCCGAGGGCGAAAGGAATCGTGCCCAAAATACAAAATCCTCAATATCTTTGGAACTACAAGGACGAATTTTATGTCCTTTGGCCAGTTTGTAGCCCTGATAATGCCAAGTTGTCTGACACAGGACTCGTCAGGATACGTAAGGATACGGCCGAGATATCGGCAATTTTCTGTATAGAGAAAAGTCCTTATTTCTCAGCTCCCATAAGGACCTTAGTCCTTTGTTGATTATATTCGGATTTGGGATGAAGTGCTCTATCTTTTGGCCAAAGGACATCAAAATCGTCCTTGAAATGACCGAGTTATAAGCGATCTTGTGATTTTTGATCAATTTTGCTGAGCCACCCCCTTGCAAAAAATTGAAGTGTTTTTTTCGGAAAAATCCTGAAAATCCTTGAATGCCAATCGATAGTCCTGATTCCTATGAGTACAGAAATGTATGTGTTTTCGAAATCCTTAAGGATTTGGCCGAGCTTTAGTTAAAAGAAGCTAAGATCAGCAGCCCAAAAGTATGCACCAAATATTTTGAATTTCTGCACACACAAATGGAACGATTTTCTAGTAGCTCCCATTCAGCCATATCCTTGCAGATTTTAACAGGACCTTTTGCGTTAGGATCGTAAGGACCCACTCTATCGATTGGCATTCAAGGATTATGGGGTCATCTAAGGACCATCGACTTGGAAATTTTCAGTCCGAGGGCGAAAGGAATCGTGCCCAAAATACAAAATCCTCAATATCTTTGGAACTACAAGGACGAATTTTATGTCCTTTGGCCAGTTTGTAGCCCTGATAATGCCAAGTTGTCTGACACAGGACTCGTCAGGATACGTAAGGATACGGCCGAGATATCGGCAATTTTCTGTATAGAGAAAAGTCCTTATTTCTCAGCTCCCATAAGGACCTTAGTCCTTTGTTGATTATATTCGGATTTGGGATGAAGTGCTCTATCTTTTGGCCAAAGGACATCAAAATCGTCCTTGAAATGACCGAGTTAAAAGCGATCTTGTGATTTTTGATCAATTTTGCTGAGCCACCCCCTTGCAAAAAATTGAAGTGTTTTTTTCGGAAAAATCCTGAAAATCCTTGAATGCCAATCGATAGTCCTGATTCCTAAGAGTACAGAAATGTATGTGTTTTCGAAATCCTTAAGGATTTGACCGAGCTTTAGTTAAAAGAAGCTAAGATCAGCAGCCCAAAAGTATGCACCAAATATTTTGAATTTCTGCACACACAAATGGAACGATTTTCTAGTAGCTCCCATTCAGCCATATCCTTGCAGATTTTAACAGGACTTTGTGCGTTAGGATCGTAAGGACCCACTCTATCGATTGGCATTCAAGGATTATGGGGTCATCTAAGGACCATCGACTTGGAAATTTTCAGTCCGAGGGCGAAAGGAATCGTGCCCAAAATACAAAATCCTCAATATCTTTGGAACTACAAGGACGAATTTTATGTCCTTTGGCCAGTTTGTAGCCCTGATAATGCCAAGTTGTCTGACACAGGACTCGTCAGGATACGTAAGGATACGGCCGAGATATCGCCAATTTTCTGTATAGAGAAAAGTCCTTATTTCTCAGCTCCCATAAGGACCTTAGTCCTTTGTTGATTATATTCGGATTTGACAGGATAAGTCCTAGCTTTTTGCCAAAGGACATCAAAATCGTCCTTGAAATGACCGAGTTAGATGCGATTTTGTGATTTTTGATCAATTTTGCTGAGCCACCCCCTTGCAAAAAAGTGAAGTGTTTTTTTCGGTAAAATTCTGGAAATCCTTGAATGCCAATCGAGAAAGTTAGTCCTTTAAAGTCTAAAGCAATAAGTCCTTGACGAATTTGAAAGGATATGGCCGAACCAGGGCTTGCTGAGAAGTATAAACAGAAATGGCTGCTGGCAGTTGGTTCGTATTGCTACCTCATTTCAGAACAACTTGACCAAAAGTTCTTCTCACAATTTCTTTTCGCCGGGTATTTTGGCAATATAATCTGAATGTTGCTGCAGTTCCTGGCTGGTCAATTGATGAATTGAAAATGAATAACACAAGGCGATTTTTTTTTATATTTTTATTAATTGAAATATAAGTTTGAGTAGAATACTATTACTTATTGTGGCAACTTAAGCTACTGTGAAATGAAAAGAATAAAACTATGTCTAGATGAACTAAGATATTATATACAGCTATTAACATTATTATTTACATTATGCAAAGGACTTTGTTACAGAAAATTTGTCCTTAACATGCTGTTGAAATTCTGTTAACTCATTGTTAACGCTTTGTAAACCTGCTGTTAGGCCTCTAACGGGTATATGGTGCAAAAGTACCGTTCCTATATGTTTATCCTTAACGTTAAGAAATCAACAAAAGCCCATAAATAAATAAATCCTTACTTTATTTTTTATGATTTACTAATAGTAGCTTAAATTATACTTATTAGCGATCAACAATCAGTTAAAATTACTTTTGGCTTAAAGATATCCGATAAGTAAGCTCCATCTCAAGCAATACTTACAATTCTATCTAGACTAAAGGTAATTTTCAAGATTCTTTTATATCGAGCCAAATTAAGGAACTATAACTTTATGCTACTCTCAATGGCGACGTGCATCTTATTTAATTGCTTAAGATGCGACAGGATTATATCGCGCTCCTGCACGAAAACTTCCCAGTATCTCAAGTATTGGCCTACGTGTTGGAGCACCAGTTTACCGGCAAAGTCCAGACAACTGTGAGCATGCCTCAGGCGCCGTCTACAGCTGGCCAGAACTATGCGCAGCTGCGGCTCTGGCTCTAACTGTGCCAGTATAAAGGACATTATGTTTGCCATGTCTGCGCGAACATTAATTGGAAACAGCACGGATTCACTAGGTCGAGATTGTGGAAAGACGAGCAGAGCTGGTGTCGTTGGCATTGACAGTTCCCATGGCACATCGTTTGCCTGGCTATCGAAGCGTATGAAATTCAATTCGGGGCCGCGTAGCAAAGCTGCCACCTGCATTAGCACCTGCGACAGCACGGCCGAGAGTGCACAATCCTGTCGATGGATGAAGACGACATTGGTGGCATTGGGACGCTGCAGTGCCTGCAACAACAATTGGCGATTGTAAGTGTGCACGTAGGAGGCATCCAGGCTGGGTACGTTGGCCGGCAGAGAGTTCTTTTGCAAGCGAGGCAGCTGCCTGGCATAGAACTGTTTGATGAATTCCCTCAGTGCCAGATAGGAGAATGGCTGATTCTGCGGCATGACGTGCAGCGATTCCGCGGCTGCATCCACAATGAAAACTTGCACTGCGGACGCATCTCTCTTATGATTACCACTGCGCTGCTGTTGATCTATGCCCAGCTGTTGCAGAAAGTCCCGGTATTTGGTGCTATCAAAGAGTACCACGGCCAGTGATCGATTCAGCGATGGCTGCTCCGCCGAATGCTGCCACATAAGCTGACCGTATTTGGTGACCAGCTTGGCTATGCCAATCTTTAGTGCCGGTGTGCCCTGTTGAGCGTGTGTCTGCGCCAAGCAACGATTGCGTGTGTTTAGCGCCAACAACTGCTGTGCCTCCGCCTCGAAGTGGTGATCGTGAGTATGCTGAGACCACAAATAGTTTAGGTAGCTATTTATGCGATAGTAATTAGCCAGCGTAGCTCCGTTCAGTTGCAAGGCATTAAAGCAATGCTTGGCTAATTGTTCTGGAGGCTTTGAGCCTCCGTACAGTTGTGGTGGCATTTGCAGCAGCGACCATTTGTGCGCCCTGCTGTCATCCTGCTGTTCCTGCAGCCAGTACTGATCGCAGTCGAGATTCTCCATGCGCAGCAGGTCCTCACTCATGACCAGCGGTGTGGCCGACTGATGCTGATGCATGCGAATACCCATGGCCAGCACGGGCATGTGACGCGCTTTGAGCGCAATCTTCACAGGTGTACCATAGCCAGCTGCCAGCAGAGGATTGACCTTGGGTCGCAGCCAGTGTAAGATTTGCATTGGCTGCCAAGCAAGCGATTCGTTGTAGCTGTGCAAGCCGTGGCGGCTATCTATGACCACCAGCTGTGGTAGCGAAATATGCTCCACCTTAAGCATTTGCTTGGCACTGGGGCCAAAAGTGACCGCAAAACGTACATTACGCTCCGGATCAAATTCCAACCAATGCACCGCGGTCGCTATAAACCGCCTGTAGGCCTGGCTATCTGCTGAGTCCAGAAGCGCCAAGACAACGGCATCTGATATCTTCCAAAGCGCGCTCAGCTCCGTCGTGCTGTGCACGCGATCAATCGGTTGTATCAGATTGTTCATGAACCTTGTCAGATCCTCAAAGTACCAAGCGCCATGATACTGCAGCCTTAGCTGGCGTCCATAATTCACCATCAGCGTGGGCCACTTGTCCGGATAACCACCATTAACAGCCATGCCGGGCAGCTGTCGATGAGTCCTGCTGCAGTTGCACTGCAAATGCCAGCAATCGATTGCCACAAATGAGGCGAAGTCCTTGTAGTAATGCGCCACGCCATCATACACCAATCGTGCCTGCCTGGCATCGCTGGACCAAGACACGTAGTAAAACAACAAAGACAGCTCGCCGGCTGATTCTAGTTCTGTGCGCAGCTGGGGCACGCTGCGCGTGGGACACTCACTTATTGCCGGATGGGCGAACGGCAGTAGGCCGATGCCGATCCAAATGTTTAGTAAAAACATTCTGATATTTATATGTGTAAGCAAGTGGGTGCTTAATTTAATATTGAATTCAACAACGGCAATATCAAACAGCTGATTTCGTAGTGGGACCGTTTGTTACGACAAAATTCTGCAATTTTTGCAACTTTTGTGTTTGCACGCTTTACAACACTATATACACAATTTTGCATTAACGCCGCCACTTTTGTTTGTGTGAAACGCGCTTTTTGTTTTGTTTTTTTTTTGTAAAGATGCAGGATTTGGATTCGCACTGGCAGGATCTCAGGTAAGCGATCATCCAGCAATACCTACTACACACTTTAAGCTACTAAGCCTAATAAAGGCAAGCACTTAGCATTCGTTTTGGGGCGAGGTTCCATTGTTCCTAAAGGGAGCCTAGTTCCACTTTCCATAGTCACTCTAAAATAATGTTTATTTGGTCAGTAAAAGCTCCTATACTACTTCTTCCTTAACTTATACTCATATATATTTGTAGTTACAAATGATTCTAATAAGCATATAATACAAACCGACGGGAGACATCGTCTTCAGGTGTTTCGATTAGTCTTGGTACTAACTCGAGACTTAAGTCTTTCATAGCTATTATCCCTAACATTTTATATATCAATTAAATGTAAGCCTTGGTATGAGAAGTATAGACGTACGTAACACTCTCCATATAATATCTAAAAATTAATTGGAATATTTCTAGACCCCGAGATCGCATGGAACATCTGCTAAGGACTGGTCACTTGTCGGATTGCAGTTTCGTTGTCTATGATGAAGATGGCAAGAAGGTTGTTTTAAAGTGTCACAAATTTGTGCTCATGAAGTACGTATCATATCTACATATCAGTTACACATATACTATACAAACTCAATAATTTACAGCGTCTCCCCGGTGTTTGAACGCATGTTTGAAGGCGACTTCGAAGAATCGAAAATACCGGACAATATTGTGCTTGACGACGTCTCGGGACCCGATTTTAAAAAGTTCATTGAATATTTGTACTGGCACGACAACCGACGACTGGAAGTATATGACCTGCAAAGGCTGCAAACGTTGATCTATCTGAGCAAGAAGTTTATGGTGTCGGTTATGACTGCCAATTGCTTAAATGTGATCAAGCGACGATTAAACAATGGTTTGGACGCGGATGTTACCATTGATTTATTTGAGTATGCTCATCAAATCGAGGATGCGGACCTGATTAAATGCATTGTATTGGTATGTTCGTAGTTAAAAATGTAATCAGAATCATTGAAATCTGTTTATTAACTTTAGAAATTCCGTAACAACGTGGACGCGTACATTAATGCGGCTGCCGTTTTTGATCTTAGTTCGGAAGTCTTCATTAAGTTCCTTGAAACATTCGATGCCTTTGTTGGTGATAAGCTTCGCTTCGATGTAATAGATCGTTATTGCAAAATACATGGGTTGGTCGTAAGTTCATATCGACCAACTTTAGAGTGCCCGCCTACACCCACACCCATCTCTACCCCCGATGAAGATAGCGAAGATTTACAGACAACGAAACGAGTCAAGCAAATGTCGCTGGCTGCAGGTTCAGGTACAGAGCAGGAATCCGTTGGAGAGGTAGCAGATGAAGAAACGCTGAAAGAAACTATCACGGATGAAAATGAGAATGATGTGGAGAAAGATAAAGCTGCTTCTGAAGACGATGCAGAACAACGCGACGAAGAGAAGAATAATCAGCGAGAGCAGCAGAAGATGGACGAATACATTGGCAAACTATTGAATACCATCAAATTTAAATCGATGACGTCGTATGATTTTTGCTCTGGACCGGGTGCCTCCAGTTTACTGAGTGTCGAAAAGAAGTTCGAGATCCTGTCTGCCATTTGCATTGCCGAATACAAACTGCGTATGTTATCTACATTTAAGTCTTAATGACTATAAATAAATTGATTATTATTTCTATCAATTATAATTGTCTATTAAACGCTTGCAGCACCTGTAATTTAAATTTGTGTATTACTGTCTTTCTTAAACAGCGATTAGTAAAACGGAAATCATTTTTCAAAAGGGGTTTTATTGGTCAAAAATAGTTTAAAATGTATAAATACAAATGTATAGAGTTTGCATGGTTATAAAATAAATGTTCCCTTTAATTGTGCATTGGAAGTTGACATTCATTTTTACTGCCTCGAATAAGTTTAAACATTTATATAAATGATTTTACGGCGGATACCAAAAGGGTAATCGTTCATTTCAAAAGCTATCTTAATATACTAATAAAAGCTTGGACGGCAAACATTTCTCAGAGTCTTGACGGTGAAGGCACACATTTGATTTTGTTTTTTGTCATGGAATGATATGAAAGACTTTTAGCTGACAATTAACATAAACTAAATGTAGAAGGCACTTTGTACTGCATGTATAAATAGAATGTAGAAATTAGCAGACATACTTACATTCTGTGTGGGTGCCGGGAAAAAGTTAGTATCGGTCGGAATAATGACTTACAATAACTATGGTTAGTGGGCGTGAACGTATATAAAAAGATAATTAGCAGCATATTTAAGAAATGGCGTATCGAATTAGGCATAGCTAATCTCATGCTCGTAGGTTTTCTCCCGCAAGTCGTGATTGTCGGGCAGAGCATGATGACGCAGCCCGCAGAGGCGCGGTCCATAGCGCAGCATAACTATGATAACGCCTATTACGAAGAGCGCCACAGCAGCAACGGCGGGATATAGAAAATATAATGCCATGGCTTAGATATCGCTCTCACGCTTCTGCAACTCAACGTATTCCTCGCGCTGGCGCTGTTGATGCAATGTGCGACCCTCTGGACGCGGTGGACGCTGATGATGATGTACGGGCTCTAAGTCGTCAACGGATATGACAACGTCGTCCTGGAACACTTGCTGATGTGTAGTGGGCTGTAAATGAATGCATTTTGTCATTATGTGAAAGCTCAGCGTATGGAGAGCTGATCACTTACATGGAAACGTTCGAAATAGGATGCGTCTTTGAGCTCAGTAAAATCCAATGGGGGTTGCTTGTGCGGCGTTGATGACCAAATGGAGACTAACCAACGATTGCCCGTATGCCTATCCTGCCAGTATTTGCGGTGCTTGGAGCAGCAGCCCAATATGATGTTTAATATAATTATTGAAAGTAGCACAACGGTGCAAATGGAAATAGTCACATAAAACGGCTTATAGCTGCCGTATATGGGTCCAGTAAAATATGGATTATGTTCGTACGCCTTACGCTCCTCTTCGATTGTGGACATAGTCCCACAGGATTTGACTTGGTTAACTTATGAGTGTGTTTAAAGTTGCACTTGACTTATTCAGTCACTGGCTTTTTTCTGTTCTTGCTGCAGACAAGCCCAACGCCGAATGGTCTGCAAAAGAGTAAACAATAAGAAACGTTGACGACAACCACCTTGCTTTCAACCCCAAATACATTACTTAGTTCTAGAGTCTAGACAGTCACGTTGGGCGTGGCGTTGCCTTGCTGGATACACGATTTCACTTAGTCAATTACTAGCACTTACCATTTGCGCTTAGTTATTATTGGCGACTGCAATTGCAACTTGAAACACTTTCATTCAACTTTTAAGCTTCGCATATGCGTTTCTAATAAATAATTAATTATTATTCACTGCCGCAACGAAAACAACGCCCAAAGCCTGGCTCACAAATTAGCCGAGTTATCGATTTACAAAATACATTGCTGTACTGATATCGACGGGTACGCTTAAAAGCTATCGATCAATAATCTTCGGCATTGCATACTTTTCGGCTGTCATATTATTAGTGCACTTTCTTGAATGCTGTTAATAATTTAATAATATTTATTAAGAAAGGAAATTAATAATAACGAACGCCGCAAAAAAGTAAATAAGTGCCCATACCGACCTGTAAACTCATCGATCAGGAGCTGCCGTTAGATCCTGACCTAAATGATTTCAGAAACCCGAGAATACGGGCTTTACAATTGATTTACAAACAAGCATTAGATATATAACTAACAATTCTCTAATTGAGCACACCTTTAATGTAACACTTTCATTGCTCAAAACATAATCTTGCTTAATAATCTAAGAAAACTTCCAGCAAACGTTGCCTATCAAATCAGATTTGCTAGCTACTCCTCAATAAAAACGAACTTCCTGCGTCTCTCACTGGTCGTAGGTCAGGAAATTTTCATTCTGTGTGAAATGACGCGCCAGGGCACGTCCATCATCCGTTGGCGTGCTAAAAGCTATGCGATCACGGGATATTTCACTGCCCAAAATGGTATGACATTGCACAGCGCGCAGCAATTTGATAGCAATTCCCTGACGACGTTGCAGTGGTGAGACCCAAATGCGCGATATGCCGCAGCTGTAAAAAATGTTACAGGAACATTAATAGGGATGAGCGGTAAGGATTGTCTTGAGCACTCACCTAGCCTCGAAAGTCTCCTCGCTGAAGTAGTCGGTGTCGTCGATTTGAATAAAGCGATGTGCCTGGGTTAGCGGCTGTACCAGACACAAGCCCACAATTTGCTGCTTGCGCACAGCAAAGAAAGCGACAAACGTTTTTGGCACAATATACGAGGAATAGCCCAGTTCCTTGTCCACCACTCTGATCAGCTCGGTGAGCCGCAACAGGCGTGCAGCTGGAGCATGTTCGTTTATGCGAATAATGCGTCCATCGGCAGACCAGTCCGGGTAGACGGCCACAATATCCTCGTCAATCCAGCCCTTAAAGCGGAGTACGTGCACAGCATTATGATATTCACGATGCAGCTGCTCCTCCTCGGGCTCGTGGACGGTGTAGACTAATCCACACTGCTGACACTGTCTGGCACCAAAGGCCTTTTGGCCAGCATCGATTTGATACTGGCTGGGACCAGCGGCGCCAGCCATTAAACGCGCGGAGACATCCAACTTTCGACGCGTCGACTTTTGTGGCAGAGGCTGCAATAGTTGTGTAAATATTGGAAACAGTTTGTCCACTGGCTCAACTGCCATACCAGACGGTAGCTCTTCCGTCTGGACGGATGAGTTGTCGCTTTCAGCCGGTTCTTCCGTCTGGACTGTTGCATTGTCGCCCTCAGAGGGTTCTTCCGTCTGGAGTGTTGCAATGTCGCTATCATGCGGCAAATTCGCCGCTTGCTGCTCGGCATTAACAACCATGTAAAGCTTGTCGACAATGCTCGTGGCCTCTTGTTTATGATTATCGGGATCGGTTATAAATATCTCAAAGTTCTCGTCCGTGCAAATGTCATTGCTTATAAGAAACTCGAGCAGTAGCTCCTGCTGTTCTATGATTGCGGGATCGTTAGTCTGGTATGGCAATTGTTGGCGATACTTTTCATAAGGATCTGGCAGCGCCAGCTGCTCGACGATATTCACCACATCAGGCTCCGCCTGCGGCTGCGACGGCGCGGTACTTGATTCAACAATCTCATCTACGACGGTATCATCTAAATTACGCAGTATGGCATCCACGGTAGCCTGCTCCGCGGAAAATATCGTGGCTGACTTAATGCGCACTTGTCGCGCCTTTTTTGGTGGCGCTTGCAACAACACGATCTTTCCCTGGTTTACACTAGCGCGAATGTTGTCTGTTATGCGCACCTCCATGTTGCTGCTTTGGCGGCCCGACTTGAAGAACTTGCGCTTGACCAAGCTATCCGATTCGGTCACTGACGATATGTTTGTGGAGCTATCATGACGGATCAACGGTATGACTGGCTCCAGCTCCATTGCAGCGACAGTGGTATCAGGGGATCTCATCTCTTCATCGTCGCTGAGATCGGAAAAGTCTATTGCTGAAAGGCATAATGCTGAAGGATCCTTATTGTTATTATTATTGTTGTTGTTGTTGGCATCGTTTGTCGCCATAACGCTTAAGGGCTTGGCCATTTTAATAGGATCCTTAGCCTTTCGCAGTATTTCATGCACCTTCTCAGCCTTTTCCCGCTCCTCGCGTTTTGTGGTAATCAGCAGGCGTAACTTTTCGTTGCGTAATGAGCCCAAAATGCCATCCAAATCGCCGGATGAACATGGACGCGCTGGCTTGCGTATTTTGTGGCGAACGCCTTTGTTAATGCCCAGTTTGGAACGCGACGTGGGCGAAGTAACTTTAGCCCTTACAGATCGCTGTGGCACTCGTTGGCGTGCACCGTCCGATTGACTTGCAATTGTGCTGCGCAAGCCCCGAGAGCTGTTGGCATGAGAATAGAATGCCACGGTGGGTATGCACTCCTTCTGAGTCTTGCGCTGCTTGTACTGGGGCGAAGCCAAGTCCGATTCGGGCGAGGATTCAATGATTATTGCATCCGCTGCCTTGTGCCCTCTTTTGGCGGCTCTGTGAAGCTGCCCAGTTCCATAGTCATCAGTATCCGTATTCGACTCTTCGGCAATGCCACAACGTCTGTGTGTTTTGGGCGTGCGTGGACTGGAGTTGTGGCTAGTGCTGCTGTTGCTATTTAAGCGCATTGTAGTGGTAAACAAATGCGGCAACTGCTCCTCAGGGCCCGCCGTTTCGCCAGAACCTCTACGTTGCTTCTGTGCGGTTTTGTTTTCCTTATTAGTCTCGGGTGAGCTGCTGGTACTACTGCGCAATCGTGAGCTGTAGACATCTCCAACTGCACCTGCGTCGAAGAGTTTGCGAACGTTCGATTGCTTTTCGGCGCCAGTTTGTTGACGTTGACGTCTTGGCATCAATGGAGCTATGCCCAACAATGGATCATCCACGTCGCCGTCGTCATCTATTTGATCCATAATGGAGCTGCTACTGCGAAACAGCTGTTTCTTGCGCTCCGAAAGCCGCGGAGTGGCGGTGCGTATGGGACGCCCACTACCCGTTGGGGTCTCCATAATTGTGTTACTTTAATTACAATAATCTTTCCCGCTTTTTTAATCCAGCGCTATTCTAAAATACCAGTGCTGGCGAACGACAATAGTAGCGCCGCCCTGACATTATCGATCACTTTTCTAGTATCGATGTATATCGAAATATGACTCGTGGGGCTGCCGATAGTGTTTTGTATTCAAATTTATTGGTATTTATTTATTTCAGGGACCACAGCGCTATCAAGATGTTATTGAAAAAGTTTCTCAGGATTTCACACAATACGTTTACTGATCTTCCTTCTAATGTTTCACTATCCGAAAATCATTTTTTCCTGGATAGCAATAAAATAATAAAATTCATTAGTTTAACATAACGTTATTTTCACTTTTGACCATCAAGAACAGTCAATCACTGACTGTAAAACCTCCAAATTAATAAATAAAAAAAACCGAAATACTACCGTTATTTATAAAAATTGCGTCTTATATATACTTATTTATTATGTCATCACTTTCGCCTATAACACATATACTAAACAATAATATAATTGAATTATAAATCGCAACACGTGTACATAACCTTAGGAATGAAATAATCATTATTCTATAAGAAGCAATTGCGATTTAAACAAACAGCTCTTACTTAAACTACATATACACTTAGACTTTTAATGCAGGATTTTAATCAATTTCCATTTGGGTGTTTTGACGGACTTTACACGCTGGGTTAAAAAGCCCATGGATTTCTTGCATCAAATATTTTTACGAACAGCGACGTCTTTCAAAACAGCTTCATGCAAAATAGTTTGTATGTTCCAGGCCGTGTCCCGCCGAATGTCTTTGTCCTTTATGCTGTTAAGCTCACAAACGACTTGCTGTCCAAGCCAATCATATTCAACTTTTTCACCCAGACGCGACACAGTTATCCGCTTAAGTTCATCTATTTGATCTTGAAGCATTGATGATGCTTTCTAAAATAAACCAACATATTACATTGTTCTGGCATTACCTACATGCCTGTACATATACTTACTCTCTTCTTGCAATGTCTCGTTGAAACATTTCGGCTGCTTGATGACACCGAGTCTTCAATGTAGACTTTCTCTAGCTCCATTTCCTCCTCGCTATGATCAGAAACTTTGTCGTCATTGTTAGAGTTCTGCAGAAAAGTGAGATTGGATGTGTGCTGAGCTTTTAAATTTAGTAAGCATATTTGTACTTACAACAGAAGGGCTGGACGGCGATGGCATTATGTACGAGTTTAGAAACTCGCTCTCATCATACGATTTCTCATATTTTGCGTAGGCCTGGAAATAGGTATATAAGCTATTGGGTACTTTAACAAATATGAAGTACTTACAACAGTATAGTTGGGCGACGCTAGACGCGGGTGTACGTGATTGTCCAGAAATTGCAAGAGAGGATAAAACCACAACCTTGGAGAATATACCTCCTCAGCCCCACTTCTTTTACTTTTATTTATTAGACGCGTTTCCTTTCTGTATTGCGATCGAATCGTATGCATTTTTGTTTTAATATCATCCACTGTTATATTTGCATTCTTCTCTTTGAGGCAATCCCTAATGGCAAGCAACGACTTCCCACGCTTTACGCGATCCCTGTAGTCGCTGTGCCGAGCGTTATACAAATTCTCATGCTTCTCATAAAGCGTTAGCAATAGCTCCACCGCGTCTTTTGTCCACATATTAAAATTATAATAATACAAACAACATAAAAACTGCGGCCTATCAAAATAATATGGGGCGAACGATAAGAACAAACATAATATCGATTATAATCAATGTTAGCGACTCTGCAGAATTTACCGAGGGGCAAAACGCCTGACTTAAAAGCCCTCATGTAAATGCGTCCTTATTTAGTTAGTTAATCATTAAGGTTGAAATTACAACAACACATTCCTGAGAAATTGGAATTTTCTGTCCAATGGAAACCCATTTTTTTTTTTTGAAAATGGTCATTGGGTTAGACTATTATCGATTGTCACAAAATATATGCCATCGATAATATAGTTTAGCAGCTCTAACGCATACACATAAAATTTACTCTTCTTCTGAAAAGTTGTGAGAAAGCACAAATTTGTTTGAGCTGCTAAACAAAAAAGATAAAAAAGGAACTTGGCATAATTATTTTTGATTTTAAAGGAAGTGCACAGGTAAGAAGTCTTTAAATATTTACATATTTACAACCATTGAAGCCGCCGTCCTGCCACTATCACGGTTCCGCCTAGCCGCCGTCGCTGTCGCCGCCATCTTGTTTTGTATATTGTGTGGAAATTGATATAATTTTCTCACGCGTTGTGCATGTGTCTAATCTAGAGTTAAATGGACGCGTTGTTAGCTTTGTTTAATGTTTAATTTGCTACGAATTACTTGCACACTGCCACAGTCAAAATCAAGATGAAAATTGCATTGCTTCTTCTTCCTTTTTCACTTTTGAGGTCGCGGTCGCCGTCGACGTCGTCGTCGCTCTCAAGCAGCGCTGCACACGTCAAAACAAAAAAAAAAAGAAAACGCGAAAAATTGAAACTCAATCGCGTACGCTCACGCTCACGCTCAAGAAATCCTCTTGCAAGATATTGAATTAACGCAAGAACCGTGGACGACTCCGCAGCCGAAACCGTCGCCGTGATGCCCGGAGCCGGCACGTTCAAGTTATTCATCGGTAATCTTGATGAAAAGACGCAGGCAACCGAGCTGCGTGCGCTGTTCGAAAAATACGGTACTGTCGTCGAATGCGATGTGGTGAAGAACTATGGCTTTGTGCATATGGAAACCGAGCAGCAGGGTCGCGATGCCATACAGAACTTGAACGGTTACGTGCTGAACGATAATGCCATCAAGGTGGAGGCCGCCAAGAGTCGACGCGCTCCAAATACGCCGACAACGAAAATCTTCGTTGGGAATTTAACCGATAAAACGCGGGCGCCGGAGGTGCGCGAACTGTTTCAGAAATACGGCACTGTCGTCGAGTGCGACATTGTGCGCAACTATGGGTTCGTGCACTTGGACTGTGTCGGTGATGTGCAGGATGCTATCAAGGAATTGAACGGTCGCGTTGTCGATGGCCAGCCGCTCAAGGTGCAGGTCTCCACCAGTCGTGTACGGCCCAAGCCGGGCATGGGCGATCCGGAGCAGTGTTATCGTTGCGGCCGTTCCGGTCATTGGTCGAAAGAGTGTCCGCGATGGACAGGCACTGGTGGACGCGAGCCGCCACCGCCGCTCAGCGCCGGTGGCTACAGAGATCGCATGTACAGTCGTGATCCGTATCCGCCGCCACCACCGCCGCCGCCATTCCTGCGTGATCGCATTATGGACGGCTTTAGGGTAAATGCAGCCTACACACAATTTTTGGCTACACTCGACGGGTCGGTTCAAAGATTCAACTGTTTTTATAGAATTGAATAATCTTATTTCTGTCACTTTATCAGCTAACCAGGGCTGGGAAACGTTACTCACTTTGGTAAATAAGTTCACTTGTTATGCTTTGAACTCGTTTAACCTTACTCAAATTGGTCAGTGATTCATTTGCTCTGGTGTTCATTAGAACAGCTTAGCTAAATTTGGCAATCATCTTGCCATCAACTTTCAGGCTTTCTTGCTGTGACTAGCTTGTAAACAAATGTTGTTATTGTTAAAACAACGTGTTACCTAGTCGATGAGCGTAGTGCTCTTGAAATTATGACGCAGGAGGCAATTTTTTGTTTATATTTCTATTTAATTAAATAAATTAGAAAACAGAACAATTGAATAAGAACACGTTCACCTAGTCGGTTCCGTGGAACTACTATAGTTCATGCAATGAAATAGCCAAACAATCTAATTAAATTGGGTGTTTTTAACAGTTAATCTTTCAATCGACCAACATATAAAATTAAAAATATCAATCACTGATACACGCAATATTCTAATTTGTTCTCTTTATACGCCTACAGGACTACGACTACTATGACCGCCGTTTTGAGGATTCACGCGATCTGTATGAGCGTCGCTATCAAACATCGCGGATGCGTGACTTCCCACCGCCGCCAATTTCACGTCGCGAGCCCATGCCGCTGCCCCCACCGCTGAGCGGCAGCCTGCGCTCTTGCAGCGTATCCCGTGGCTACGATACTATGTTCAGTCGGCGCTCGCCTCCGCCACCGCGCAGCAGCAACGGCATGAGTCGTTATGGGTAAGAATCCCGCTCTAGATAATAATGTGCAACAACTGTTTTGGGGGCAATGCGTCGATATCAGCAACTATAAGAGCTAGAGACACTACATTTGGAATGTTAGTTATTGTATACCATAAGCAGGTCAAGTTTATTTTGGATCCGACATGTTCACCCCACACACCCCCGCAATTCGATAAAAAGGTTTAACAGCAACCATTTTAAAGATTTGGCACGTATATTACTTTGGCCACTTTCAATCGACTGTCCAAATTTCAAATCGATCGGATAATAAGCATGGAACTTATTCAACCAACAAGTTTCAGCACTGCAGGGCGGGGGATGGAAGAAGCGCAGTCAGCACTTAAAATGCCTCGCCAGCTTTTGGAAGTTGTATACATGGGTACATGGAGTTTCGTAGTTGGGTATAGTCGATTATAGCATTCTTACTTGTACAAGTATTGTTTTTACGACTTTCGTTAAAAGTCTTACACATAAGGTATAAATATAAAACAAAGTATGAGATATCAGCCGCAAGACTTGATTCTGATTTTGCTTAACAGGACTCGTCATCGACTTTAAAAAACTTCAAAAGATTGGTCTTAATCACTTCAACCGTTTATAAATTGTTTGGCACGAAATTGCAATGGTTTTATCGGGCTTTTAGATTAGTTTAAAATCACAAATAAAACGAAAGACTTTGAACAGTCAAATGTAAGTTTTGTTGCATAGTGTTAACAATGAGTTTAGCAGAACTAATTGATTCGTCTTTGCTGGACGATGCAGTTAATGGCAATTAAATTAGCTTAGCTTTACTGACTACTAATTCAAATCCGCTGACTTAGCAGAACAGCAACGAACTGATTGATTACTAAACATCTATACTGAGCTCTTATAATGCTAATACTTTTCTCTATTACGCAGCTCGCCAACACCGCACGGGTATGAAGACTTCAGTCGCGATTCCTTTGACGAGCGTATGATTTCGTCGCGCGGCATGCGCGGTCCGTCGCCGCCAGGACGACGCTATGCGCCTTACTGAGATGAGTTTTATTATCACGGCAGCAGCTGAGTACCATCGGCTGATTTGGAGGGTGCATTTGTAACAACTGCGCCACCATTTCCATTTCCACCTAATTACAACTATTACGTATACAACGGTGCAGCCTATTTGCTCCTATGCTGGCCGCCAGCCCGTCATCATCATACTCAACAGAAGCCGTTGCCGTTTTTACATATGTGGCTGCCGCCGTCTTGGCAGTAACACACGCGTAATTTAACTAAACACTAAACAAATGAGAAAACAACACAAAACAAAACACTTAATCTTAGAATCCCATCCTTCTCATACTATTCATACTTATGTAGCATTGTTTGACTGATAGTGACGACAACAATATAATGATGCATGTGACAACCATTGGCTGCATTAGATTTGTTGCATCATTATTTCATCCAAGGAATTCATTCTAATGCATAGACTACTAGAATTGATTGGATTTATGCGATTAGAATATTCCAATAAAACATAATAAGCACCAATATTTATTTGTGCTTCGTGAAAAAATAATATATTGATTGTTTCATTTACCAAACCCTCATCAAAGGATTTGGATTGGTTTGTGTTGATTATACTTACAGATGATTGATTATCAAGACAGTTCATAATCAAGCTGGCTCAGATCAGATCAGATATTTCACTGCCAAAGAATCCATCGAAAAGTCTGTTGAAGAACCTAAAAGATCAATTCTCTATTGACAAAAATATATATTTGTATTTAATTGTAATTGTAAGAATATTTTCTATAAATTCATAATTGTGTAACTTAAGGGCAGTAATCAGTAAAATATTGATTTTCACGTTGACGCTATGCCTGGGAAGCAGGTACTATGCGTACTGTCTTGGACGCCGCCAGTAGCTCATCCGATTCATCGATAGTGGGTGAATCTGCGTCTGGATTATTGGACTTGCCGTTGGTATGATGCAGTTCTTGCAGCTCCACAGGATTTGCTGGCTTCTCAAATTTGGGTGGTATAAGTAAGCGGCTGGAATTGAAGGAGAGCTTAGAGTCGGGCCGTTTCAAATCAGTAAGTCTACTTACTTGCTGAATAGCAGCCAGACCATGGAAACGACCATCATAATCGATGTGAAACCAAAGGTCCAATAGGTGCCCAGACGTGTATAGATGGAGCCAACGAAAACAGGACCCATGACACGAGACAAGCAGCCCGCGCCGGTCATCATGCCCATCCAGACGCCTTGTGGACGCGGACCAAGCACCTTGGAGAATATTGTCTGTATCAGAGTAACACCAATGGGATAACCCACCGATGTCAGTGCAAATCCAATAATAAATTGCGTCAAAGTCAGCGCTGGCAGATGAGGACACCAGTCCTGCGTTGGGGGACAGCCCAAATAGATGGGATCATTGTTGCTGAGATTGGCGCTAGGGTCGTAAGCTATGGCCAGCTTGGGCGGATCCGGTCCCCAGGGTATGTAGAGTAAGCGGCCCACCACCATCAAGGAGAAGCCACCCCAGATGAGCACATAACGCTCAGCAAAGAGCTTGCAGAGTGGTTCAATTAGCACAAAAGTGACCAACGATATTATGGCTGCAATGGCCATTAATATGCCCATATAGTAGAGCGCTTCATCATTCGTCCAGGCAAACATGTCCATGGTCAGTGAAGTGCCCAGCCTGCGTAAAATAAATGGGAAGGAGTGTATAAAGGATAAATCCGAGCAGTGTTCAAACTTACGTCTCCAACAGCACAAAGTTAAAGACCAGCACAAAGAAGGCCACAATCAGTGTCCAGGCGGAAAAGTAATTTGGCTTGATTGCTTTCCACGTGTCCCGTTCTGAGGTGCCGCCTTGCATTACCATAATCTCCCTAGCCGCTATTTTGTGCTCCTGGAATTATAGCTTGCAATAGTGCTAGAAGGACAAAGATAGTGGGGTGGGTGACTTGCCTGGAATATGCACGGTAGAAACATGACAAAGTTACACATGCTCATGAGCACATTTATCCAGCCGGAGGCGGTGTACATGTTAACATGCATGCTATCCCAAAGCCAGACATGACCATTGCGACCCAGCGGTGTCACCAGGGCCTGCAGACCCGGCCCAATGATAAAACCCAACACCTGAGCCAAGGATACCATCGCGACGGCATGCGTGCGCTCGCTGAGCCTCGTGGCCGCCGATAGATAGGAACGGCACAAGGCAATGTTTGCCGAGCTGACACCGACAAGGAAACGCGAGACCAGCATCCAGTATTTCACATTATCCGAATACAGCTCCAGGGAGGAATACAGACCGCTGGCAATAGTGAAGAGAGCCAGCGAGAGGAGCAACGGCAGGCGTATTGTGCCCAGTTTATTGCCCCACCAGCCAAAGATGGGGCTGAAAATCATTTGGCCCAATGGATTGGCCGCCACAATCAGACCCATAAACTCTTTGCCCGCACTGGGATCTAGCTATAGGAATTTCTTTGGCTTAATATATGTATGGATATTTCAGGCTTTAACCAAGCACGCACCTCGCTCAGGAAAGGCCAAATGCCTGTTAGTATGATGCTAAATCCCAGCGCCATTAGGAACATTGTAAAGTAAATGATGCGTACGGATCTCCAGCGCTCAGTGTACTGTTCCAGCGTTTCCAAGCCATCGTCAACCTCTTCCGGCAGCTGTGTAGTTTGCATGCGAGCGCGCAACTTACGCCAGGAGTCCATGGTGATCCTGTGGATGTAACTGTGGTAGTTTGGTTTCTTTGCCCTCAACGTTACCGGCTCATACTGTGGATAGTGAAAAGGTGTTGTCGTGTGCATGATGATCAGTTTTTGGTGAGATATACATATGTAGGTAATGTCTGATGTCTGTATGTATTTTGATAGATTGTTTCAAAAGCATATCTGTGTAAGTATAAGTTATTTATCTGGCTTGCTTGGGCTTAGGCTTATCTGCAGCTGCGTGTGGCCAGTTTACAAATTGGAATTATGTATATATATAGACTTATTACCTGCTCCTACGAAATCCTCATTTATTGCTTTTCTCATTCTCACTTGTACTCTTTTGCAGCATAAGTTAATAGATTTGTTCCAAAAAAAATATGGAAATATTATGGAAGGTTCAAAGTAAACCAAAGTTCTCCTTATACAAATATTATATACATTTATAAAAACTAGTAAATGATATGATATAGTGCTCCGATTTTGACCAAATTTGGTCAGCTTGTTTGAAGCATTATTAGTTCTATTTTGTGAACTTGATTAACATATGTACATATCTTCATATACCATATAAGAGTAGATACATTTTGTAATCGCGTTTTATGATCATTTCTATATCCGTAATCGATGAACAGTCAGATTTCGAGATTTAAAGTTTTTCAAAAATTTAATTTTTGAAAATGTGTAAGGGGGGGCTTTTGTCAACTTAGGAAATATAATGAAACAATTTTTTTTTGGGAATTTGAATAAAATCTTAATTGAAAATATGTCAATTTAGACTATAAAAGCAGTCTGATAGAAAAATATAAAAAGAGTATAAAACATGATTAAAGACACATTCCGTATAAAAATCGGTTTAGTTTAGACAAAGTTATGGGAGTATAAATTAATCTAGGAGGTACCGCTTTTTGAATTCTTAGCACAATATTTCATGTAAGTGCTATTCGCCTATTTTGGAAATCTAATGTTTTGATCATCATTTTAAAATATGTGTTTCAACACTTACAAAGTTTCCAAAGTTTGTGAAAAATTGTATACTATTTTAGCTCCGCTGCTAAACAAGATAAACTACTCGAAAGAATGTTGTGGAGTGTTATTAATTATCAATTTAAGAGTATCCCATAGTCGAGCAATCATTTTCTAAGTTTTCCTAGGGACAGTTCAAACTTTAATCACTACAACTACAGGCTCGTCGTCGGCAGATAAACAAACGCAGAAACCAACGCCGATTTCTCAGCTGTTTCTTTTTTTTTATCGTTCAACAAATTCGGGCGCTTATCATTGCCAACTTGTTAATACAAGCGGCTGTATACCTATGAGTGTATGTATGGGTGTGTCAAAGTCACTTATCGCTGTGTTAGTTATCATATATAGGCTTAACCGGGCGAGATATTTAGTAGGTTTTGCTTCACAGTATAGAATTTTAAATTTACACATTACATGACATTATTTAAATATATAATTTTCGTATTTCAAGTGTGACTATATATATAGATATAGTTCATTCTTGATTAGTTTATTGGAATAACGACAGGTGAATTAAAGTACTTTAAGTTAAAAAGTGCTATGAGATATTTACACAATATTATGCCGTTATATTGGTATATATATTCATGAGAACGTTTTCTCTTTAAATGAGCTCTCTCAGTTGCTGTCTTCCCTTTTGAAGAGCATGCATGAAATTTGTATGAAATGTTTTCTTTTGTTGCACTTGTGTATAACATTCATTGATTTCAGATTTAATTGAACAAAAACATTTCAATCAACTCGATCTATTAATTAAGTGGTTCGCTTTTAGCATTATTTTTCGAATCTAGCTGAGAACTTTCCGGTTCTTCGAGTTCAATTATATGCATGTATAGGGATAGGGTATGTAGTATTTACATATGCATGTACTTATTGTACAACAAATGATTAAAGCTTTTTTCTTTCTTTCTTTCCGTTTTATATGCATAAATAATGAACCGTAGCACTTATTTACTTATTTGTTTTTATTTTTGTTACTGCACAGATACACCACACACACACACACACATACACCCGCACGTACACGCTTGAGTTCATACAGATACTTATTGTCGTTCATTGGTGTGAGCGCCACCAAACCAAGTGGGGCCAATACAGACAATGTTGTTGTTGTTGTGTTTTTTTTTTACTTTGTAACATTACAAACACGCTGATAAATACAAATAATATGATTACTCTCTTTTCTTTTTAGGCGTTGCACTGCATTCACATAGTTAAATTTATATTTTTCTCGCCCCTTCTACCAAATTGTTGACTACCAATTGTTCACTACCTGTTCGGCACGCAGCTAAAACACCGTCAATGCAGAGCAACAACTGAAGACGAACTGCTCAACGCCAATGATCAGCTAAACTGGTGACGGTTGGCTCTCTCTCTGTTGCCAACGCGCTCTTTCTCTCTCCCTTGCTCTTTGGATCTCGCGTTGATTGCTATCAATGGTTAGATTAATGGCGATCCCTAAAAGTATGCATTGAAAATTTAACAAGACTTTGCCCAAAGTATTTAACGCCTATTGTCAGTGTTATATTGATATTAAGGATATATGTACATATGTATATATGTGGGTGGTTCACCGCCCTCAAGACCTGCCGAACAGGATATTGATCCTTCTTGATCTTCCCTGCACAAATAAGCAAACAAAATAGTATCCTGAAAACCTCCCTTAAAATTAGATTCAAAATAATATCCCTCTGTTCGCAACAAAAAAAAAACTATGGGTGTTTGAATTAGGATCTAGCCATTCAACTATTAAGGTTTCCTCTTATTTTTTTTTCTTAAAATTCGACTGATTGTTGAGTTTTGGACTCAGAAGAGTGTATGATTGCATGTTTCTTAGGCTTTTCTCAATGCAACTGATTTTCTAATAAATAATATACATATATATACAAATATACACTTTGTATAGTAGCTGGGGGCGATTAAAATATTTAACTGATATTATAAACATTTAATTTATTTCATATTATTATTAACGGACGTACAGAAACTGAATTTTACCCAATATTCATTCTTGAATATGATAATATATACATATGCCTCAATCTCAGAGCAGCGCATCGGGATATTGAATTATAAATTATATCAAATTAGTAATAGTTTATTTTATAACAAAGTTTACATTATTTAATTTTCAACAATATTTTGGAATTGGTACTTATTTTGTGAACGTTTAATTTAAAGCCAAGGCACGCCCACACACTTCCCTACAGTATCCTTAAAATTATAAAACAAAGATAAATGTTATTGTTCAATTTTAGAGGTAGTTACGTCTACTGCTCTCCGCGTAGACGTCTCAGGCGCTGCTGACGTAGCCAGGGTAGCAGAAGGCCACGCGGGGCGAGCGGGGTCGGCGGCACAACTATAGGTGCACGCGTAAGGGGAGCTGGCGTGGGGACGACGTTGTTTTTGCGACTCCTGACGCTGGGGCGTCGATGCACACGCTTTTGATCATTACGCTCGTTGGACTTGGGCAGGACATCGTTCATAATGTTCAGGCTAAAGACATCATCGCTGTTATTATCGGCGGCCAAGTGGCTAACCGTGTCCTGGAACACGCGAGGAATGCGCTCGACTACCTGCAAGGCATCACGAAACGGGCGTATCTCTTGCTTGGTCCTTCGTTCTTCCGGTTCGGGCTCAGACTCTTCAATGGAAACGGGTCTGATAGTTTTGCGCGCCGAGCTCTTTTTTGTCTTTCTGGCACGCTGCAGCGGCGCTGGACGCGTCAGTCGCGGAGCAGATTGTTCCAGGAACCACGGTTCCCGACGGGGCGTTGGCAGTGGATCTTTCGTGGCAGCTTGACGTTTAAAGGAGGCAGCTTTTGCCTCAAGCTGCTTTTGAGCGCGAGCGCCGAATGGAGCCGGTCGAACGAAACTATTGGCAAAGTCGTTAAACCATTCCAGATGATCTACCGAGCGCTTGTGGCGTCCCAGCTCCGATTTCTTTGCCTTTTCTGTTACTGGCTCCAGGGCATTATATGACAAGGCCGCCCGCTTTACACCCGGCACTGAAGGCTTATAGATGGTAATAGTGGAGCGACGATTACGCGTGGTTTTCGTATCAGCGGCACTTCTGACAAGCAGTTCGCGCTTCTGTTCATACTGCTTGGCATTGCGCACAAAGCGATTGCTGCTTGGTCCTTGGATGAGGATCTCGAAGGGTGAGTTCAGCGTGCGTGCATTTGCCTGCATGGTGTGAATGCATTCCGTGTCCGAATTCTCGTTGTTACACTCACAAATGCACTCCTCACCGCAGTAGAATCCCAGGCAACCACAATGCTCGCAGAGCGCCTTACAGTTGCGTTGATGCTTGTGCTCAACCAGAGGATTCTCATAGCGGGATGTTGATGGGTTTGTTGTAGGCGTTGTCGTTGTCGGCGTGGTAGTGGGAACAGCTTCGACTCCGGCACCGGCACCGGCACCGGAAACACTTAGTTGGGTAACCACTAGCGCCGTTAGTACAATGTAGCTGGCGTGGCAGCCGATATCATATTTATTCCGCGTCATGGTCTGTAATCCGTCTTGATGTCGTTTCAATTGAGCTTTGGCTGTGCATTGGCGACGCTTTGCGGCTTTTATACGCTGACTGGGTGAAATCGTAGACGTTATTTTAGAGTTTTTCGTAGCTAGCCGCTTCGTGACTGTCAGTCGAATTTCGATTTGTTTTGCTTTGCTGTTCGCCGGAATTTCTGCTGACACCATGTGATCTTGAGATATATTTAATTGAGCACATAACATGAAATGGTTCTTAACATTCCTATATTAACTGCTTTAGTTTTAGGGTCAGTTTAGAAAAACATGTACACTAAATATACCAAGGCCAAAATCTTGCACTTGAACTTCATACAGATATTTTTGCCATAGCACAAAATATAGAATTTATTACAAAAAACCAACTAAACAAATGCCATAAAATAAAACAAACGTTGCAAATTCACCGACGCTTTCCCTTGCCCTTCTTGCCACCGCCGCCGCCGCCACCACCAGCACCAGCGCCAGCTGCGTTCCCACTCGACTGTGGCTGCGGCTGGGGTTCGTTAGGTTTATTCTGGCGAGTCTTTAGCTGCGGTATTTTGCCGGCCACATGCTTCATAATAGCCTCCCGCGTGGCGAACTCATTGTTCGACAGTGTTCCATCGGCGTTGCGTAGCTGGACGCGCACACGGCCACGGAACTGCAACTCCCTGCTCTTTTCGCGGCAGTACTGTTTGTTTTCCACCACAAAGTGTAGATTGGACACCGAGAGTATATCGCGAATCTCCACATAAGTTGGATTCTCAACGCAGTTCTCCTTGGGCAGCCGGCGACCCTCCTGGCGGGTCTTTTTGCTGTTAATGTAGGCGGGATAAATGCAAATCCACCTGAAAGAATAGTATGATGTAGTTGTTGTCGCTGTTGTTGCAATGCTTTATTACCGCTCCACTTCGTTGTGTTTCATATTGGGATGCCAATTTGTGCGCACTGGTGGGGATGCTGCCATTGTGGTTAATATTCACTGGCAAAGCGTTGGAGTCCAGTTAAATTAAGTTAAATTTTAGGAATCGAAAGTTTATTTTCCACGCAGGCACCTTGCTCTATTAGGGATGCGTAAAATGAAAACGATAGTAATCATATCGGAATCGACTTATTTTCGATTTGCAGAGTTGTGCGGCAACCTCTCTGCTTCAACATTAAATTTGAATTTTCTTTATTATTTTTAGTTCTAAGCTTTTATTAAGAATATGTAATTGGCAATGAAAATAATAGCGATCATTTATGTCCTGTATTAGTCACATTTTGAATATCAGAAATGCGTCTTTTAGCTTATTAGACATTTCATGACAAAATCGCAGACAAACTTTCAAAGCTAGACATGTTTCCACATGCCTTAAGAAGCTTTCTTAAAGATCTACAAATCAGTGCGCGGTTATTAAATATATGTTTCAAATAATTATTTTGCAACCTGAATTCCCCGCTAATCTTCAACCAAATCGATATAAATTATTCAAAATAGCAACACTCGATTAATGAGCCCTCATACGATAATATCGCACGAAAGCGTGAATCATAGTTCTGTATCGATATATCGATAAGTTATCAACAATCCCACTCAGTCTGTTTATAGTCTTTTAACTGGTGTTGTGGTGTGCTGTGCGTGCCAGTGTCGTCTGCTTAAAACTTATACGCCAAGCGTCCAAACAAACAATTCTAGTCACGCGTATTGGTAGCATCGTGAACACTCTTACAACCCGCCCACACCGTCAAGCTTCGCTGCAAACAAACAATAATATACAAAGTAAACGGAAAAAAAAACAACACGCGCCACACAATGGACGAACTGAATGGTATACTGCTAAAAACCAAAGATACATCACAGCAAAAGGAGCAGGACGAGGTAGACACACAGCCCCATACCTACACCCATAACCATAACCATAACCAGTTAACCGTTAACCAGCAGCAGCATTGTCACTTGAACTTTGACATTTTATGAGGCTGCCTGTGGCTGGGTGTCTTTCCCAGTGTTGTTTGCTGGCCAAAAACCGAGCACTAACCTTCTGCGTTTACTTCATTTTTATTTCGGCTTATTTACATGCTGCTGTCGTCGCCCGTCCGCCCGCCCACGCACACACACACAGATTCTGCTGCAGCCCTTTACCTACATACAGCAAATTCCTGGCAAACAGTTTCGCTCCGAGCTGGCCTTGGCCTTCAATCACTGGTTGCTCGTACCGGCCGAAAAGTTGACGCAGATTGGCGAGATTGTACAAATGCTGCATAATTCCAGTTTGCTGTGAGTTCAATATTATTAATCTTTTCTTAATATACTATATATATAAATATATATATTTATTTATAAACCCTATCGATATGGCATTGTGACTAATCATTGAACCGAACCTTAGCTTGCTTGCGTTTTGTTCCCTTTTGAATTTTGGCTTTTGTTTATTTTTACCCCGACACATTACCCTTCAACCCAACATCATCCATCCATGTCTTATCTCACTTCGCACTTAAGTATTTGTATTGAATTTGTGTTTGTTGTTGCTTGCCTTTTGTTGCATTGTTTACATACCATTTTAGTTTGAAATTTATTAGCGTATACAACTTTTTCTAAGAACGAAAAATAGTTTCCTGTTCAAGGGGAGTACTTGTACATACTATAAAAAACCCATAACAAAGGTTTTGCTCATACAAAACTGACTCAATCTGTAAGAGCGAGGATGATTTTTTACCCTACTTTACTATAGGAATTGGAAAAACTCCACCCCACTGTTAAATGTGTGAAAACTTTAGCATGAATCTTTCTTTTACATTTGGATTTCTACTCTTTTTCAAAGATCTATGCTAAATAATGGGATTTTATTCCCTTATAGAGAATTTATAAAGTAAGGAACGTCATTCATAAGTACATACATATATGTATGTACATCAAATACGTGCTTTACCAATTTTACTACCCCTTGGCGTTTCCCAGGTTGTGTGGGCGCAAGTTTTTCATCTGTTTAGCTTTAATTCATTTAAAAAAGTCAATATTATTCGACACGTTTTGTTGAAGCATATTGTGATATTGATAACGTATAAACGTGGTATAAACCTGTGTAAATTCTTGGTGACCATTGTGCTCGGGTTATCTGGCAGCTGTTCCCGTTCCCGCAACAAATTGATGAATTCTATGTAACCCATATTTCATATCGCGTGTATATACTTGCTACTTTGCATTATCACCGTTGTGGGGGCACTTATCGAACCGAATTTGATGACTCACACTCACATACACACGCTCAAGTGTTTGACCTTGTGTGTGTGCGTATATTTTTGGTATTTGCCCCTAAATCAATTCCAAAATGTATAAACAAAAGCCCGCAGAGTTCTGTTTATGATGAAAATTTCAAATGAAATTTGTTTGCAATTTTGCCTTTTTTATTCTCTAAAAATGGAATTGCATCAATTATTTATATTCTTCATTGTTGTGTACACGCGAGAGTGAGAGGGGGGGAAGAAACGTATGTGTTACTCAAGAGTACAGAGTACAGAGGAGGCGCAACAGTTAAACTTTGAACTACACCAATTAAAGTGCCAAGCAAACGTCGCGCGCTTCAATTAATGCAATTTCATTCCCTTATAGAGAATTTATAAAGATAGGAACTCCATTCATAAGTACATACATACATACATATATAGTATGTATATAGTATGTTTTATCGCTCGTTTTGCCGCTTCCATTGTTTGGCTTTGCTTTTGACTTGTTTTTCGCTCGCTTCAATCATGCAGGCTAATCCTGTCTCGCGGCCACCTGTCGCTCTGCCCGCCCGTTCCTGCGCTCCTGCGCTCCTGCACCTCTTATTCAAATGAAAGTGTGCTAAAATGGCCTTAATGCTGCTTAATATCCTGCATTGTTCGCTCCCTCTCGTTGGCTGTCAGTTGAGAGCTGTTATCATAGCGCCTCTGTGCCCACTTATAAATGGCTTTCTATACGAGTCGCTCTTGCTAGTATTTGGTTATACCCCGTACCCATTGAGTAGGGGGTAGCACAGTTCTACCAGAGTATGTGACCGACAGGAGGAGACAGCTTTAAATATAGATATTCCAGATCAGCATCAACAACGGAGTCTTTGTAGCCATGTCTGTCCTTTTCTTAGTCGCTTTATTTACTACATTGGATGTCCGTTACCAATGCAATCCTATAATTTGAAATATCATTAAATATATTAATTAAATGAGACTTCTACGGTATTATAATATTGTCTCGAAGTGTGTAATGCACTGAAGGAGACGTTTCCGACGCAACAAAGTATATATATTCTGAATCAGCAGAGTCGATATAGCGATGTCCGTCAGTTTCTATGTGAACTAGTCTCTCAGTTTAAAAGCTATTGTTATGAATTAAATGACAAACCATAACGAAAAGGCGTTCACATGAGTACAGGGTATCTGCTTGTCAAGTATTTGGACTAGGTAACTCTGGGCGTTTTTTGTTCAAATGCATTTGCATATCGACAAAAACTTGGTTTACAACTATGCCAGCATTCAGTGGCAAGAAGTGCTTCAAAGGCGGCAGCGACGTCGACGTCGTCGTCATTGCGTCGTCATCGTCATCAGCAGCATTGTCATTTATTCAGCTTGTCGACAGGCATTGTCACAACGTTACAACTCTTGCAGTGCAATGCGCCCCACTCCTCTGCTCAACGCTCCGCTCCACTGGCTTGCTACTGCCAGCCCCACTTCCAATTCCACTCCCACTCCCCCCTCCCGCACGCATCCCATACCATCCTTTCATACACTTTGCGCGCCGCTTGAACGCCCACGCCTTCAATTCCCTTCAAATGTTTACAGCCTTTCGCGCGCGCAAACATTTTTTAATTACGCAAATGTTGCCTGCCCAGTTTGCCTTGCCAGCGGGCGTGTTATTAAAGCGATATGGGCCTCAAAGAGACTTAAATTTATGTTACATACTACATACTAGTACTATACTATACATACTCGTTCATTGTGTACTACTATGTGTTTAGCATGTAACGAGGGTTGCCCCATCAAAGTCACGCTAAAAGGTATTACAGCAGAAGCTTGCAAATTAGAGTTCTCTGAGATTCGAATCTTACAGATATTAGAATTCAAGTTTGTGATGTAATTGGAGTGAATCATTATGTTTTGTTGCATATTGCTTAAAATAATACAAGTTACATGTATTGTACTGGATTGTTTAGTTTCGATTACTTATTATACCCTAGCAGAGGGTACTATAATTTTGTCTCGATATGTGTAATGGACAGAAGGAGAACTTTCCGACCCAACAAAGTATATATATTCCGAATTAGCATGAATAGCAGAGTCTATATAGCGATGTCCGTCTGTCCGTCTGTTTCTATGCGAACTAGTCTCTCAGTTTTCAAGCTATCGTAATGAACAGGCACAGGCACAACCTCCTTTTTCCTCTTTTATTTATAGTTGAATAAAAATAAGTTCAGAAGTTTGCATTTTTAAGAAATCAGAATTACTTAAAAAACAAAGTGATTCCAATTTCCTATAAACGTATTTGATTTGGAATAAACATTTTTAATAATGAATTGAAATTATTATTTCATTTCATTATTATTCGGTTTAGAAGCTGTTTGCTGTTTAAAATTCCCATTCCCATTGAGGAAGTAATTTTAAAAACCGCTTGATATATTCATTAAAAAGGAGAATAACCAACTTAATACTATTTGGTTTGAAAAGTAATCGGAAATGGGAAGTAGGGATGTGTATATATGTACTTTTAAATAGCTAGTTTAAATTGGAACACTTTTAATTAGTTTTAATACAAAATATTGAATTCAAATTGCTTGGCATGCGCGAAAGCTTGATTTCTGTTTGCAAAACTAATGGGTCGGCTCCTCAAATAGTTATTATATGTATTTATGTATGCAATACTCGAATGTTGCAACAAATAATAGGCACACACAAACATGCACACATACACACGCACACGCACTCATACGCACAGCAATAATACAGATAAAAGCAATTAACTGAGTGCTCTTAAATGTGTTCTTAACACCAACTTACAGCATTGATGATATTGAAGACAATTCGATACTTCGCAGAGGTGTGCCCGTGGCGCATTCCATATACGGCGTGGCCAGCACCATTAATGCGGCCAACTATGCATTATTCCTGGCGCTGGAGAAGGTGCAGCAATTGGGACATCCAGAGGCAAGTTGATATATTCAATAATCATTAATTAATAACAATTGCAATTGTTTGATTGATGAGGCAGGCTACCAAGGTGTATACGGAACAGCTGCTGGAGCTGCATCGCGGCCAGGGCATGGAGATCTACTGGCGCGATAGTTTTACATGTCCCTCCGAATCTGAATACAAACTGATGACTATACGAAAGACTGGCGGCTTGTTTATGCTGGCCATACGCCTTATGCAGCTATTTAGTGTAAACAAGGAGGATTACTCAAAGTTAACAGCCATTTTGGGCCTATATTTTCAAATACGTGACGACTACTGCAATTTGAGTTTGAAGGAAGTAAGTATATTAAACATACTAGCAAAGTTTCGATTTATTCTTCTGTTCGCCTCTGCAGTATACGGAAAACAAGAGCTTTGCGGAAGACCTGACCGAGGGCAAGTTTGGCTTTCCAGTCATACACGCGGTGAGCACGCAGAAACAGGACAAACAAGTTTTGCGTAAGTCCTTTGACCTAGCCGCTTTGCAAGTGTTGTTTTTTATTGCTCAACCAATTGTTGTTCTCTACGCAGATATATTGCGCCAACGCACGCACGACATTGAGGTCAAGAAGTACTGCATCAGCTTGCTGGAAAAACTGGGCAGCTTTCAATACACACGCAAAGTGCTAGAAACGCTTGATAAGGAGGCGCGCAACGAGGTGAGTAACGAAACTAGCTTGCATATGTTTGTAATCTCTTGCCTATAACGTGGTTTCCTTGGCTTTGACAGGTGACGCGGCTAGGCGGTAATCCCTACATGGATAGGCTGCTCAATAAGCTACTTTCTTGGCAGAGCAGCGATAACGCCAGCATCTTGCAGTCGAACCAAATCAATCATAACAATGTCGCACGCAGCCCCAACCAGAACACGTTCAATTGTAATTAACAATCAAAGAGGCAGAAGAGGGAGCAGTCGTGAATTGCAAACGGCAGAGCCAAAGCCAAAGCCCGAGCCCAAGCCGCCTCCTCTTTTGCTGCTAATTCAAAAGCACCGCAACAGGCAGAGCCACAGATACAGATACAGCAGCAGCAACAACAGCAAGCAGCCTGCGTTAGCGCGCCTTTATTGCGTTTCCTGAGAAAATTAAAAATCTTCTAGAGTTATACTACTATTATACATATATGCACTTATTTCACTTTGATTGAATGGAATGAAATGAAATGAATTGAAATGATTGTCAACCAACACACACAGCAGCCTTACAACAAATTGTTAAGCCAAATGTTAATTGATAAGCCAAGCTTATGAAGAGCTAGCAAAAGAGCCATAGCACAGCTTCCCAAGAATTTGTTTATGTTTATTTTATATTATATAATCTTCTTAGTTTGATCTTAATATAATTGATAAGTATTTAGTTGGTTCTAGTACTAGTAATTATCGTAAGGAGGTTCCTTAATTTTGACTGTTGTATTTCTAAATGTATTTTGTATGTACTACTTCATTATGCAAGCAATTTTACCACATTTCTAAATGTAACATTATTCCCTTTGTAGCCAAAACAAAATTGAAACTTAATGTGCACTTCCTTTATTGACGTTGTTCCATTTTACATTTGTTAAAAATGTTCAAATATTATATATACATACAAATACAACAAACTACAAATCATATGCATACATACATACACATACATATATATATATATATATATATATATATATAAAGTATGTATGTATTAACTAACAAATTGTTAACGTTTTAAGCAACAACAAAGAAACTTTAAAACTATATTTGAAAATGTTAAATTATGCACTGCACAGCAGACTTTTTGCACTATATATACATATATATATAAATATAAATATATATATTTTTATTGTATACATGGCACGAAAGAAAACTATAAATGCTGAAGAGGAAACATACATTTATTGTAAAATAATGGAGATGTTGTAACAAATAGCCGAGAATTTATTGTGCACGCCAAAATGCACCGCGTAATATCTATATACGATTATTACACCATAGTATTGTCATACACGAAAATAACTTTGAAATATTTAAATAAACATTGTATTTATCGAATAACACAATATATATATACAGAAGAAGAAGGATGTAAACCTAATAATCCAATACAGATCCTATATATACATTATATTTATATAAGTAGTTTTCAAAAACTTTTTCTGAAATTACATGCTTAATCCCTCCAAATATTCAAAATAGCTCCCTTTCTATATATATATATATATATATACATATACATACAGAAGGGTATGTAAACCTGACAACCCAATACAGATCCCATATATACATTATATTTATATAAGTAGCTTTCAAAAACTTTTCCTGTCAAGAAATTACATGCTTATCCCTCCAAATATTCAAAATAGCTCCCTTTTTGTGTAGAAAATAGTTGATTTCAAGCCATTATTCTCTATGACACATTGATCAATTACTCAATCCATAAACTATATAGAAATCGACAAGATATGTATACGATCGTTATTCTGATCTATTTCAATGTGTCATATGAAAGAAAACATGTTTTGTTTCAAATTTATATTGTATTTGTATATGTTTATTTAAAGTTACACCTAAAAAAAAAAGATATTTGTACGTCTAATTTACGTATCTTGCTCAATCATGTCCATTAGTTGCAGGAACTCCTGCGATGTGGCATCCACTTCGCTCGCAGGCTCAACATACTCATCGTATTCTGTTGCCTCGGCATCGTTCTATGAAAAACATATAGATAATTAAATAATCCAAATTTAGATTAATTTCGATATTAACGCACCTCGAAGCCAAAGCAGTTATCGGCATTGATCTTCACCGTGCTATGCTCACGTTTCACCACAACTTCGTTGTCATCGTTGACCAGCTGGACAACCATAAGCTGATCATCGTCACCCTGTAGCTCTACAGTAAATTCATTGGCGTCCGGCTCCTCCTTGATCCGGAATGTGCCACCTTGTGTGGGTAGATCGCGACGCATACGCGGAACTTTCAGTTGGCGATTAATGATGATCGGTTTTGGTTGGATGGCGGTTCGCGAGCTCTGCTCGCACTCCTTTAATACAACTGTTTTGGTAGCGCTTCTTGTGCGCGGTATGGAACTGACAAAGGTTGTTTCCTCGACAGCTTTGCTGGGCGCCTCCTGCTCTTCCTCCACCTCTTCGACTTCCTGCAGCTCGTACTGTTCGTCAAGATCTATTGAATCGTCATTGGTTTTGCCCAACGCCTCAAGGTCGGCGCCATTGACCAAGGTCACAATGCTGCCATCCGGGTATAGACGTACATTGCGTCCCAATTTAAGCTTTAGCCTCTGCTCGCGTGCATTTAGAGTATCATCGTGGGTCTCCATGTGCCGCATCAGGTTGCCTTTGTGGGTGAAGACACGCGGGCAGCTGGGGCAGCTGTGCGCCTTTTCACGAGGCTCCGGCGCCTTATAGTGCTCATTGTGCATGAGATTTACATGACGACGAAGCAGCTGACGCTGCCGGAACGACTGTGGACACCGATCGCATTGATAGGGCTTCTTGTCGGTGTGTATGAGCATATGCGTGTCAAGATGACGCTGGGATACCGATGCATAGCTACAGAGATTGCACCGATAGCATTTCTCACCCTCATGCGACTTAATGTGCAGCTTATACTGATAGCGATCGGGTAGTTCTTGGCCGCAGCGCTTGCACGATATCGGCTTGTTCGCGGTGTGCATATTGGCCATATGGGTGCGCAAATCCGCCTTGCGTCCGCATGTGGTGGGGCACAGCAAGCACTGAAAGACTGGCTTGTCCACCACGCTGTGGATGAGCTTGTGTGCCTTGAGCGAGTTCGATTGCGTGAAGCGGGACTTGCAAATGTCGCATTGGTATCGCTTTTCGCCCGTGTGTATGACCAGATGACGCTTGAGCTTGAACATATCCTGCGAGGCGTAGGTACAGTGCGGACATTGAAACGGACGTTCGCCCGTATGGCAGGTCATGTGCCGTCGCAGCTTGGTTAGCTCGACGCTTGCATAGCTGCACTCGGTGCACTTGTGGGGCCTCTCCTTGGTATGCTTGTAGCGCGTATGGCGTATCAGCTCGCCGCTGGTCGTGAAGGCGCTCTCGCAATGCTTGCACTTGTGCGGCTTGTTGCCCATGTGCGTGTTCAGATGATTGACCAGACCCATGTTGGACTTGAAGCCGCGCTCACAGATCGAGCACTTGAACGACATTTCAGTGTCGTGAGAGCGCACATGGCGTGTGATTAGGAATTTCTTGTTGGTCGTGTACGTGCAGAGGGAGCAGGCGTATTTTTGGGCTGCAGCCGACTGGGCAGCCACGGACTTTAGCTTTAACTGATTGCCGGAGAGCACAAAGTCTACATCCGCCCGGGCTGAAGTGTTTGCTGGGCCGTCATCAAACTCATAGACCTCATCGTCCGTGTTGGTTTCCTTGCCAGCAATTTGATCGTCTGCTAAAAGTGTAGCATCGCCAGCTGTTTCCGTGTCTTTGATATTAATAGCCGTGTCATCAAGAGCAACCGGATCATCCACAAGCTCCTCCAATGCATCCACTTTCTCTATTACCACTTCGCTTATTAACTGCACCGGCTGCGACGCTGCCTTAGTGGCCCTTGCACTTGAACGTAAATAAGCTTTGGGAGTGCTCACTGCTGCTGGTGTTGTCCTTACGGGCGATCTTTTTGGAGCAGCTGCTTGTGCATTAATTTCTTTGCGCGTCCTTTGGGGACTTGACTTGGGCTTGGCTGGGCGCAGGTTAATGGCTAAGTGAAAATGAATATATGTAATTATAAAGTACATTTTGTGGCTGTCCTTTATACAAACCTTTTGGTGCAGTTGAGCTGGTGCTGCGTACGGAAATTGCTTCCGTTGCTGTCGCGGCTGGCTTGAGTTTCTTTTTAAGCTCCTGCTTCTTCCTTGGAGTGGTTTTGATATAACAGTTGCCCTCGTCGTCAATAAAGTACTTGTCATCATCATCATCATCGTCATCGCCACCATCCTCATTCTCGTCCTGCGCCTGCTCCTCTTCGGCATCATCATTCGCCTTGGCATCAACACTGCCATCCTCGATTTCCTTATGAAAATTTATGAGAAAGGACTGCAAATCCTCTGAGTCGGAATCGCGTGAGATTTTCGGCATTTTAGCTGCAAACAAACGCAATGTTTATGAATTTTTGCGCCAAAAAAACACCAATGCTGGTGGCGACCTACAGCGGACATAAAGCGTCCAGCGACCCCAAGCGGCTATTGATTTCTCGCAGGCAATAAGTAGCCTCAGTGGATGTGGTTAGCCAGAGGGATTGCAGCACTTGTTGGTGCACTTACCTTGACACCGCTTTTGAAATTGTTAGCGTTTATGCGCTTATCGAGTCTGCCAGTCAACGTTTTAATCTTGACAAAGTTAATTTTTAGTGCAAAGAATTTCCGTCAGAGGCGAAACAACAGCAGCTGCGCAAAGATGGCGGAATATGGTGTTGCCACCCTGCATCAATAATTATTAACAGCGCCATTTGAAGTTTAACATACCTGACTGACATGTTACATTTTCTTTGGCGCGCAAACTTTTTAACATAAAAATTTATGAGTGAAACATTTACTAAAGTCAGCAACCGATTTGAACTGTATGCAACTGCTTAGTCTAAAAAAAGTTTCCATATTTATTGATTTTTTGCTATAATCATCTTGCCCTGCACACTACCTGAATAAATGGAATTTTTGGCCTTATTTTCCTCTTAGCAACGACGAGCATTGTGAATATTATGCTTGATTAATAGCTTAGTCTAGAACGAGATTTCCTCCTTGAGATTAACGAAGGTGACTTGACGCCAAAAACCTTCTGATGCCATTGCTTTAATGCTGTATATCCACGGATGTCTGAATGTTTCATACAGTTATAGACATAAGATCGAGTCATCTTATTACCATTGCTTTAAAATTCTATGTACAATGATAAAATTCATATTTTCACCATATAATGATATATTATATGCCCTTTTCCAAAGAAACTTTATAAGGCCAAGACCAAGAGAGTTTACTGAATTAAACTTATAATCCATATAACACATTTAATATAGAACCCAAAAATTGTTTATTTGGCGTTGGTTTAAGTTACATTTGTGGAATTTTTACAAACAGCTTACGTCCAATAATAATACATTAATTAATTTCATAGTTGTTACGTTTAGATTGAAAATTAAGTTATTTATTTATTATTGCATAAATCTTACCCAGGTAAGTACATGTTTTAAGTGTCCCACAAAAATGAGCCCCATGTGAATTATCAACTCTTAAACTTCACTCTCATACTAAATCATTGAACGTCTCTATAAATGCTGTCAAAAGAAACGTTAAAGATGCTACCCAACCCACTTGAAATGATTAATATTTTTGGAACAGTAGACGATCGACCGAATACTCACATACTAAGCCAGTTTAGTTTGGTTAGCCCGCATCATATCTGTGTATTTAATGCTTAACAACCTTAGCATAAGAAAGAGATTAAGTTAAATATGCGTATTTTGGTTGTAACTACATATGAACCGCTATGGGAAATTGCATTACAAAGATTTTGATTTGTTTTTGAGAATACGTACGTTGAACAAAGTTCTCATCGAAGCCTACGGAACGAACATAATCCTCTTTAGCTGCTTCTTGGGTATACGTACCAATATATGTTGCTATGTATATATATGTACGAGTATATCTAACGATTACGGGTATAACAATACGCATACATACCAAACAAATATACACTGCCAAAGAAGACGACGACGAATACGTACCCAAAGCTATGCATATCGGGTATTGTACATATGTATGTCTATCACATACTCATATATCGTATATCCCTAGCTCATATGAAGGTCTGGGGCGAACGAACGTTAGTTAGTTAACGTAGTATTCACAAGATACGTACCCAGCTTAACGGCTGCAAAGTGACTTCAAGTAATGAACGCTTAAAGGTAACAATTTACAGAGTTCTAAAGGTAGAGTGAGAGGAGAGAGAGCAGTTATTGATAGGCTTACCCTAACGGGACCGATAACACTCGTAACAGCAACCAACTCCCACCACGCCGGGGCCGCGCTGAGAGCTGAGAGAGAATTTGTAATGGCTGAATATAACTGTATTTTATTTATGGATCGTTGCTGGGCACATTGGGGGGTTATAGTATTATAAATATTAGTGGTTTCTCGGGTATCTGGCTCTACGTACCATTTACAACTGAACTTGGCGGGGCTGTCGAAACTATTAAATGATATATGTATGTATGTATGTATGCATGTGTATGTGATATTTACTTAACCGTTTACAGTTACGAGTTTCGAGTTTCAGCTTACGGTTTTTGTTTTTGTGTTCTGTTAGTTTACACGGATAAAGATCAGAGATAGAGATTAATAATATTTTACAAAAATATGTATGTGTGTATTTAAGTCATTTATTAATTAAATAATAATGCAATTAGTTGCTGCGCTATTGTTTTTTATAGTTTTTGTTTTTTGTAGTTGTTTGTTTGTTTGTTTTTCTGTACTGGTTGTTATTAATGCTACGTACGTGCGCTGGACTCTGTCTCTTTGTGGAACTGTATTCCGCTGCCTCTTCACCTCTCTAGCGACGATAGCGCTCGCGGGAGAATGAGCGTCGCCGATTGCCAAAGTTGTTGTTGTTATAGTTGCGTCGATCGCGTGGCGAACGATCTCTCGAACGGGAGCGACGTCGATCATTGCGACGATCTCCTCCGCCGCCTCCGCCACCGCCTCCACCTCCACCGCCGAAACGTCCCCTGTCATTGCGAATGTTACGATCTCTGTTATCCCTTCGTACATCACGCTCTCTGTCGCGATGATCGCGGGCATTGGAGTTGTCGGAGCGGCTCATGCCGCGCCCCTCAGCGTCGCGTCCACGTTGTGAGGTCGGCGCCCGTTCCCCTTCAGCTTCTCGGGCACTGGCTCGCTCTGCGCTTCTATCGTTAGCTCTCTCATTGCCTTGCTTTTCTGCATCCCGCTGGCGCTGGCGCTCTCTGGAACGAGATCGATGTACGCGCGAGCGCCGATCCAGCTCGCGTCCACCTACAAAGTATCGATTTCTGCCCCGGCCGTCCTCTTCGCGATCTGGTATCTTACCCGAGCGCTTCAGTTCGGCCTTGCGCGGCGCTGCCGTTTTCTCCAGCTCGATGAGCTTCTCCCGTATGGTGAGGAAGCCTAGATGCAACTTACCACCAAAGTGGTCCGCCAGACGTATGTCGTTGTCGTGTATGCCCAGGTAGGCGGAGCATACCTCGCAGACGCGAAGCTTCTGTTGTTGATAGGTTGAGGCTGGCATCGAGGTTCTGTATTCGTGCTCGGCCTTGATCTTTTTCCCGCGCAGCTCGTCGATTTCCTTCATCAGCTCCATGCTGTCCTCGACCTCGCCAGCCTCGCCCAGCGCCTCAGCCTTGGCCAGCTTCTTGCCAATCTCCTCGGCCAGGGTGTGGACAGCATTTGCCTTTTCGGCCACCTCGGCCGTCAGTTCCTCCTGCGTCTCCTTCAGCCGCTGCTTGGCCGAATCTGTGCGCCTATCGCAGTCCGCTATAAACGCTTGCAAGTGCTCCATGGCCTCAATGTCGTAGTAGTAGTCACGTGACTTGGACGCACTCTCGTAATCTGCACGAAAAGCCAGATCATGCACTTTGGGACACTCACCGAGATCCATGCGCGTGGATGCCAATATATCATGTGGGCAACAGTCCAGAAGAAAAGATTTGCAGACGCGTGCATCTGAGAATTTGAGGCCACGTCCATCGTCGCCATTTCGAGTGGTGCCCATCAGTTGGTCCAGCATGGCGCGCATCTGATCCGTGGCGGACATTTTATTGCTCGGCGCGCTCATAGTGCAGGCCGTATATCTAATTTTCTCGTTTTCGCTTTACAATTTTACAATTTCCCGTGAAAATTATTAAGTTCTATTGAATCGTTTTGGAATAAGTTCAATCGAATGACTTACTGAACTGAATGAACAAATTGTGTTCATTTATTTCCTCACTGAACAATGTTAAGTTAACGTTGTCCTCGACTGTAATTAACAGCAGAGCTGGAATTGTTATTTATATGCTATTGGCTATATAAGCATGTTAGGCCTTTATTGAAAAGATACCATGAGTTGGCCTTGAATTTTCAATTGAAAGCTAAGCAATGAATATATAATTATTAATTCATGACATTTATGTTGTCAAACTTATAATTGACAACATATCCATAACAGAATCGTACAACAATAGCTGTTATTAACATTACGTTTAGTAGAAGTGTTGGGTAACGAGGTTTTTGTAGCTGAAGAAATATTGGCTCAATAGTTCAAGATACGGTCACACTGCATAACACAAAACGTTTGCAGATTTTTTGTTGTTTTTTGTTATTGTTGGGCCTGATTTTGTTTTAAAAATTAATTATTTTGGATCAGATAAATAATGTCCGATGATGACGATATCCAGTACATAAAGCGGCAACGCACTCTCCATTATGGCTCGCTGGAGGAGACTGAACGCAAGCGTCAAACTGCCGCGGCGGCGTCCTCAGCCACCGGCACAACGCCGGCAGCGGCAGCAGCGGCGTCAACAGCAACAACACCCACTGGAGGACAGCTGGAGGACATCGAATCCGACGAGGATTATGAGGAAAATAACAAAAAGTCCAGCGGCACAAAAGCGGGCGTGCCACCGCCCACAGCCGCGTCGCTGGCAAATAAAATCGATGATGACTACTTCGATCTGGAGACGGAAATGGAGCGCGACAAGGTGGCGCTGCTGGAGGAGTTTGAGCGCAAGAAGCGGGCACGTCAGATCAATGTGTCCACGGACGATGCCGAGATCAAGAACAATCTGCGGCAATTGAACGAGCCAATTTGCTACTTTGGTGAGGGGCCAGCGGAGCGGCGGCGTCGTCTCAAGGAGCTGCTTGCCAGCCTGGGCGAGAATGCCATCAAGCAGAAGCAAACCGAGGAGGAGGAGCGCAAGCTGCAGCAGCGCGAGCAGGAGGCCACGTGGTATCACGAGGGGCCCGAAACGTTGCGTGTGGCGCGCCTCTGGCTTGCTGACTACTCGCTGCCACGTGCTCGCGATCGTCTGGTGCGTGCCCAGGAGGCACTGGATGTGCCAAGCGCGACGAGAGCCGGTCGCATGGTGGAGATGCAGAAGAAGCTACAGTCCCTGGCACCGCTCTGCTCACAGGTGGGCGATACGCGACCCGTCAGCAGTGCGGCCTTCAACGAGGACTCCTCCCTGCTGATGACCGCCTCGTGGTCGGGCCTCTGTAAGCTGTGGAGCGTGCCCAACTGTGAGCTCAAGCAAACGCTGCGTGGACATGCCAGCTATGTTGGCGGCGTCGCGCTGCGTCCGGGCGTCAAGCCGGATGAACAGAATGTGGTGGCCATGGCCTCGGGCGGGCACGATGGTGCCGTCAAGCTGTGGGGCTTTGGCAATGAGGAATCCATTGCTGATATTACTGGGCATATGCCGCATCGCGTCTCCAAAGTGTCGTTTCATCCATCGGGACGCTTTCTGGCCACCGCCTGCTACGATTCATCGTGGCGTCTGTGGGATCTGGAGCAAAAGACTGAAGTGCTGCACCAGGAGGGACATGCCAAGCCCGTGCACTGTCTCAGCTATCAATCGGATGGCAGTGTCCTGGTCACCGGCGGACTGGATGCTTTTGGTCGCGTTTGGGACCTGCGCACTGGACGCTGCATCATGTTCCTTGAGGGTCACTTGGGTGCCATTTTTGGTGCAGATTTCTCACCCAATGGCTTTCACATAGCCACCGGATCGCAGGACAACACATGCAAGATCTGGGATCTGCGGCGTCGGCAGCCCGTCTATACCATTCCTGCGCACACAAATCTCATCTCGGATGTTAAGTATCAGCAGGATGGCGGCAGCTTTCTGGTCACCTGCTCCTACGATTCGACCACCAAGATCTGGTCCAACAAGACGTGGCAGCCCCTAAAGACGCTCCAGGGCCATGACAACAAGGTGATCGCCGTTGATGTCTCCCCCAATTCCCAGTACATTGCGACGACCTCCTTTGATCGCACCTTCAAGCTGTGGGCCCCCGATAGTTGATTTTGAAGCCATACTTAACTCTATTCTATTAACATCCACATCGTTGGCTGCTTATAGCCCCGATCTGTTATAAGCCCAATTTGTATTTATTGTTTTCGTTGATTCACAGACAATAGCCCAATCCATTTTTCAATACTTCAATTTTCAGTTTTGTAACACAATTTGTTATTTTAGTTAGGCGAAACAATGCATTTCGTACATTTAAGCATTTTGTATAGAAATTGTTAATAAAAACAACTTTTTGGTACAAATTATTAATTGCTACAATTTCTATAACCAAACGAAATTACATATTCTAACAAAAACCAAAATTCTGGCAGACATTTAACTTTTTGGTCCTATCTTTATATAAACCTAAAAAGCTGTGTTTATTCACTAAATAATTAAAATAAATAAAATATAGAATTTAAATGATGCAAAAACAGCGTAGTTGTAGTTCCGAATATAACCGCCAGTCTCAATGTGTCATTTGTACAACAGGGCGAATTAAAGCGCGACACCTGTCGGCATAAACAAGCAACTTGACAAAGAGCGCCATTCAGTTGACGTAATAAACCACAAACTGCATACCGCCATCTGTTATTGAATTTTGCACAAATTGTTCTCAGTATTTTTATGAAACGGCACTAGGTGGCGCTATGTTGGTGTCTCAATATATTCATGAAACGGCACTAGGTGGCGGTAAAAACATCAATCAGTGCTGCCAGATCAGTTCAAATTACTGTTGTGGCGCCTATTTAAAATATGGGCATTTATAAATAACAAGTTCTATTATCAGATAAACTAATTGGTTTATTTAGCGCAACAATACAAAAACGTATTAAAATGTTGCCGCTTGCCTTATTTAACGATTTGAGCAAACAAAGAAACTAGATCATATAAATAACGACTTTTCAACATTTAAATGTTGATCAAGTTTCGCGCTAATGAAGACGAAATCGTTAAGAATGGGCTTAATATGTGCATATGTTAATTATTTATGGCAGTTCTATTGTTTATCTTTGTTTTGTTACTGGTATTGAGCAACAATTACAAACACTGAAAGTGTTTAATTAAAGGCTGTTCTTATTATATATTTCTAAGCTTGACGCGTCTTTATGCAAAGCAAGCAAATGCTTCAGTTGAAAGGGGAGCTTAGGGGGAGGGGGGCAGCCTAACAAGTTTGAGAATTGTTTTAGGCCCCACTTAGTTATTGCTCCATCTGAATGGCTTAAAGTGCCCAGTTGGAATTTATGTTTTTGTTATTTTATTCTATTTCGCAGTTGCAGTCGAGCAACGAGCAACGAGCAACAGGTGCACATTTGCAACTTGCCACGTAGGCCTGCCTCATGCCAAAAAATGTTATGCAGATTTTAAGAGCAACACGGCAAATGCATGTATGTGTGTGTGTGTAAATAATTAAGCAGCGCGTGTGAAAAAATGGCAGAACAGGCAATCCACAACCAATCCAGGGCCAGTGGCCATTAAACAGATTAAATGTCGGCTCATAGAGCGACGCTAAAAGCCGTTTAAGCCACGATAACAACACGAAACGGCAAATGCAATGGCATGGGCATGGGCATGGGATGGTGCGGGCGAGGGAAGGGTAGCCAAGGCAACGTAGGGGAAGGGCCTCACCAACAACAAGAGCAGCAATAACAAAGCAGCCAGACAAACAGTTGCACGCTCGGGCATGCGGGTACGAGAGAGAGAAGGCGGCGCAGGGGCGTAGCTACAGCCAGGCTGGGGGCGCAGGTGTGCCCCCCTTGCAAGAAATGCAGTATTTTATATAGGTAAGGTTAGGTTAAGACGGCAGGTCACCCCACGGATAACCTCACATAGACCATCTGGTCCTTAGACGTTTAAGATTCTTTGAAGAGTTTGGAGTTTATTCAGTGGTGTCCTCGATACACTCCCTAAGGAAGTAAGGTATGGGATTCCAGGTGGTTGAGTCTGCTTCTCAGGAGCGTTGAACAGGTACAAAGGAGGTGTTCTATATAATTCAGTTGACAACTCCATGCCATAAAGGATAGACGTGTAAAACTAGCACACTTAAGACGTTTGACGTGGTCTAACAGATATATATCGGAATACAAAATAACTATATTTGTTATTTTGATACCTAGAGGGGTTGGTAAAAGGGGAGGAGGAGGGGTTCAACCAAAATGTTTATTGGAGGAAGGGTTGGGTTTTTGGTGTTTTAAGGGTTGTCAGGCAGTACATATGTCGGAACCAGCCGGATTGGACCACTATAACATATAGCTGCCATAAAAATGATCGGTCGACAATTATGTTTTCCCCAACAAACTCACCCAAACCGAGTTTCTGGGGTTGACGACGAAATTTGGAGGAAAAAGCAAAAGAGTCGAAATATATAAAGTCTATATAAAATGACCAATTTTCGGATCGCATAGCTGCCATAGGATCGGTTGAACAATGAGTTTTTGTATGGAAAAAACTAGTTTTATTATACTTCAAATAGTTTGCTATAATTTTATCAAAATCGGACCACATAGCTCTCACCTTATCTTAATTTTATTAATATCTTAAGGTTACTTCTTATTTTACATTAAGTTGTGTATAAATAAATAAATGAAATACTTTCTTTCCGTTGTGAACAATTGCTGAGTTTAATAACAATATAAAACTTTTCTTACTTTTAGAGTTGGTTCCCCCTTGAGTACGCCCCTGGACAGTAGCAGCTACATCTCGTTGGGGGCCTGCTTAAACCAAATGCGATAGCCAGTGGATTGAATAAACAATTGGTAGCCAGGAAACAGTGCAACCGGCACGGGCTCAAAGACGAAAGACGACAGCGGCTGCTGTGGCAGCTTCTGCAGCACGCACAACAATAACAATAATAACAACAACAACAACAACAATTTGGGCCTCGATAAAAGAGGCGCTCTTTAAAATAAAGTTTACACTCATACACACACACACACACACAGCGACAGACTGATAACGCACACACAGAAAACAAAAGGAGCAAAAATTGCATTGGCCGGCAAATGTTACGCATACGCCACATGCGCCACTGACGCTGACGTTGATGCTGACGTTGACGTCGGCGTTAACGACGACGCCAGCGTCGCGTCGCTTAGCCGGCTTATGCGCTCTCTCCCTCTCTGTTGCGCTCATTGTGCCGGCTGGCGTCAACAACTTGTATGAATGTGTTTTCTATTTTTTCCGGCATGCTTACGCCTCCCCCCACACAGCCCCTAAGAGCTAGCTGCCCTCCAACTCCTTTGAGTGTTTTTGCAATTCGTATCAACTGCTTTTGAAATTATTTATAGAATTTTAAATGAAGCGCAGGTGCGTCAGTTATAGTAAAAGGTAATGCATAGAAGCTATAGTACACACATGTGTGCAGACTATCTGTGTGTGTGTGTGCGTGTGTGTGTGTGTGTGTTAGATAGTTTCAGTTGTTTCGGCTCAAAAATTATGCACAGTTTTATGACTTGCGAGTTTTGTATAAATATTTAAAACAACTTGCGTGGCACATGTTGCCGAATAATCTTCCCCCCCTTCTGCTGCCCAGTAATATGCTGCCGCCTACGTAATACGTTACGTACATACATACATACGTCTGTTCTTTGTACATAACGTTGTGGCAAAAGCATAAGAAGAATAATCAACAAGTCCATATGTTGTCTGTTTGTAAGTTGTATATTATAATAACATATGTATATTTACATTTCTATATTAACTGCAAACAATGCGTTTCAAAAATTAACCGCTAAAAAGTCGGCAAGCGCGAACGGCAAAGCCAAAGCCAAAGCCAAGCTAGCGTCAGCGTCAGCGTTGGCGTTAACGTCAACGTCAACGCCAGCGTCAACGCCGACAGCATGTTGGGCCTGGCGCTTGCTGGCGCTGCCTCAGTCTGCCTTGTGACGTTCAGCCAGTTGGTCGCTTCGTAGGCGGACACAGCTCACGCGAATATTCTGCCAACGGTTTTCAGGCGTGCGTTCTTCGTATTTATTGTGTGTCTTTCTCGTCTCGCTGAAGTTCGCGATAAAAAATACCAAACATAACACAAAAAATATACTGCAAAAAGTTTCAATTTCATTTTCGTTTGCATGGTCTGTGTGTGTGTGTGTGTGTGTAGTAAAACTGTTGCCGGCTGTTGCTGATTATGTGCACTTGTCCGTCGGTCCGCGCTACTTTACTTTGTGTTTTGATTTGCTTCTGCTTTTTGTGCATCATTCCCCGCGTCCCGTCTTTGCGTACATGAGCAGTATTTCCTGCTTCATTGTCGCATCTTTTTTTGTAGACTCTTCCCGTCTCTTGTCTTTTGTTTTAGTTCAGTCATAAAATGCATCATTTACGAGTTGATGGCCCAATGCCAATGCCAATAACGTGTGTTGTTCCCAATTAACCTAAACGATCACTAAAACCACACTCGTGAAAAACACTGGGAAAAACATCGATTCGATATATCGAAAACATAACCCTTTAGTAAATATCGATACACATTGTTGTAGTAAACATCGATATATAAAGGTTATGTCCGTAATTCCATGGCTGTTCCAGTTTTCCAAGACGATCACTAAACATTGACCGCAACGTGTCTTTGTGTGTGCGTGTGTGTGTGTGTGTGTGTGAGCTCAAGTGCCGTGTCGTGTGAAACAATCCAGAACAAGGGCGCATCCAGTATATTGGCTCTGCCCGCTGCTCTGCTGCGTGCCTATCCCAAATCATTCCCCAACTAATCTTGCCAATTTACAGCAGCGACTGTCCTGTGAAGTGAAGCCTCAATAAGGCAGAAAAGTGTATATTTAGAGTTTGTTAACCTCCCCAAAAAAAAAGAATAAATAAAATTGTTAACCACTGTCAACGTCAAAGATAACGTCAGCTGCATCCGCATCCTTGTCTACTCCGAGGCGTAGGAAAAGCGCCTGACAGCGGAACGGAACGGAATCGGAAGCTGGTGCCCAAAACTATGCAGCATTAGAGAGAGACAGAGACAGAGACACAGATACTGAGCTGTCGCCTGCAAATACATAGCATCTATATATCTATATATATATATATCAGAGCTGAGGTAAGCCATACGATCATCGCCCATGGGCAACTATTTTTAATGATTACCTATGAAAGCAATTTTCGGTCACGTAATTCAACTCAGAAATGGATTGATTCACTTGAGTTCAGTTCCCTAAAAGCTTTCAGTGAGCCTTTAAAATGATATATTTGTACGCGAGACTATTGGCCAAGCGTTTTGTCTACAAATAATTGCTGTTTACCAACTCAATATTGTACAACCGGCTAATAATATTTGCCTTAGCTATGCATATGTTGTAAGCACATAAATAAGTAGCTGCAGCTTCTTCTTTCGCTGATTTCGCACGCTGCTATCAATTCATTCATTCATCTATGGGAGTCGGAAAGGGAGTGGAATGAGCAGAGGCGAAGCCAAAAACAAATCAAATACTCTGGAAATACTATGGGGCGGGAGGAAACAGCGACAACAAGCTCAAAATAAATTATGCACATTTGCGCGGCTTATTTTACATTTAGTTCTATATTTACATACTATGAAAGCAATGTTCGATGCCAATAATGACTATCTAATATACCCTGTATGGAATATTTATTTAATATTACAAATATATATAAACATACCTAGGGGTCGTCCACATACTACGTAAGTCACGTTTTGGCCCTTTTTTGATACCCTCCTCCCCATGTAATCAAGCGTAATCATTTGTCTAACCTCCCCTCCCCTAAGATTACGTAATCATTCAATATTAATTTCCATTGAAATTTGAAAACAAAATTGGTGAAAGAAGGCTACTTAGATAGATTACGTAATCATATGCTAAAGACCCTCCCCCCTATGTTATCAAGAGTAATCTTTTGGCTGACGCCCCCATACCCTTGATGATTACGTAATATATACAAACAACATAGTATAATAATGAGTATTTATATTATCAAGTTTTACTTATTATTATATATTAACAAATTTAATATACAATACTAAACTTAATACATTCATAGCGAGTACTAACAACTAGGCCTTTTGTTATCCAAAAACTATCTAAAGTGTGTATTCGAATCGTTTTTTATTTGGTGTTCCCATTTCCGAATAAAGAAAGGAAGAAACCTGATGCTAACTTTAAGTATTCAGTTGAGATACGAAGCTCCAACTCCAAATCAATATGATAACAATAAAGAGTTTAAAGAAAAGAGATGTGGTAGAATCGATTTCAATCCGATCCCATGTTTAATCAACCTAGGGTTGTCATCTTTTAAATTTTCCTTATAAAATAGTTTATTTTTTCTGATTTTGTAATCCCAGTTTGAACCTCATTTATTGTTTTAATCACTTCCAATAATATGCTTATATTATGATGAATTTTTTAATAACACTTTTGCCTGTATCGCAGTTGTGTATACCCTTTGTTTGCTTAAGCACGGGGTATATGGGTGTAAGCGTATCGGATGCGAGTACGACGGATGCTCGTAACTATGATTTTATGAAATCTAAAATAGTTTACCATACAAATACAACACGTACACTTGTTTTTATTTTGAGATTCTTGGTTATTTGTTTTTATGAATTAAATAGCTGATACCCCTAATCCTACTCGAACTATTAGTTGAGAGAATTTAAAACTAATTATTAACTAATTATTAATTAGATATTGAAGATAAATTAAAGAAAACTAGTCAGTCAACCAATGCTCTTTTAATCACTCAATACTAGTTTGATTAACAGATTCATTTTGTTAGGATACATTGAGGACTGCCAAGTGCAACTTGATATCGATCAGGTTCATCTGTTGAGATAAGATCCGATGTTACAGCATGCCGAAAATCGCCGTCCTTGTCACTTTCCTTTCCCATTTTCCAAAGGATATTCCACAAGATTCGGGCCAAGTAAGCCGCCATAACAGCAGCAGTCAAACAGGCGTTGACTTTGCAGGAACCAGCCATAGGCTTAGGGTCTTCATCTTTAAAATAGTTTGTAACAAATCCTTCGGTAGTCATTTTGATTACGATTTCTTAAACATACAAGAACATAGAAAATTATGCTAAATAAATCGATTAAGTCAGTATGTCGGTCTTATCGCAAATATAGCACCTACATTATTCCCAAATAGATATGCATTAGATGCATTAGCCTAATACATAAATATATTTATATATGGCTGATAAGATCTTAAGTGGCTATTCTAGGCAATTACACAAAAATTGTATATCCAATACTAAAATTCCTTGAATTCAATTTGAAATGAATCTTTTCGAAATGTAATCCGAATGAGAATGAACTTCATAACTATATTATTAAATTATTAAATTGTATGCCTGTATTAGCAGAGATATAACATGTTTTTCGTTTAGTTTGGTTGGCTTAGCTATAATAATTGCGATTATATGGATGGACCGACAGCAAAATTGATATTGTATTAACCCCTTGAAATTTGGACAGTAGATTTAGAGTGACTACAGTATTATACATGCCAAATCCCAAAGCTATATCTTGAAAATTGTTACTGTAAAACGTTCTTATTGAATAGCGGGGGAATGGGGGGAATATCTCGGATCCACAAACCTATATTCCAAATTTGTTGTCTCTAGCTCTTATAGTTGCTGAGATCGACGCTTTTATATATACGGTCAGACAGACGGACATGGCCATATCGACATCTCTTTTGATACTGATCAAGAATATATATAATTTATAGGGTCGGAGATTTTTCCTTTTTTTCCCGCTTTTTACCCATTTTATGGGTACATACTTTTTCGCACAAATCCTTAATACCCGACTTTTTACCCAAATTTTTATAAAAGGATGTGATCAGTTGATCAGAAAATGGTTAGGTTCTTCATTTTGAACACATTCAAATATGTACAAGATTATAAGAATGTTAATAACACTATATAAATATTCAATTCAACTATAAATCGATAAATTGCGCTAATTAAATTGCTTAAGCACGGGGTATATGGGTGTAAGCGTATCGGATTTATGAAATCTAAAATGGTTTACCATATAAACACAACATTTACACTTGTTTTATAAAATGTGCCAATTGCAAGCCGATGGCGCCTTACATATTTTTGTTCGATTTTTATTTAGATTTTGAGCTTCAAGTGTTGTTTTTAAGATGTTGAAGTTTTTGCTTTTGAGACGCACCTTGAGGCATCGGCTTGATTGATTTATTGGGCATACTTAAATCAGTCAATAAAACCATTGGCAACTTGTTATTAACTAAATTGAAGTGCCTAACAATAAAAAATAGATTTATCTTAATTGCTTACTTGTGCTCCACAAAACAACTAGAGTTTCAAATGGAACTCAATAAAAAATGTAATTTTGAAACGCAATTGGAAAATTGCTTGTCATACGCACTTCGAGTATTCTATGAAAACTTAAAACTGCTTGTCAAAATTATTATATTATGAAATACTCGTAAGTCATTAAATATTTTATATATATAGTCAATTATAACGATTTACAAAACTGCTTTGGTTTTTTTCTTGTCAGCTTCAACAACCCATCCACATGTCAATGATTTTCCATTTTGTTCATGTTCTTTTAGTTATCATAATAGACTTTATTTATCAATCAATTAAGCGCTACATTTGAGCGTTGATGGATTGGTGTTAATATTTATTTTGTCAGCAAATAAATCAGAAAATCAACTTTTACTCTTGCGGATTTGAAGAGTTGAAATTGAAGGACAGTTCTTAACATTTTTACATTTTAAATAAAGGTTATTTTTTCGTCAGTTTATATATAAATAAACCCCCATTTGTTGGTTGAAATTAGAGCATATAATAAGTTTTACAAAAATGCATATTCAGACTTTAATTTCATATAATTTCAAATTGTTTTCGATTTTGATTTTTCGCTTTTCCATGAAAAATCAATGGATTTTGCTTTATTGAAGCTATGTTCGCATAGTTTATATTCAACTGCCTTAATGGGAGAACTTTTCAAATATTCAATCGATTTTAGGAATTAGAACAGCTAAAAGTTTCGATTCCGCCTAAAATTGATCGGTTTCTAAAATGGGATCAGGGTCTATGGTTTATGGAAGTATCAATAATAAATATAAAATAAATGTAGGCATTTTTAAAGATCTATTTACTTACAGTAGCGGGCAAAAATATCAGCTAACTTTAAGAAAAAAACTATAAATTGGCCACAAATCATTTTTAGATTATAGATTGGTTAATTTGCTTTAAATAAACGACGCGTTTTCCTAGTGCAAAGTGAAAGGTGTTCCTTGTTTTTACTGTCTACTGTATATCTTAATTCTTTTCCTTCTTTCCAATTTATACCCTCAAAATAATACATATAGGCTCTTACTTTTATAAGGTATTAGAAGTTAGCATATGGAAACTTAATGAACTAGTTCCCAGTGGGAAGTTCGCACATCCTTTTCGATGGAACTATTCTTGTCGCTCGCAATGCGGGCCTTAGTTGACATCCCTTAATTAAAAGGTGATCCTTTTGCGTTGGCGAAACAGGCCAACTTTTAACGAAAGTTGCACAAACATTTGCAGTTAGCATAGTTTTTGGTTGAAAAAGTGACATGCATCAAATTGGGGCCTTTGTTGTAGCTGTACTCGTAAGTTGTGTCTAATTCATCAGTCAGCCAGCAGCATTTTGAAAGCAAATGTACTTTGATGTAAGACACATACAACATCTGTATGTTGAGATGTAATGCACATACTTACAAAAGCAACAAATTAGTTGGATGTGACCGGAATCCCCCCTCCACTGGGTTATATCGAAATATACAACAACAAAATGAGTACACAAACAAACTGTGTGCCAATTCAAAGGGTGCTGCGACCCGTACCCGTACCCGGCCTAACTGGGATGGGGAAGGGAAGGCTACTTACGTGCTCGCCAGCTAGTTTCAAAGTCGCCGGAGACTATGATAATACAAAATATGAATCAACCAAAACGGGGAGCGAGTGCAGTTCTATTCGTATTAACCACATGTAGAACTTGCAATCGTTTATGAGTCAGTGAGCGCTTCTGTGAACTAAGAAACACTTTGTACAAAAATATACAATTAAATTTCACATTCAAATTGGCGGCAAATTTGCCTTCGAGATGATACTTTGTCTAACAAAGGCAAGGGGAACGCTGAGTCAGCCAAAAGTGACGACAGCGCGGCAAACAAATGTTGTAATAGAACAACTCAACATGCTTCCAATTGGGTCACTTCTGAATGAGCTGGGGCTGCCCGGCCCCGGCCCCGGTCTGGCCCCACCTAGCCCCTACTATACCCGTCTAGCCCCGTCTAGCGGCGTCTGGGGAGCCGCACTTGCGAAATATTTAAATGAGGAACATGCGCGTGGCCCCTGGCTAATCAAATTGGACAACTTGTTGCTTGATTTGAACTAACGCGCGCTCACAACTCGAATTGATTATACAGAAACTAGTTAATGAGCCAGTGACAGCCGGGCTCTGCTAATGCCAACAGAGTCCCATGTGTAAACTCCTCAATCAGCTGGCTCCCCAACGGGGTTCGGGACAGGACGGGACGGGCCGGGAGCAGCCCGAGGCGGTGCCAGGAAAACTGCAAGCTCAGCGCTTAAGTGCCACTGTAAAAATATACAAAATATATGTGCCCAAGTGCATTGCGGAAGAACAGGTTTGATGAATCAACAGTCCGCAGATCCACCACTCTGCCTCACACTGCCCCTCACTGCCCCACTCTTCCCCACACTGCCCCTCACTGCCACTGCAGACAGGCCATGAAATTGTTTACATAAATATTTAAATACTCGTACATTATGCGCATAATTGTTGAGAAAGATTTAGCTTTGGTATTATGGTATTATGCGAAAGTTTTGCCGTGATTTATTTGTTGTGGGCGTATGCGGGTCTGGATTCAAATTAACCCTAGCTCAACTCAAGTATCGTCTGCACTTTGTAGTACTCATATTAATTTCTCTTTCCCACGATTAGTTGGTATTTAGTAGAGCTGAGATCTGGCTACTAAGCGGAATCGAGAAATAATTAACAACTTCAAAGACGATCAATGAATTAGGCAGTCTACTATATACGAGTATTCTTAATTTTTTATTTACTCCAATTTACTTCGGTTAATAGGAACTTTATGGAAATTTGCATATGTGCGAATCAAATATACTTCGCAAGAACTGCTTCAATAAGACACCATACAAGAAATGTTTGGTATTTAATATTAATCTTGTAATAGTATAAAAAGTTGATAGATGAAGATGTCCGTCTGTCCGTCTGTTTCTATGGGAACTAGACTCTCAGTTTCAAAGCTATCGTAATGAAACTTGGTACAGACCCTTCTTTTTGCTGCAGGCAGTACATATGTCGGAACCGGCCGGATCCGACCACTATAACATAAAAAAACTTAAGCTGTTTTAAAGTCTGATTAGATGATGATGCAGATAAGATCTTCAGAAGTTAAATTTCAAATGATATCAGTTCCTAAGAGCTTTACAAACATATGTATATGGAATCTGTGGTAAACGAATAAAATATATTTAATAAATGTGTATAAATATCTGCGAGAGAATGTAACAATCCAGAAGAAGATGTAGGCTTTTGGGAGAGTACATATATCTTCCAATTGGTGTATATATTATATACAGAGGTAGTCAAAAGTATTTACACAATGAGTATTTTTAAACATTTCTTACTCTAGCAGGTTTTTTGACTACATTGTATAGTAATTGTCTTATAATTTAATGTAGATTTGGCTGTGGTTCTCATGAGATCAGTCAGAGTTGTCTATAACTCAATTAGTATAAACAAATCTGTGGCTTGAGCCTGAAGAACTGCTAAGTTGCATACAGATGCTCCTCTGAAGCATAAACAAAATGACAAATGAAGTAATCATAACAAGAGATTGTGTAATCAACGAGCTGACCAATTGTGCGATTTGGGAAAAGTCCAGTATTTGCTGAGCTCCTTGGAAGGAAGTCTCTGTTAAGACAGCCTTGGCCTTCAGCATAAAAGCGATTCATTCTTTATGCCTGCTCCAGAGAACCCGCACCTTATAATGAGATGATATGAATGTGTGAGTGTGTTTGCCCTTGCATTTTTTATTTGCAATTGTAAATCAGTGAACTTTGCTCATAAATCGCCCACTTTCGGTTGTTAATGCCCCACGCACTTTGTGGCTCATTGTTGTGGCCAGAACAATAGTCATTGTCTCAGGATGCGAATGTTTACGGCTGCCTTCAGCTGTCAGCCATTAAATATTATATGTATAAAGAGAAAAATCAAAGCAGCGCAATTTCAAAATTGCGATTGGCTTATAAAATATCCAGTTCGCATTATGCGCGTAAGTAATTATATAAGTATTTTTTAGCGCCTTTTGTGCAACGATTTGTTTGATATTCTCAGGTTTAATAACGAAGCTGTCAGCTGTCGCTTGAGTGGCATTTAATTGCCCTTGCAACGCGTTGCAGCGCGTTGCTGGCGCCACTTTCAAAGACTTAATAACAGTCATTTAATGTATTCAAAACGTTTAGCGCCGTCACCTGAGCAGGCGCCTCTGACAGCCCCGCCCACCTCCGGTCAATTCCGAGCAATTCCGAGCAATTCCGGCCAATACAGTCCAGTAGCAGTAATTGTTATCAAGACCGGCAGCGGCAACGCTTTGAGCGCATGCGCAGCCCATTAAAACCAAACCAAAGAGCCGACTTAGATTGTCATCAGAGACCAGTTCGGACCACATCAGCATTTGGCCAATTTTTGGCGCTTATCTGGCCGCTTGAATCGCCAGACAATTAGCCAAATGAGTTGGCATCGATTTCGATATCTAAACACTGCCAGCTACCGTCCCGACCCCTACCGTCCCCTTCCGTCCCGTTCAGTCCCGTCCCGTGCCAAAATCTAATTAATTGTCATGCATTGTGTCTTGTCTCTGGCGCCGTTGATTTGGCGGCGTTCCAACTTGGCACAGAGATTGACAATGCGATTCGATGGCGATTGATAAAGCTGTGCTAAAGGCAGTAACAGCATATGAATACGAATTTTATAATCAATAGAGCTGGCTTTTTAAACGCATTCCACATTAGCGTTGTATCGACACGTTCAGCATTAATTCTATTGAACTACTCTCTGAACTGAACCAGCTCATGGTATTCCTTACTATAGCTCATCCTTCATATAAATTTGATTATAGTTCGTACGAACTAGACAGTCAAACGAACCAAAGAAACAAACTGAGTAAAGAAACCAACGAACTAGTTATCAATCTAACGAACTATTCAAAGAACGATCTAATTAAACGAAGAAACAAACGAACTAGACTAACCAACTAACAAAGGATCTAAATAACTAACTAATCAATCTAACTGAACTATTCAAAAGAACGTCCTAATCAAACGAAGATACAAACGAACTAAAGAAATCAACGCACTAAACAAATGAACCAACAAAACGAACAAATGAACTATAAAAACGAACGAACTAAAGGAACTAACGAAATAACTAAACAATCTAACGAACTATTCAAAAGAAAGATCTAATTAAACGGAGGAACGAAAAAAGTGAAAAAAAAACCAAGAAACAAACAAAAATTAACAAACGAACTAAAAGATCTAGCGAACTAAGAAATAATCAAAGAAACAAACGAAGAAACAAGCTAAGAAACAAACAAAATTAACAAACGAACTGAATCAATGAACGAACTAAAGGATCAAGCGAACTAACTAATCAGTCCAACGAACTTTGCGGATGAAAGTCCTAATTCAACGAAGAAATAAGCAATTAACAAACGCGTTCAGCAACGAAACAAATAAGCCAACAAAACGAACAAATGAACTATAATAACGAACTAAAAGAACGAACGAACTTTATTACAGATGAATGAAAAGTGAACTACAATTCACAACACTACTCCACATGTGTTTGCATATATATATGAATAGATATAGTCATTTTGTGTAAATTGTCATAAATCTTGCATGGTCTTTTTTATGTTGCAACTGGCAACAAGTTCGTCTGTCCGTCAGTCCGCTGGCTGTCCCCGCTGCCCCCTCCACAGTCAGCTGGAAAAATATGCGAGCCAACTTGCAGCTGAGCTGCTGGCGATTGTGGTTGTCCTCCAGCTGTTGGTTTTCTAAATAGCTAACTAAATATGCTGCCAGTTGCAATTTATGCGAGTTATGCAAACTCATTTATTGAACATCAATTTGGCGTAATGGGAGTCCGTATACTCGATACGAGTATACCCGTAATTTAAGACCGGGCTGGTTTATCTACGGAGGGAAGGACGGACGGACGGACGGTTGTATTTACATTGTCAGCGAATCATTAAAGTCGAGTTATCAAAGTCGTAAAATACAATATAAATCAATTCCACAATCAGAGAATAATGTACTTGCATTGAGCTCAAATTGAGCTGCTTTGTGTGCCAAAAAGTTAAAAGTATTGAATTGTTATGAGAGCTACTATCATTTGAAAATCAAGTTGTATAAACAATTACGAGTTAATAACAATTTAAAGCCATTTTATTTCAACTGCTGGCGATAAATAAAATTGGGTACATTGGCAAACTCGGGTCCATTGAGACTAATTTATTGGCCATGGTTCAATTCCCAGCCAGATGTGGACAGAGACTGGACAGTCTAGAAGTCAGAAGTTCAGGCTAAGTTTAGGAAACTCATTAAGGAATTCCTTAGAAAACAGATGACAAATAGACAGAATATTGACTGGATAAACCCAATAATAGCTTAGTTAAAACAAAGTGTGTGGTTTTATTAAGAAATTATGAATTTAAATAAATAAAATGGAGTCAAAATATAATCTAAATTTTGCGCCAATCCAGTTACTGAGCAGAACGATATTAAGTAGATATTTAATTAGTGGAAAGTTTGATATTGTTGCTTAATTAAACATGTGGCTGACAATATGAACACGAGTGTTTTTATTACCATATTTCTTCAATGCTTTGGCTGTGATAACTTCTGCGTCTTTCTGGCCACAAAAATATTCACAAAAATAGCGCAACCAAAGGCACAACGGGCTAAAATGATTCGTTTTATCGTGTGCTCGTCATAAATTCCCGTTTAATGTGAGTTCTTACATAATACATATATGTACATATGTATCATATGCATCATATGTAGAAGCTGCTCTGTATGTTTCCATATATATATTTGACTATGAAGCTGGCGCCCTGGGGCGGCTAACTGGGTATGTGAGTCTTAAGTGCCAGCCGGCAGTTGTCTGCTTATCACATAAATTGCTAAAGATGATTATGTATATATAAAATTAAATAAAGTATAAAATAATCTATGAGTATGTGTAATGGGGCGCACAACAAAAGTAAATATTAAATCATTTCTATTGAAATCTAGCCGTTTACATTATTTAAATATTTACAGGCAAATGGACTGTGACTTTGTGTATGGTATGACAATGAACTAAATACGAGTGTATATTCTAGTCTAGTCGGAGTAGATATTTTCCATACATACTTGTTAGAGAACGTCATTATCACCGACACGTCACTTGTTGTGTCTGTCAGCATCTGGGGGCTGAAATACTTAAGCTGCGGGCCAAAGTAAACCCTTGACTAACTTATTGCCTCGATGGCGTAATGCTGCCACTCGAATTGTGTGTGTGACTTATCGGCACACATCGTGAAATAACTTCCGTTTCCTGCTTGGCCGCTGTCTCATCCTCATCCTCATCCTCAGTCGCAGTCTCTTGGCAACAAACTCTATCACAGATGAACGGGCGCTCTAGGCAGTCAAGTGTCACTTGGAGCAACAACAAGAAGGTGCCTGACCTTTGAAGCAGTACAAGCAGGACGATAGATCTCCTTGAGGCACACACACACACAGGTGGGCGGCTGTTACATTATTTTTGTAAGTCCAACTAGCAATCAGTAGTAGCATCAGCCAAATGAGTATTAACTTCCGCCATGTCAGGCAGCGGCTAATAGATTTTTTGTGCTTAACGGCCCTACTCTGATGACAGCCATTGATTGCCAATCAACTTCAGTCAAATGAGTTTTTCTCTAATTTTGTTTAGTTTCGTTTCGCTTCGATTTGGGCTTTAGTTCGAGCCGACTTGCAAGCAGCTGCAACCACACTGATAACGGCCCAAAACACCAGACAGCCCATAAATACACCATGCATGTCCTGTGGCAACAGGATATCAGCCACATTTAGCCATACACCGCCGCACCAAATGCCAATTCGTTTAAATGTATCTTTCGCACACTCAATGAACACGGCCCAAGCTCTTCATATGGCGTATCTTAAATTGTCTATGGCAAATATGCCAAAAGTTTATGGCTTAAATTCAATACAAACATCAAAGCCTGTTCGAGTACATTAATATTTAAGAGCCTATGCCCGTGAGCTTGTGTTGTTTGTTTGTAAGTTGCGAGAGTGCGTTTACTTAAGCTATTTAAACATCAACAGCGTTTAGATATTGTATTGAAAATTGTCACAGGCTATTCAGTCATTCAGCCGCCACAAAGGTTGTTTAAAAAGAGCTGCGGCAAGTCTCAAAATAGATTTAGGCCATTACAAGTCCACGCTTTAACCGATTTTAAGCCAAGTGTTTGTTTAAAATATCACATAATGCCCAAAATCTGAAAATTTGTAAGCTTCTCATAGTACCCAGGTCTAAGGACTTCCAAACACATATCTTGCATTCAATCGTCGGCTGCGCTCTCAATTCTTCCTCTACTCGCTCCCATGCAGTTCGACAATGATAAAAATCTCGGAAACTTTTTGAGATAATAACTCTCACGTGTTTTGAATATCCGATCGACTTGAAATTTCGTACAGTAGATTAAGAGTGACTACAGTATTATACATGCCAAATTCATCAAAGCTATATCTTGAAAATTGTTACTGTAAAACGTTTTTATTGAATAGCGGTGGCGAATCGGGCGGCCGAATATCTCGGATCCACAAAAGCCTATACTTCCATATGATTCTTATAGTTGCTGAGATCGACGCGTTCATACAGACGGACAGACGGACGGTCATGGCCAAATCGAATTGGCTCTTCATGCTGATTCAAGAATATATATACTTTATTAGGGTCGGAGATGTCTCCTTCTGCTTCGTTACATACATTTCGCACAGATCCAATACCCTCTACCCATTTTATGGGTACAGGGAGTAAAAAGGATTGACGCTACAAAATATATTTTTGATGGATTTGTAAAGACAATGTTGGAGCTTCGTTGCCGGCATAAACAACAATTTAAAACCCGTAAAATTGTTAGGTAACAATGGATTTTAAAACGCTATTTTGTAAAATTTAAGTAATATTAGAAGCGGCTAAAGTTCGGCTTAAGACTAACTGAAATCCGCTTAAAACTTTTTAAATGCCCGGTTTAAGCTTCACGCTATTTGAAAAATATTCAATAATCGTTTTAAACTTGTTGAAAAACTATCAAATTCGTTGAAAAAACTATTATACAGAGGCATAGAAGACATGTTCTTGTAATAAAGCGAATTGTGCAGCTGTTGAAATAAAAATTAATAAAAATCATTCCATAATTTTCGCGCAGAGACAGTTATAGCTTTATAATTTACTCAAGTAATTAGCCAATTTAAAGGGGACTATTAAAATATTTACTTTGACATTCAACTGAGATGAGTGCCTTAACAAGGTCAGTCACATTTTAGACCAGGCCAGAGGGATTTGGGAAAATTGGTTGGACGCAGTTGTCGCCAATGAAGTACACGAAATTGGTGCTATTTTTAGCGGGCTGAGCGTCGCATTCAGTTGGTTTTCATAATTTTGTATGGAATTTGAGGAGGCGCTGAATATTTGAATATATTTGGATATTTCATCGCCATCCACAGAGCAAATGGTCGCCAGCATTTAGTGAACTTTTGCCCCATTTCAAGTCACAATTTGCAATGCGTGGATGGGACTGTGGAAGGGGCTGGGGATTGGTCTCTGGCTGGGGCTGGCTGACTGCCAGATTGTAAACGTATGTCGCTTCCATACTGCATGAAAGTCAGCCCACCTATCAAGAAGAGGTTTCCAAGTCAACCTTGAATTTGTACTTGAAACTTGTGTCCTCTCGAGTCAACGCACTATGCAGGAGTGTGTTGTGAGTTCAACTAACCTTTCAAAACATCACTGATCAATGGCCAACCAACAAAAAGTGAAACAAATCATATAAAACTTAATCCAACATGCAACAGGCAATTGGCAACAAGACAAAGCCAGACAAAGCCGGCAAGGGGCTATAAATAACAGCCTGGCATATTATAATGACAGCAATAATGAACATGATGATGCCTTGGCACACCCCATTCATCAACATCGATGAGACACAAGCAGGCAGGCAGGCAAGCAGGCTGGCCGGGTCGATCCGCGGCCGTATACCCTTTAGCAGTGGCATGTCTTTTGCCTGGCTGCGACAACATGTTGCACATGGCTGCCACTGGACGACGCCCACAGCTCTAAGTGCAATATGAGTAGCACTCGACGCTTGAAGATTATTTAAATCGCTGCCGACAACTGGCTGGCAAGATGTCTGGCAAAAAGGGCGAGGAGGAGCAGCCTGTTGGAGGCAGCTGTTGCAAAGGGAATGGGAATGGGAATGGGCATTGGCATGGCTGCCACATGCACATTTGGCAGTCAAAGTGGCTGCTTCTGTTTCTTCAGTTGCTGACAGGGGGCGGCGACTGGGGCGCTGCCGCTGATGGTATGCGGCTAATTACCGAAACACAGCCCACAACTCCACTGGCCTCTGGACAGAGAGGGAGACAGACAGACAGACAGACAGACAGACAGACAGAGGGACAGACTTGCAACCGGCTAGCGGGATCGCTTTGTGCCATTTTTGGCTCGTATTTATAACTTGATTTTGTTGCCTCTGTGGCATTCCCTGTTTATTGTATTGTTGTTGCCGTATAAATTGACGTCTTATTTGGTTTTTATGCTGCTCTGTGCTGAAAGTGAATTTGGGTCGCCATTCCAAATGGAATTAACCCATTTACATCGGCCAAACATAAAATGTGCAATAGAAAAGGCAAACTACAAGGCGCAGTCCAGAACTTGGACAGCCTTTTACAAATTATGTAAATTAACACCTACACTGCGCTGCATAATAAACATATAAATATATAAAACATGAAAACGCACCTCAATTTATCAAGTTTCTTGACATAATAACAAATAAGTGCATATTTCAAATAAGTAGCACAGAATTCATAACAAATTAATAATATACTTATAGAGGTCGTCCACATATTACGTAATCACGTTTATGCGCTTTTTTAATACCCTACCCCCCCATGTAATCAAGCGTAATCATTTGGCTGACCTCCCTCCATCCCTATGATTACGTAATCATTCAAAGTTAAGTTCTTCCGAAATTTGAAAACAAAATTGGTGAAAGAAGGCTCTTAGATAGATTATGTAATCATATACCAAGGACCTTTCCCCCCATATAATCAAGAGTAAACTTTAGGCTGACAACCCCACCCCCTTGATGATTACGTAATATGTGAACGATCCCATATATGTATATTTTCTATGCAATTAGTAGTAGTAGTAGTAAATTTATCATTATTTAAAATAAATTTATAGACTGAGAACATTTATGGTTTACTTTTAAAGCAATTTAATACATGTAAATAATTATATTTCAATATTGACATTTTAAGTAATTAAATACATATGTATAATTATATTTAAATATTGATAAGATATGAAAAGCGAAAATCGATTATGCATTTATTATAATCAATTTCAATACTTATATTTATAACAAATGCAAACAAATCTTATTATGCAGTATTAATACTTGGCATCTTATTTGTTCTTCATAAGTTTAATATGTATTTGAGGTATAGACATTTTTATAGGTTTTATAATAGGTAATTATGATGATTTTTTTATTTAAAAACTAATCATATATATCAAACTATATGACAAGTGTGTATCAGCAATGGCTGTCAGGGCCTTCACCTGGTAATATTTAATATGAATTTAATAATTAATTTTATTTAAATATTATTAAACTCTTAATTCGTGGCAATTTTTGCTTCCTTTATGAAATCTTAAAACGAAATACAACTTAATTATAGTTAATAAAATCTGTTATCAAAACTTAACGACAGTTTACAAACTAAATGCTGTATCTTTAGCTTTTAATATATCTGATATTATCGCGATTATCATAATCAAAAATACTATTTCCGATAATATTCCTGGTTTCCTCTGTCTGTCGCAACATCAAAACTTTGCTGAACATATCTCTTAATGGGCACTGACTATAATAATTTGATTAATAAAACTTGGAATAATTATTTAATTTATTGGCTCTGCATATTTGGATTGTACTTATGTACCATACAAATATTTAATGGTAGCATATTATGAATACAAATGTATTTTTCTCTGTAAAACAAAGTATGTATACGAATTAATATTCATTGAGTATTGTAATTCCTTAATTTTGCGAATGATACTCGCTAAAAATGCAATAATTGAATTAAATTAGTTATATTCGTAGCTATGAGATCATCCTATGTTTATGAGTGTGCTCCTATAACATAGTTTAAATCATTTATTTACATATTTATTATCATGCTTTGGCTTTATTTAGACCTAACAGCTCTTAAGGGCTCTTCATCTTACCTGTGGCGATATCAAGTTACTTTTTTTTTTTGCTTTTATATTTATTTGGATTAACATGCTCTTGGCTTATGTTTCGGCCACTGACGTTGGGTTTGGTCTTGGGTCTTGGGTCTTGGGTCTCTGGGTTTGGGCCTGGCTTTGGCTCTGGCTCTCGGTTTGGGTCTGGTTTCTGTCTCCATATGCGGGTTAATGCTCTGATTGGGATGTCGCAACAACTTGTTTCGCTGCAGTCGCTATACTGCCGGCTATTGGCCGGCTTAACGCCGCTTTATTTATGCTAAGCTGTTTGGAAAATATTTCCACCTTGAATGAAGGCACTTCAAATGTTAACATGCAAAACATTCAGCCAAGCATGTGCCAAGTGTCAAGTTTATCGCTGTGTGTGTGTGTGCGTGTGTGTGTGTGTGTGTGTGTGTGTATCTGTGTAGTGGGTAGGCAATCAAAAAACAAAAGTGAAAACAAATAAAGTCAAATTTGGCATGCAAATCCTTTAAATCAAACAAAATGAAAACAAGCAAGAATGCGCTGCTCGAGTATGCCCGACTATGAGACACCCTATAGGCAGTTCTGAAATTACCAAACAGCGCTGCTTGCTTAAAAACATAAACTTGTGCATCAAGCAGTTCAGCGGCAGTGCAAGCCAGTAGTTTTTATCGCTTTGGACATTCCGAGATTTGCTGTAAACTTGATCTGCGTGTAGTATAGAAACCCATCTGACTAATCTTATGGTTTCAGATCTCCAGATCTTATATAGTTCCAGGTTGGAACTGCCTTCTACTGCTTGACTAATCTTATAGTTTATGATCGGAACTGCTTTCTACTGCTTGTTACATCAATTTGCACAGCTTGATAACACCTTTTAAACCATATGCTGGAGCCAGGGTGTGAAAAGACCAATAAATGTTGACAGCGCTTTTTCTTTTGGCGCCCCTGTCTATGGGTTTTGGCCACCCCCTCCGCTAACCCTTAAGGAGGGAACAGCTGTTGCTGTGCAGAGAGTACAACAAATTGGAAAATATAAAATCAACAGGGCTAATAGTTCACTTAGGGGCAACAACTCACGGCAGCGACAGCAGAGACCAAGCAAACGACAATATGCTGTAGTCTTCAGTTGGGAAGGGGCAGGGTAAGCGCTTGTCCGCTTGGTTTGACATACTGGCACACATTTGCCACACACCGAGGCACACACACACACACACACACACACAATGTGTGGAATGACATATACGCGCGTCGGAGAGCTCCCCCCATT